>CM029278.1:2101751-2676751 GCA_016920895.1 Vaccinium myrtillus
AAAGGCGTAGTCTCAAATAAGGAATTGGAGAAAAATGTTGTGCGTGTCAAAAACTTTTTCTATGCATAAACTTTTGTTCGTTGTTAGATTCCGAGAATAACGTAAATGACCAATATTGTCTTGTTTTTACTTTATTTTAAAATAGTAGACTTAAAAACCGCGTATGTGATTTTGTTTTGATCAGGTCAAAGATGATGATGGTTGCTTTGTTGAATGATGAGATCAATTGGAAGATGCATGGTAGAGACAGTTATGCCACATGGATGCTGAACTTAAAACTTTTGTTATGTTTGTAGTTGTTTTTGTATACCATGCGTCTTGAATGGTATTGTTTTTAGATTTTTGATGAGAACTTTAGTAAGTTTCTATTTCATGTTCTTAACAGATTTCTATGAAGTTTTTTTTTTTTAGGTTTTGGATCCTTAAGAAGTTTGTTGACTCTCTTTTGTGAAGTTAATGACTATGGCTTATTTTGTTTTGGTCATTGATGGGATACATATTGCAAGGAATTTAGAGTTTCTTTTATTGTGATTGCTTGAATATACTGCATTCAAAAAATGCCCTAAAAGGTGTTGTGAACACTTTAAAAGGCAGTCAAAAAGTGCAGTAAAAACATTCCTCTTGACCTCACAGATTGTGGTTTACGCGGCACTTTAGAATGCCCTAATAGCTCATTAAAAATAATTTTTGAATTTCTGTGGCAGCACTAGAAAATGCCTCGATAAGTAGTATATGCGGCACCTAGAAGTGCAGCAAAAGAAGTTTCTTGAGGCTCCTTAAAGTGCCTCATTCGAATGCCTTAATAAGTATTTTAGGTGGCACCTAAAAGTGCAGCATGAAAGAGCTATTGAGGCTACCTAAAGTGCCTCATAACAAGTGCCGCGTTACCCCTATAGCTGCATCGATACAAGCGGCACTAAGGCGTAGTGCCTCAACAATTAAAATGCCCCAACAGGTCCCCTATTGAGGCAGTTTTGAATGCCCCATAAAGCCTTTTTTGTTGTAGTGCTCCCTGGGAGCCACTCCCAGTCACACCCTCTCTCACATGGGGTGTGGGGCCCAGATCTGGGGACCACACCCCATGTGAGAGAGGGTGTGGCTGGGAGTGGCTCTCAGGGAGTGTATGTATCGCCGTTCCAAAGTTTGTGCCACAACCCACTACAAACCTCACTTACATGGGGTGTGGGTCCAACATGGGCTCCACCTACGGGTCCCACATCCCATATGAGTGAGGTTGTAATGAGTTGCGGCAAAAAGTTTGTGTATGTATCATTATTATTATTTGAGACACTGGGGACCATTGCATTCTTTACAATTTGTCAATGAAATCATTGCAATTCAAGTGATCAGATCAAAAAAAAAAAAAAAATCATTGCAATTAGTTCCACGCAAGTAATAGGTCATGACCAATCCTTATAAAAATCCTTCGTACAAATATGAAATCCCAGTCTAATCACCAGAGTTATGACGGAGTGGCTGCTGTGCAGCCACCGCACAGCAGGTTCTGCGCACCCATTCGAGCCGTCCGTTACTTAGATAGACAGCCCAAATTTTACCTCAGCATCTTTGCATCCGAAACTTTCGTTTCCGCACATGCAAAATGAACTCTGGGCCGTCCATCCGAGCAACGGACGGCTCAGATGGGTGCACAACAGGCACCCCAAATCCGTGTTATGAACTAAAAATATGTATTTTCTCGTGAGCTCCATTTGTATCTCTAGCCAAAATCTCTAGGGTTGTAAAGAGATCACTTGAACGTGAAAGTGAAGCCCGGCCGGATGGTTGGATCATACTTTATGATAAATCGGTTGAATTTTAGGCTTCGTTTTCGTTTTTTGTTTAGACATAAATTATTTTCCTGTAAAATATTTTACTGTTTTCCGGTGTTTGGTTGAAAAAGTTAGAGGAAAAATGTTTTTAGGCCTTGTTCTCCTACAGATTTTAGGTGCGTTTTATGAAAATCTCATAAAATGAACATTTTATGGAAGAGTGATAAAATGAAGTTGATTTCCCAATTGATAAAATGTAGTGGTTTTCCTATAGATTTTAGTAGGATTTTATGAAAATCTCATAAAATCACTTTTACATTGTATGTGTTGAGATTAAAATGTCATAAAATGTGAGATTTTATGTCCCAAAAATCTGTTGAAGAACACACCCTTACCCGTAAAATCTTAGGAAGGACCGATGTTTTCCCGAAAGAACAATGATACATACACTCCCTCCCAACCACTCCCTACCACTCCCCCTCTCACATGTGGTGGGACCCATCACATGTGGGACCCATGATGGGACCTACCACATGTGAGAGGGGGAGTGGTAGGGAGTGGTTGGGGAGGGAGTGTATGTATCATTTTTGTTCCCGAAAAGTTATTTTCCAGACAATGGGAGCCCAATCTTTTTCTAGCTCTACCAATCACCTCACCTTTTATCCTTCCAAATTTCCCACCACCTTCCCTTATCTCACCAACCAAACTCAGCTCCCTTTTGAAGGATTTCTCTCAGTCAATCCAAACCCTAATTTAATCCCATCTCCACAACAAGACTACTACATACAAATCCCCAATCCATTTACACCAGTCCTACCACAAGGTTTTGACAGTACCACTTTCTTTCCCCTACACCCACCCTCATATGATCACTCCCCCATTGTCATTAGACTACACCCACCCTCCACAAGATTTTCTGAAACAAAAGGAGTGCATGATCAGCTACACCGCCGGGCCGTGTTACAAAGTTACAAACCCTAAGATGACAGTACAACCACCTTACGATGATCCAGCTGTTCTTGTGGGGCCTCCTCCTATGCCAAAACTCTGTGAGATGATCAGCTCAATAAAGATCAAATTTTTTTGCCATCCATAAATTAAACAAAACCATCATAGTAGCAACTAAAAATCTTGTTCCAACTAAAATCACATTTAAAGCTCGACCTAGTAAACAAAAGATATCATCAAAGTCATATACCAAAATTCATTTCTTTTTTTTTTTTTTTTTTTTTTAGTTTTCACCCAAAAAAAAGCTACACAAGCTTCTACAATTGCATACGACACGGTTTTATTTTCTAGAATCCTTGCATGACAGAAATTTGACAAGTATTTAACAAGTATACAACCTTAAAAAAAAAACATTCAAGTACCTTAATATATATGCAATCTCCAAACAATCAAACACTTAATATCCTAAATTATGTAATTCCCAACACTGCCTACGTATATAATATATTATTCAGATATAAGTATATATACACATATACAAACAGACACTTTAACAAGATCACAATTTCCCAAAGGCAAAGAATATATAAATTATACATATAGTAATATACAATTCATATCAACAAGCCAAACCCTAGAATATTGGAAATTTATGAGTAAATATGTACCTGAGAGAGGAGAATTGGAGAAATAAGAGAACATGTACCGATTGAAATATTAAAATTTACCGACCAACTCAATGATTTTGCCGATTGATGAGTGGCGAGTTTGGCGACAAGGGCATGGGACGCCAACAACGAAGAGAACATAGACATTTGGGATGAGAGAGACACAAAGCCCTTTCTTTTTCTTTCTCTTTTTAACTCCGTGTACGCTAGCTTTAGCTTTAACTTTTGGGGATTGAAAGTTGGGGAGTTTTGATTACATCATTATTTTCCTCATTTCTCTCTCTCTCTCTCTCTCTCTCTCTCCACTCATTACACCTGCTGACATTATCAAAATTAAACTAAACTATTTAACCAAACACAGCCCTAGTAATGTCACCACTAAATTTATGGGGGTTCATTTATAAATTTCTAAACAAAATAATATAATAGTAGTAATTTCTTTTTTCCCATGGGGTCGGCTGACCCCACTCCTCCTATATTGTCGTCGCCTATGGCACCACCTGTAGCCGAGAGGAAGAAGAGAGCATAGGTTCGATCCCAAGAAAGACTGCCAAGAATTTCCATTTCGGATCCCACAAACGGCCAAGAAAACATACCACTGAGATTCCATCCGCTGTCGCAACAGACCGCCACCGCCCACCTCTAATAGCCGCAACACACCGGAAAGAGAAAATGTAGAAACCGAAGAGAAAAGAGAGAGAGAGATTGAGAGAGAGAGGGAGAGAGACAATGCACGTTGTTGACAAGACATACGGAGAAGAAATACAATACCGCGATTTTTTTTCCTCTTGATTTTTACTAGAAGTTAAGATTGTCTTTTTTGGTCTTTTTCGCCATTTTATATGATTTTTTTTTTCAATTCAAGCCTATATTTTTATACCTTTTTAATTTCTATCATCAAGATGAACGATGTATATATTAAAAGATTCCGGAGCCAAAGTTTCTGTGTTAGTAGAACTGCTCTTTTGCTTAGAGCAACTCTAACCCACCCTCTATTTCTTCAAATACAGAAGAAGAGCAACTCCAACCCATTCTCTACTATTTCATATTTATGGATATTAATATATGGATATTAATAGTGACACAAAGTGTTCCATTAAACTCTTCAAAATGGACTGTTAGGCACGTCCAATCCTTTATTTTAGAGGTTTGATGAGACAGTTCGTATTACTTTTTATTTTCGTAAAGGTGAAATAGAAGTTACGAAGATTATTACAAATTGTCCTTTTCTTTCTTTTTCCACACTTTTCATAAAATAAAAAAGGTGTGGCGTACAGTGTAAACTTAGACACTGTGATATGGGCCCACAGGCCACGTATTCAATGGACCGGATCGGATCGGATTCGGGTTGGACTTGTACAAGGCAATAACATAACTTAAAGAAAAAAGTCAATCCATAACTCATTTTCATCATTTTCTCTCAAACACTACTACTTTTGCAAAATGCATTCTGCATATTTCTCCCAAACACTTCTTCCAGATTCAAAAATAATTCTGACCATAAACCAAAAAACCAAAAAGTTTAAAATGAAAAACTGAAAAGTGGACTCCCAAACACCCCCTAAACTATCTAACCAAACACAGTCCTTATAATTGCATTCTAGAGAGATGGCAGGGAGTTGAGCCCTCACATCTAATGGTAATTAATCACGGGTAGGTGTCAATTAATCTTAGTGACCGGACTTGACACCAAGAAATTTATACGTAGTACGAGAATCACTTTCTTCTTAATTTATGCCAATGGTAAAAAGTCAATTAATCTTAATGGAATACTAGAAGGGCCGTGCACTCGAGTGCATGTAGGACTCCAACAGGACTGAGACATATAGTCCTGTTTCAATCCAGTCCATTTCTTGTCGGTAACTTTCCGCAGCACCAAAAAAAATGTGGGCGCTCACTCGAGACTCATAGTAATGATCTAAAGAAGCATGACCCAAAAAATAAAAAAAAGAATTAGAGTTTGTCTCGTAGCATCCTCTCATAGAGAAATTCATCGCCAACAAGAAAAATTAGCTCAATCGGAATCGATATCTGTACAAAAAATGAATGGTATTCCGAGTGGCCTTACAATAGTCCAAAACTAGATCAAGCTGGATTGGAACACATACGTATGTGTGACTGGTTTGCCCTTAAAAAGTTTTGAAAACCCATTGCAGCACGTTGAGTTATGTACCCAATTAATAATGATTATTTATTATTTTATTTTTTTGGTAATACAAGGTTTCCGGGCCAGCTTACATGAACCTTGGATTAATATATATAACTCCTCCCATAGTCATTTCACACGCTTACGCACGGGGGTTCCCCAAGAGTTATTGGCAAAGAAATTGAACATGAGACCTTAGATGAAAGCAAGCACTTAAGTCTCAGGCCATGACTATTTGGCTAACCCTTAAGGTTAATAATGATTTTTTTACCTTCAGAAAAATACGACAAATATATATGGAAAAAGCAGCTCCTACATATTTGCCACTTTTCAACTCTTCCCAATAATTAGCTTCACACTTTTTTTAAAAATTTATACACCACATTAGCTGGAATCTTTTGCAATGCACCGAACCAGACCCATGAAATATTTTCTCACTTTAAAAACACGTCCAAGAGATGCAATATAGCTGTCGAACTATTAAGTGCTCGGAGGCGATGTTTTCGGTCACTCAAACATTACACATTCTTATTCTTATGGAATCCACAACTAAATACATTAACTTCACATAAATGTGTAGTGTTGAATTGATCGAACACCATGTGAATGTACCATGTGAATGTGCTCCAGAACTACTGAATAAGTACTCTATCTATTCCGTCTTCATATAAGGTTAATTACTTTAATTTGTAAATAAGTAATATTTTGATATTTCGACAATTTTACTATTTAAAGTTTAGGACCACTGAAAGAGAAATAATAACGAGAACATTGAAAAAAATTAACATTTTCAAAATTTGGGATGTTTTGCAGATTTAAACAACAAACTCTACTTGGGTCCCCTCCCCTCTTTTGTATAACAATTTCCAATGAATTCAGTGTACTCATTTATCCCTCTCTCCATCTCCCTCAAATTCTTTTTTCTCTGTCCTGTAAATACACATTAGAACCAACATTATATATTCTGATCTCCCCTCTGCCATTGCCCACCACCAACCATTGCCTACCAAACTCAAGTTAGAGAGAGATGGGACATCATTCATGCTGCAACAAACAAAAGGTTAAGAGAGGGCTATGGTCACCAGAGGAGGATGAGAAACTAATCAACTACATATCCACCTATGGCCATGGCTGCTGGAGCTCTGTCCCTAGACTTGCTGGTCTCTCTCTCTCTCTCTCTCTCTCTCTCTCTCTCTCTCTCTATGTAGGGAAGCGTATTGTTCGTGACCGGAGATTCTCGTCCTCTCTCTCCTTAGCAGAGTTTTGAAACTTCAAAGTCTTCTATGATTTTCTTATTAAAAAAAAAAAAAAAAAGTCTTCTATGTTTTGCATTTAATTTCTCAAAAATGTTGGGATCTAAGAGAATTTTCTCCAAAAATGTCCACGAAAGAGAAATGAATAGTTCATATTCAAAGCGATGTGAATCTGAACCATTCATTTCTATTTACTGTACATTTTTTGGATAACTTTTCCTGTATCGTGCTAACCCTCTTAATTTCCAGAATCCTGGCATTGTTTTGAAAATTACGTACAAGGTATATACATATATATTAATGCATGTTGTTCCCTTCATGTACACGTATTGAAAAAGTATATATACAAAAGAAAACTATCTAATTCTAACTTATGGGCCAATAATAATGTTGTGGGTGTAGGTCTCCAGAGATGTGGGAAGAGCTGTAGATTAAGATGGATAAATTACTTAAGACCTGATTTAAAACGTGGGAACTTCTCAATGCAAGAAGTTGCTCTCATCGTTGAACTCCATAGCGTTTTAGGCAACAGGTAAATCAATCTCTCTCTCTCTCTCTCTCTCTCTCTCTCTCACTCTCTCTCTTTTGGGGACAGTAAGTGGTGTCAGGGCTAGTTTGTACACAGCTGGACTAAATCGTCTCTTTGTTCCAGTCAAAGTAGGTCATTCACAAGAGAAACACTTGTGGCATGGCCGCCCTAAATGGTTCCCAAGTTTCGAATCCATGATATCTGGGTTTATAACTCTTGTTTTTTTTTTTTTTTTACCGCTTGAGCTATCTTGGGGTTGGTAAACCCATGTTTATTCCTTACAAAATGGGGTATCCGAATCTATAGACGCTAGTTATACAATTTACAATTTTGTTAATTTCAAGAAGAGAAATGAGAATGATAACAATAAACTGTGATTCCAGATTATCTATGCAAGAACGAATCGAATTCCGGCATTAAACCCGAATTTGATTTCTTCACTCTCCCGTTGTGATAACAGATTCCAGCTCAATCCATGAGAAAAGAAAAAGGAAGGATTCTTAATGAATTTACCCTAAAAATTTGACAAATCAATCTAACCACTTGAACTGTATCACATAAACTCAAAATATTACAGGAGATTTAGATTTCTAGTAATGAGGTTATTGAATCGTAGTTTTTTTGTCGTTCTTGTTTATTGACAAAATCATGCGAAAGAACATCAATTTTTGTCACAGATGGGCTCAAATAGCGAAGCATCTACCAGGACGAACGGATAACGAGGTGAAGAACTTTTGGAATTCAAGCATAAGGAAGAAGCTCATCTCCCATCACAATCACCATCTTCATGGCCTCTCGACCGATCATCTTCATCTCTCCACCACCTTCCCTTATCTCACCAACCAAACTCAGCTCCCTTTAGAAGGATTTCTTTCACTCAATCCAAACCCTAATTTCATCCCATCTCCACAACAAGACTACTACATACAAATCCCCAATCCATTTACACCAGTCCTACCACAAGGTTTTGAAAGTACCACTTTCTTTCCCCTAGACCCACCCTCATATGATCACTCCCCATTGTCATTCGACTATACCCAACCTCCACAAGATTTTCTGAAACAAAAGGAGTGCATGATCAACTACACCGCCGGGCCGTGTTACAAAGTTACAAACCCTAAGATGATAGTGCAACCACCTTACGATGATCCAGCTGGTCTTGTGGGGCCTCCTCATATGCCAAAACTCTGTGAGATGATCAGCTCATCATCTGTTTCACATGATCAAGCTGACTCTGTTACTGCAACAAGTCTTGGCACAATTTTTCCATACGGTTTTCATTCACGTGATCCCCATATGCAAGCCAATCAGATGGAACTCATTGAGGCTATCATGCCATCATTGCCGTCATCATCATTGCCGTTAACCTGCAGCAGTCAATTTGGAAACTGGGACAGACAATAACTTTTCTACGAGCTGGGATCCATAGACTTGATGATCATATATGTCATTACGTCAGTATTACCCCTGATACAGATTCGGTCACATTTACTGAGTATTCGATAACTAGACCGTACAATCCACGTGAAATTCACATATTTCTGTCATTGCAGACGCATCTGTGTCCAGATTTATGTCCAAAGTATGCATCGTGAATTCACATATTTTGGTCATTGCAAACACATTTGTGTCCAGATTTATGTCCAAATATTTTTCATTCTGGAGTGGTCATACCTACTTTCTATGAGGTTTCTTTTTTTTTTTTCTCTTTTTTTGCCACTTTTGTAAATTGTATGGGGATTGAAGATGTTGCTAGTTGTGTACATTTCTATTTTTTTCTGTTAAATTAGTTGTGCATTTGAAGTACTCTATAGACAAGTGTACTCTCTCTCTTTCTCTCACTGTCTCTCTAGTCAAGTGCATTTGAAGTACCAACTTACACGCACCTCGACTGATCTCCTACCAGCCCGGTTTGGTCGAAGTCAGGGCATTCACGCCGAGATTAGGAAATTCCTGAGAAATTATTTTCTTGTGTCCTAACTCCAAGAATCGAATTCTAACAAATTGAGTGGGTAGCAAATCCACCAACCAACCAAACTAACCCTTGCAGCTCTTGTCAAGTATTCTATATGTGCATATCAGTTAGTCTGAATAAGTACTCTTTGTTGTTATCTCTGCATTTATATGTACGAATATATTGTGATGGGGATGCTGTGATGCGCTTTAGCTTTCAAGTTGATCATGAGGGCATGTCAAGTCAAAGAAATCTCTTGTCATCTCTTTTGTATTTTTCATACCCGTGTACCAGTTTCAGCATAACAAACCAGAAAAAAGGAGGGCCTATGATCCAAATCCGAAACATTCAGCAATAATCACTCTCAAGACTCGTTTGTGCACATGTTTTCTCCTGAATGCTAACTCATGAAACCCAAAAATAAAAGGGTCCGTTTTTTGGGAGGACATAGTAAAGGAATTTTTACTTTTTTTTTTATCGGGAAAATATTTATTAAAACTCGACAAAGGGTACATCGAGGGTGAAAGCCACAACCAAACACAAGTGTATGGTATAGGCAAAATTTCCAGCGAAGAGCTGAAAATGAAAGAAGAGAAAATGCCAAAAGATGGAAACCAACAGGACCAAAACAAATTCTGGTGTGGCTATTATCATCTCTAAACAGCAAGCATCCTTCAATCTGGCAATCTCGAAAATCCAGCAGCCTCAAGGTAGTGCATACCAAAACTTCAGTGAAACACCAACCACCAACCATCGAAGGAGGAAAACCCAGCAGCATCAGAAGCAAAATAGATAACAGCAACTTAGCACACTCCCCTAGCAGCAATTATATAACAACCCGAGCAAGTCCAGCAGGCATGAACAACTTGGCAACTCTCCCAGAAGCAGCAACACAGACCCAGCAATAACAATCCCAGCAAAACCCAATAGATAAAGTGAGGACATCAACTTTTTCTTTAATGCCAAAAGGACAAATCACCTACACATCTCAAAAACACCCCCACTAGCCAATGAAAGTGCCTAAACCCTCAAACCTAATGAAAATGCCTAAACCTAAACCTCAGGGTACCCTATGAAAGTGCCTAAAACCAGAGGATATCCCTTGAACCCTATGAAAATGCCTAAACTACTAAAACATTATAATTGAAAATTGCACCATAAACCTAAACCCTAGGGTAGCCTATGAAAATGCCTAAAATACTAGGGTACCCTATGAAAGTGCCTAAAATACTATGGTACCCTATGAAAATGCCTAAACAGCTAAAACCCGATAATTGGAAAGTGCACCATAAGTGCCTAAACCCAAAATGCCTAAACCCATTATACCCTATCCCAAAGAGCCTAAACCCCCTAAAATTGAACCCCAAAAATTGAACCCACCCCCAAAATTGAAGAGAGAAATTAATTTTATCCCACTCATTAAACTTGCCCCATGCGTGTGTGTGTGTGTGAGAGAGAGAGAGAGAGAGAGGGAGAGAGGGGCGGGTCTGACAGCGAGACAACGCATGAGTCAGCATCTAAATGGGAAAAGTCAATGCTACTGTACCACCCATTAAACGTTTCGTGAGTCAGCATCTAAATGGGAAAAGTTACGAGCAGTGCTACTGTACCGGCGTTTCTTTGTTATTTTTTTTTTTAATTATTAGGGCTATTTTTGTCTAGTTTTGTCCTTGAACCCTCAATAATTTCACATTAATGTATTGGAAGAATTAAAATAAGTTAAGTTGGACTAAACACCATTTAAAGCCCCAAACTTGGTCTTTAAACCAATTTTCTGAAACTAAAAGATCCGTGCTCATCTCCCGAACACATGCATTACTTTCTTAAGCCAGAGTCTCGCAACACGTTGGGAGACCAACCTCGGCAGGGCCGGCCCTGACGTTTGGGTTGGCCAAGCCCGACTCTAATCTTGGTTGCCCACTTACAACTCCCTTTACCCCATTTTAAGTGTCCTCTACAGGAATCTGTGTATTTTCAAACCCCTGGTATGTTTCTCTTCATAATTTTTTTTATATTCTATACACACTAATTTGGTACAAAAAAAAATTTAAAAAAATTGTATGGAAATATATTTTTTACGTCCAAGAAAATATATTTTTTCCCAAGGGAACACTTAAATTGGGACGGATGAAGTATTAAGCTAAAAAATAAATGACATACAAGTCAGGAAAAAAAATATCAGATAAAAGTCAATCAAAATTTGGCCCCAGTTATAGTGGTTTATGATGAGCACGATCCGATTCAAAGTAATGGAGTTATGTGGTTTTCGTAAGATATCACTTCTATATTATTATTGTGTTTGTTAAACGCAAAATTTCTAGCGAAGTAATGGAGTTATGTGATTTTTGTAAAATTGTGGATTGAGAGAGAACAAAATGATTCATAAATAACAGGGGAAAGAAAAAATGAGGGCAAAAAAGGGAAGAAAGGTCTGTATAAGTGGAAAGGCAAAATTTATAGACGAAGAAGGAAATCGAACTCCAACACTCAGCAACTTTTCCAAAGCATGTGACCACACTGGCAAGGGGCTGCCTTGTGTAATGCATGTGAACTTCATACAATTTATATATAACTTCAAGTTTTTTTTTTTTTGGTTGCCCCGGCCCGGGTGGGTTGCCCAAGTCCGGAGTTACCCCCGGGCCCGCCCTGAACCTCGGTCGATCTCTTGAGAGGGTGTTTGAATCTATGTGTTGATCGATCGAATGCCGAAATGTGCATGTTGAAGTGGTGTATTGAATCCAATTAATGGGCCTTAGTTTTTGAAAAGCCAATTCAAAATGTGTAAACGGATGTACTAAAATACTTAAGGTTCATGGGACCTCAGTACATAGGTCTATATCACAGCACTGTTGCTAACTTTTACTACTACTTTGGCTATAATTCAATCCTTTGGTCACAATATTACAAGGAAGGATTCAGATTCTCTATAGTCTCAACCGTTTATCTTGACAATCAATGGTTCTAATTTGCGATAATATTCTGCAGGTAACACTTATCTTACGTGTAGGATATCTTTCAACAAATTTGGACCATTGAAAACATCTTTAGACCATTGGAAACACTTTTAAACGGCTGCGACCATTTGAACTTCTGCCCTATGCACTGCAGACAAGCCATTTCCTATAAAGAAACCCATATCATGCAACCAGAAGATGCGGTAAATGAGAAAACCTGGAATGTCGTTATAGACACCCACATATTATAAACGAGGCCCACAATTAAGGTTACTACGGGGATGTAGTGACTTAGGTCACTACGGGTACCCAAAATCACCCTCAAAGCCTCTCTTAAGCTACAGACAAATCATTCAATGTTCTGTTTTCACAAACACTAGTTCACATGCACTGGCATCACCATTTAAGAGGGCTATAAAGCAGACGAGCATCAATAATTTGGGTAATAAAACTACAGCCAGACATACATATGAATAAACAAAATAGGAAAATTTGACAGAGAGAATTCAAGTAGGTTCACAATAGAGAGGGCTCTGATGCTCTTTCTAGCATAGGTCTATTCAATAACCTTCAGGCATTCAAGGAGCCACCAGAAAGAAGCAAAATTTCCTCCAATTTGCTCACTCTTAAAAACTACCAGAACTTGATTTCATTGAAACATGACACAGTCAAAAGAACAAGTTGCTATGCTGTGATTCTCGACCGACCCTTTGCGATTCTTCGAGCAATGACCCGCCGTCCACCCTTGGTTGATTTGCTGGACAAAGATTAGGATTTGGATTAATCATACAATCTGTTGAAATCTCCATTTAACTACTCAAATAAAAATAAATAAATAAAACTCCACACAAAAAGACGACAGATCTCTGTTCACGTCATAAAAAGAGTGAGAGGACCATGAAAATAAAAGCCCTGTTCACATCATAAAAAGAGTGAGAGGACCGTGAAAATAAAAGCCCTGTTCACATCATAAAAGGGGTGAGGACCATTAAAACAATAGCCCTGCTCCTTTAATAATAGATTTCTTCAACAGTACTAAGGATTGTTTCCATATCATCATCTCGCTGCACCACCACTTGGCAAAAAAATGGGACCAGAATTGGAAGACATGTAAGCAACATAGAAAGATCAATGTAAAAGTGGTCACAAGCACGAGCACGTTTTTTTTATTCGTGTATGTGTGTGAATAGACATGTATTCAAGAGCAAATGCCCGGATTTGTGTGTGTGTGTGTGTGTGTGTGTGAGAGAGAGAGAGAGAGAGAGAGATGTACCGAACCAAGAATCCATGTACCCTCTTCCTCCTAAGGGTACTAGGTTGATATGTTCTTTTAGGTAATAAGAGCATTGGCTCACTAGACGAAGACTCATCCCCTGAAGAAGCAAGCAACTATCAGTGTAAACAGGAATTAAAATAGTGGATAAAATTACTTTCAGGCGCAAGTATAGTCCACCTGAAATAATGAAAAGACAACGATCCAAATAACAATAGTGCAATACTTTTTTTTGGTAACAATAGTGCAATAGTGCAATACAATAGTGCAATACTTGCTAGCTCACTTAGGTGAGACATTAAAAAGGAAATATCTTTCTACTGGATGAAAACGTCTTTTTGTTGGGTAGGGATTCGATTCATTGTTACAATTGCCATGGAAAGTTTCTTTGGCTCATTTTTTCCAGCTTGGGGGCATGCCTTCCTGGTAAAAGGCCCTGCTGTTTAGAATGTAGTGTGATGATTATGCTGTTGTGAAATAATTACACAACTTTGTCGTGTTGGCTTGCTGAGGCGTGCCAATAATGTCTTGTTTCACAAAATTATAGGGATGGCCCTTCCCTACAAAAGTTGCTCCCTGAATTGCCCTTATCAGAAATAAACCTTTTATGCCTGACATGAACTATACTAAATTGTCTCCTCATCAGAGATAAACCTTTTCTGAAAGGTTCTTGACCTTTTCTTCCCTATGCATACATAGTTAAACAATTAAACAGAACGCCGCCAGAAGCAACTCTGATAACAGGTGAACGGTGCTCACATAATACGAAAGACATCATCCAAAGATCGTCAGGCAAGTTCGCTGTGTGCACACAGAAAGCAACCAGGTTTTGTAGGTCCAACAGGCTCCAGCAAAATATACTCTCACCGGTAAAAATATACTCTTAAGTCTTACCAGTACTGGTACCGGTAAAAAATTTCTCCTCATCAGAGGTAAACCTTTTCTGAAAGGTTCTTGACCTTTTCCTCCCTATGCATACGTAGTTAAAGAATTAAACAAAACGCCGCCAGAAGCAAATCTGACAACAGGTGAACGGTGCTCACATAATATGAAAGACAAAATCCAAAGATCGTCAGGCAAGTTCGCTCTGTGCACACAGCAAGCAACCAGGTTTTGTAGGTCCAACAGGCTCCAGCAAATAATAGCTTACGGTCCAATTAGTATGCCAATTAGATATTGGTTCTCCATTTATCCTACTCCCTATCACTTCTCCGTACTCAACCAGAGAAAACAGTCTGAAAGGAGAGTAAAACATCAAAAAATCAGACTTAGGAGTAGCAACATGAACAGAAGCAGCTCAATATGAACTGGGAAGTCCTAGAATAGGTTCCTTCAAAGCACTAAGCATATAGTTGCCCTTGGGCCTCATAATTTTCCTGAGAGTGCAGAGTGTCATCTCCAGTCTCCTGCCTGAGGCTGTGATTGGTCATGCATTATGCAATCCAATGGAGTCTATGGAGATGTAGATTGTAGAATGATATATTTGGGTTAACAGATAGTCACAGTACAGTTTGAAGCAATATTTTGCACAGCGCTGTGCCTATGCTTCACCACTATGCAATTGAACAAGCAAATAAAATGAACACTAAGTAGAAATAGAAAGTTCCTGAACTCAACATTACACAAGTAGCAATGATCACAGCATACCATAACATTAAATACGCCCACCCAACACAATATTTCCACATAATGCTCCACAACACAACTTGGGGTAGAAGTAAAGACAAACTAATATAATCACTGTTTTAAAAGGCTCAAGGGGCACCGAGGCACCATGGTACCCCGAAGCCTAGGTGTGAAGGCGCAATTTATTAGACCAATTAGAATTCTACTATAGGCAAAACTCCAACACAAGTAAACACTTTTAAAACTTTCAAAGGTCATAAACATAACATTTCAATGTTTAAACAACCAAATACCAAACAAAGCAGATCATCCATAAAAAGCTAATATCTTGATGTTTAACATTGGACACATAACAAAACAAAGAACAGCATTTCTATACAGCTACTGTTTTTCTCTGACGTAGAGCCATCTGTCAAGTGGGTTGGTGGTGTATCGAGCAAAAAAATTGATCCCTGGATCTGTTTCTTGAACCGAGTAGACTCAGGATTCTAAATGGGTCCTAATTTGCTTAATGTCGACTGAAGAAGAAAAGAAGAGCAGAGGAATAAAACCCTTCTACACACTCCACAACATTTCCTGGAGCCCCTCAAAGATTCAAGAGAGACGTTGAAAAGAAATCGGAAGATTCTCCTCACACCTACAGGAAATAGAACATTTGCAAAGAAGCTTCGCAGCCTAGGGCCATCCCTATAAATCTGTGAAGGGGGACATCATTGATATGATTGAGCAAGCCAACACCATCAAGAAGTGTAATTATTGCATTCAATGATTAGTCAACACCATCATCAGCATAACCATCAGACAACATTCTAAACAGCAGTGCCATATACCCGGCACTCAGGCCTGCATGCTCCAATGCTGGAAAGAAATAGAGCCAAAAAAATCCTTCCACGTCAACTATGACAATGAATTAAATCTCTACCCAACAAAAAGACGTTTTCACAAGTCAAATGTCAGGTTTTCAAGCATAACGTCAGATATACTAGATAGTAGATACCTTCCTCATCAAAAGTAAACCTTTTAAGCCTACCAGGAACTACACTAGATTTTCTCCATCAGAAGTAACCTTGTTTGAAACATTTTGACCTTTTCCTCACTATGAATGCGTAGTCAAAGAACTAAAAAACATGGTGCCGGAAGCAAACTTCATAACAGGTGAACCGTGCTCACAAAATATGAAAGACTAATCTTAAGGCATAATAAAGAAGTTGTTGATCAGATCATTTAGGAAAATGATTGATCAAGCACAGTGTTTTAAATAGCGATAGGCGCACCGAGGCGCCATGGTCCCCTGGAGCTTTAAGCGCAAGGCGAGGCGCGCGCCTTTTGAACGCGAGGCCCACATTTTTTTAGAACAAGTAGAATTCAAATAGGTAATACTTTCAACACAAGCAAATACTTATAAAACATTCAAATGTCATAAAGCATAAAACATAAGAAGGAAGAAGAAGAAATAAAAATCAAACCGGAGTTATATACAAAAATGTTCTTTTTTTTTTTTTTTTTTTTGATATGTAAAGATGAAGTCTGCTTAAAAAGAAGAAGAGAGAAACAGAGTAAGAAGAAACAGAGAAGAAGAAAAAAAAACAGAGTAGAAGGAGGAGGAAGAAGAAGGAGGAGGAGGAGGAGGAGGAAGAAAGAGAAGGAAGAAGAAGAAGAATGAATTTCCGTTGGACCAAAAAAAAAAAAAGAAGAAGAAGAACAAGTTACCTGTTAAGGAGAAGGAGTCGATCGATCAGACTAGAACTGGAGACCCTTTAGGGTTTTTTCGATCTCTGCTGGCTGCTGCTATGTCGATAATAAGTGTAGGTTTATCGAAATTTTATTTGGTGCACTTGGCACATGGCTTTTTTAATCTAGATGAAGCGTCAGGATGAAATCTATGCAAAATACACAAAAGCGTGCACCTCTTGCGCCTTGCGCTTCAGCGCTTAAGCTCGCGCTTCAGCGCTTAAGGTGCGCTTAATGGTTCTGCACTTAATCGTAACCCTATTAAGCGCTAGACATGCGCCTCACCTCGCCTTGCGCTTAAGCGCGCTTTTTAAAACACTGATCAAGCAAATTCCCTTTGTTAACGTGGAAGATCACTTGCTGTCAGATTGGTATCCATTGTAAATTGGTTATACATTTAACCTAAGAAAACACTGAGAAATGAAGGTGATACTTCAAGAATCCAGATTTAACGCGGAGCAACATGAATAGAATCATCTCAAAATTATTTGGGAATTCCTAGAATAGGTTCCTTCCAAGCACTAAGCATATGATTTCCCTTCGACCTCATATTCTCCCTAAGTCTGCACAGAGAGTCATCTTCCGCCAAAGGGCGTGCTTCAGCATACATTACACAAAAGCAAACAGATACGTAACATGATTCGTTGCTTTTTGGTTAGCAGATAATCGTAGAACTGTTTGAAGCAATAGTTTGCAGAGTTGAGCCTATGTTTCACTTCATTCAATTGAACAACCAAATAGAATGAATACTGAAAACGAACATCAAACTTATACAAACATGTATAATTGAATAGACATAATTATGCTAATTTCCCTCTTTACAACAGAGAAGGCTCTTGGTCCTATGCATATAGGATCTAAACATAGTTTCAATTCAGCTCAAACTCTAACTCATAACTAACAAATGCCAACCTCACTAACTCCTAAGTCCTCACTCGTAATTGACTATCATCATGTTCAAAATTAGTCTAGATAGAACTCGGATAGAGCTCTAGTCGGGCCCGAATAATCGAGCTCGAGCTCCACACGTGTCGCACTGAGATGTTAGAGAGCGGTTTGTTTACTAAACTAGCTTAAGACTCAAGCTCGAGCTCAGCTCATTTAGGACAAACGAGCCTCGAGTTGCTTGCTTTGCAGCACTCTCCCACCGTCCCAAAAAATTGTCCCCGCAAAACAACTTAAAAAATACATTTTATCAAGAAAAATTCAAACCTTTTTTTTTTTCATAAATGAGAATAACACATTGATATTTAGCGACTAACGGCAAGTTTATTTATTTATTTTTTTTTTTTTTGACGAAGATTATTTTTAATTTCGTGTTTTGAGGACTGATAATTTGAGGTTGTATATGCGCGCGCGCACACATATATATGTAGAGAGAGAGAGAGAGAGAGAGAGTACCTTCGGGTAAGAAGAATCGGAGAGAAGGGAGGCCACAAGGGTGCAAGAATCCGTCCAAAGATACTCTTTTGAGGGTATCTTCGTCGTTGTTGGGAAAATGGAGAGAGGTTTGGAACGTGGACAGAAAGGGTGGGGGGGAAATCATCGGCGGTATTTCGAAGCAGCTCGATGCAATTAGATGGTTTGAGCTACTCGTATTCTTCTGCTTCTGAAGCATTGGGTTCAACAGACGGCTGATCACTGAACCTCCTGTCCTAACAACGCTTTTGGACGCCATTTTTTGCGGTGTCGTCGCACTTCCCGTCGGTGTTCCACTGAACCCTAGAGAGAGAAAGAGAAGAAGAAGTACCAACGACTGGACTGGAGAAGGGGCGAATCTCAAAGCCCACTGGGCTGTAGGATGACCAATATTAGGAGCGTCCAATATTAAGTTCATAACAAATATTCGTACAAAGTCTAGTCCGGTCCACTTTTGGAGCCATGGGCCTATGTTGGCCCATTCCAGGCCCACTATATATGAATGTTGCGTTCAATTACTTATCGGTAGTATTTTTTTATGTGTATGTTGTACTCGACGAATTCTACAAAATCAACGATTTCGATCCAATAAAGGTCCAAAATTGGACAGGATGGACACTACAAAGAATAGACACGAACTTTAGTCCACAAGTTACCGCTAGTATTAAGAAACAATTACCATTAAGGTAAGAAAACAAATATTTATTATCATTAAAGTCAGTCACTCTTTTTTAATTACCACTAATATGAGTCACTCTTTTTTTTGGATTTAAGCACTTAGGGTATCATACGATTACATATGGTTTGAGAAGTTTAGGCACTTTCATATGGTTTTGAGGGTTTAGACACTTTCATTAGGATATCCTAGGGTTTAGGTTTACGCACTTTCATATGGTACCTTAGGGTTTAGGTTTAGGGTGCACTTTCCTATTATAGGGTTTTAGTGATTTAGGCACTTTCATTAGGATATTCTAAGTCTTAGGTTTTGGTTTAGGTTCAGATACTTTTATAGGGTACCCTAGGGTTTTAGGCACTTTCAGAGAGAGTAAAAATGATTGGGAGTTGTGGTAAAAACAAACTTCTTTTACTGATCAAAAGTGGAGGGGCATGGAGCTACCTGTGCATTTAAGGAGGCGGCATGGAGTTGTCGGGCAGCTCATCAATGTGGAGCGGCTTGTAAAATGCTCTAGTATTTATTCCTTTGTGCTAAAGGCCAAGTACAGGCGCTTGAGGCCCTAGAAACACATTCATATTTTTAAGGGCCCATTTACTTGGTACCTGGTACAAAACTACACATATAACGAAACATAAATAATGAGATACGTGAGCTAAATGTTTTGGGCCTTTTTGTTGTTGTGAACAAGTTTTCGAAAACTGATAACTGTTTGGGATATGTTGAACTAAATAAGAAAATGCTTTAAAACAGGAAGAGGCTTTCAGTAAATTTTATTGTGTGGGCATAAATTACAAGAAGCGTGATATTTCTAAAATTTTATAATGACTAATTATTTACTTTTTGGGATACTTTTGATATATAAGTAATCCTTTCGAAATATTGTATCGTTTGAAACTTTGTCTTCTCGAAGAAGACTTTTATTTGTTCTACTTTATATATTCTTCGAAAAAATGTATCAAGGGCCTCTTTTTTTTTCACTTTAGGTCCCTAAAAGATCAGAGCTGACATGTATGTAAGGTTGTGAGCAATGTTCGTCTAAGTTAGGCAAGTTGTAAATTTCACAAGGAACACTAACAAACTTGTGTAACATCATGATTTATTACACCAAAGATACTTGTGAAACATCATGATTTATTACACCAAAAAAATATAATGTAGAACTCCTAAATACATCGTTCCACACCATCCCCAAATCTAGAATGTTCCTTCCAACATATGTGTTCAATTGATATGAGCTTTCTTCATGCTCCAAGCACTCAAACTTGAGATTTTTACACTCCCATTTCCATGATTGAAGGCATATAAGTGGGCCCCTGTACCAACAGCCAGTGTGGGGTAAACCCTAGAAGTGATGCAAACCTTTCCTTCTCCACCAAAGCTCTCCACTATTGAGTGATCTATCTGCAAAAAGAAAAACAAAATGGGAAAAATAAGAAATGCGTCAAAACCTTAGGGTGAAAATAGTGAAGAACAAACTGGAAGAATCTTTTGGGTTACATGCCCTAATATAGCAAAGAAGTTGGGCTCAACCCAACACAATTGGGTCTGTTCAGTGGAATGGGCGGTCATGACACAGCCCACTTCATAAAAAGGGTAGGGCTTAATTTGGGCCCATCATGGAATAAAATGCCTCTCCTACTCCTTTAACAAAACTTCCACTTGAGCAAAAGTGTACATTTGCTCATCCTTTTTTTGAGAAAATCGACATGAGAGACCAAATCAGTGGGAAAAATGCCAGCATGTCCGGCTTACTAATGTACAATTAGGGGGGGAAAAACCGCGTATTACAAAAAATCATTGACTCTATTTTGTCGAATATTTTGCGCCCGTAAGGGATATTTAAACAAAATCTTACCAAACTCCTCAATGACAATTTGTCATGGACAGGATCTACATCCACAAATGCACCATAAGTTGTCTTATCAGGGTGGTGATTTAGTGATGACCTGTGAAATTCATATAGGTAAGTGGTAAGGAAAATTCTACAATCAGCCTATTCTTTGACCAGTAAACGGTAAAAATATACTTTTACCGGTCAAAGAATGGTCTTATTGACAGTCAAGTGGATTGTCAACTTGACTGTCAATAGAAGGACCGAAAGGATAAATATAAGTGAAATGAGAGAGAGAAGAAGGAAAACCTGCTTTGGTCACTGCACATAAGCACCACAAACTTGTTTTGACCTTTGAAAATTCTAAAGAAAACTGCTGTATATTCTTTCAAGTCCTTTGAAGCCAAAACCTGTAGTCCAAATGGTCCAAGCCCACCTTTGACAGATGAGTCCTTTCGACTGCACAACAATTGTGGGTTGGTCCAACTTGGATCCATCACTTCTGCTTTGTTTAACTCAAATCCTTCAAATGATATCTCAACATCAGCCTGTAAAAAATAATAGAAATTAAAATTAAAAATGAGAACAAAAATGTCACACTAGGGTTAGTATTTTCGCTTGTAAAAAGTATCGAAAACCAAAGAATTTTTTGTCTAGGATGCATAGCGGGAAAGTGGCATTACAAAATCATACCCTGCTTTAAGGTGGTGCTAATTGCTATGCAATAAAAGAGCACACAGAGAAAGTTAATTTAGAAAGATATATGATATTTTTTGTTCCATGTATTTTTTGGAAATTATTGATTAAGTAGTATGCATAATTTTCCACATAGGAAACTCACTTGTGACGCTGTGATAGGGGAAATTTCAAGCATTGAACCTCCTTTTAGCACTTTGTCTGGCAAGTTGACTTGGTTTACACGTAGCGTTTCGATTTCTGATATTGGCCATTGTATCAATTGTTTTCCGGATTTATCAAGCCAAATGCTCCTTGGAATTGCCTTTAGAATCCACCAAAAATGAGTAGCAACATGATATGGTCAAAATCTCACAAAACTATTGAGGTATAATCATAGACTAAACATTTCAATAATACTATCGCGAATTGAGTTTTTCATATAGTGGCTAAAAAGCCTTATGAATTACCTGAAGTCCAGACCACCCTTGTTTGACATACTCGGGTTGAGGCAACGACTCGTTGATCCAACCCCACAATATCCTTCTTTTCTTATCACTATCGTATAATGTTTTTGAAGCATAAAACTTTCCATAATCATATCTTAACCCTGTATCGTTATCCACGGATCCTTTATCCGGGATATATCTATCCTCATCAACAGCATAGGTACCAATAGTGTAATAATCATGCTTGGTGTCATCTAAGCTCAACTTAAGCACATGTTTAATCCCCATTCCAACCACAGATGTATCCAATCCACCTTGTCTTGAAACAGGGAAAAAATCAGGGCACTCCCACATTCCGGTGCCCTCAGCCAAATGAAGTGGGTGCTCAGATAAAATCCAGTTAACAAAATCTTTACTCCTATAAAGAATAGCTAATCCCCTGCGGTTTATTTTGCTTCCAATAATAACCCTCCATGTCCCATCAGGGCCCTGCCAAGCAGTGGTTGGGTCTCTAAATGAGCTGGCATTTATATTGTTTTCAATAGTGGGTGCCATTAGTGGATTTTTTGTTAACTTAACCCATTTTAGAAGCAATGGGTCCGAAAGGTTTTTGGGCACGGCTAGGTTTTGGACTTGGCGATTTTGCCGGTCGATTCCGGTGTAGAGAATGGCGGGTCGTCCTCCGGGTAGAATCGTGGTGGATCCGGACCAACAACCGTTTATGTCGCCTGCGTGTTGAGTTGGGTAGATGGCCGGAGTTTGGGGTGTCCAATTGACGAGATCCACCGATGTTGAATGGGCCCATACTATATTACCCCAATCTGCACCTTTGGGATTGTACTGGTAGAATAGATGGTATATCCCTTTATATATCATTGGTCCTGCATCAATGAAATGAAAAATTAGGAATAAAATAAACATATAGCCGATTTAAAAGAACAAAAAGCAGCAAAAATATCACCCATACTACTTGTCTCTTACAAAAAGTTATTGCTATTTTTCGAATAAAAATATAGAAACTTATGTCAAAACTTTTATGATACCCCTGGAATGACATGCGCCAGCTAACTAGTTAACCCCTAGCTTAAATACGCGGCTAAAAAAGTTAACATCGAGTTATACATTAGCTGCTTGCGTTTCTTTGTATATTGAATGGCTTTCAATATTTTTCGAATGTGGGATGGATTGGGTTGTCACAATCTCCCATACTTCAGACCGCAACATCCCCGTTGCGCCCAATGCTCCAACAACTTCCACCCACCAAACGATGTGAGACAAGTACCCGCTTAATTAAGTACGTCAAGCTCATCAAGCTTGTCTCATGTGAGACTCGTCCAAGCATGACAAGCACCTCGGGCCCACCCAAGCATGTCTAGTCATGGGACCTGTCTGACACTTCCGGTTGGTGTAAGCTTGGATATCTTCTGTAACTAGCTAACCTGCTAACTAGCTTGGATATCAAGATCTCTTGCAGGCCTAGTTGCCAGGTGATTAGAACCGCGACAACCCACACAGTATACATGGTTCAACTTTTAAGAACATGACAACAGCGGAAAGTGGAAAAAAACTACATGAGACAGAAGAATATATATCTCACCATTGGGATCTGCAAATCCAAAGAAACCCATTTGCCAATTCAATATCCAGACCAGCGCCAACCATAAAAACAAAAAGAAAAGAACAACAGAGAATGTGAGAGGGATGACTTAGAAATTGTAAAAAGAAAAAAAAAAAAAAAAATTGGTTGCATTCTTTCAAATAAATGGAAAAATATATTGTGAATGAAAATACCATTCATCCAGTTTTGGGGAGGTTGGAAGTGATAAGAAGTTCTGTATGTATGGTTTGGTGAAGTTGTCTTGAGAGAAAATTCAAGGTTTTTGTAAACAACATGGGAGGCTTCAATTTGGACAACAACATGAGAAAGAATAAGAGAGAAGAAGAAGAAGCATGATAGCAATACACAAGAATTGGCCATCATGAGTTACTTAATTTGTGAAGAATGATGATATGGGTAAGGATGGATCTAGTGTCCTATTTATTAAGGTGTGATGGAGGATGATGAAATCATACAAGTCCTCCATGAATGTTAAATAAGTCAAATACCATAAGTTTGGCCATAAAAGGGTAAATTGTGGAGACCAAAAAGTTGTCAAAATTGAATACTCAACTACCAAGTACCCAGGGCCGGCCCTGCAAGTACCAACCTTTGTAAGATATACGATTATGTTTTTAGATTGTTTTATCCAACTCAGATTATGACTAAAGCTTGTTTGCGATTTTGTTATCATTTCTTGTATAATACGTTTTTTTCGATTGTTTTGTCCAACCCAAATTATGATTAAAGCTCGTTTGCGGTTCTGTTATCATTTCTTGTATAGCACGTTTTTTTTCTTAAAGAGTTACAAATATTACTCTTACCTTTTGTATTTATGTGAGCTATGTTACCCAAAATTGAAAACCATATGTGCATCTACACATGCAATAGTCAACATATTAAATTTCCGAATTACCAAGAAAAACAAAATAGTCAACATATTGGAAAGGAACACATGAAAGCTAGTCGACGCAAACCAAAGGAAGAGAATAGACAAAGGCATAAGAAAAGTAAGACTTCAAATTAAGGAAGTTAAGAGAGATTAAGACTTCAAATTTCTCAAATCTGGAAGCCGAGAGATTATTAAAGATGGTTTGAAAAGTTAAGAACGTAAAAAAAAGGTAAGTCTCACAATCTGTGAGAGCCGAGAGATTATTAAAAATATGGTTTGAAAATTTGGAATGAACGTAAAAAAAAAAAAGGTAAGTCTGGACGTAGCAGTGCTTTGGAAAAATTACAATCAAGCGCAGGAGAGAAAATCTAAAATCTAACTACTCCTCCGTCCCTTTTTAAATGTAGACATTTCATTTTTAGGGTTTCAAATTTTTGAAAAGTTAATGGGTAAAAGTTTGTACAATTATCATTTTGCCCTTTGAAAAGTTAGTGGGTAAAGAGTTAATGGGTAAAAGTGGAGGATAATTTTGGAAAGTAGGGGTAAAAGTTGATGTGAAAAAAAAAAGTTACAATCAAGCGTAATGAGAGCCAATTTCAATCTAAAATCTATAAAAAAGTAGCTTTTACGATCAAACTTTTATGAGTATATCGAATTCAGTAGGAGATGATTCATTTAATTCCAAATTTATTTAAGAAGATTTAATACTTTATTTAAGTTCAACTTATTTATTTCTGTAATACATACATACATATACATAGGGTAAGCTTCTCCTCCGGACTCCGGACTTCCGGACCTCCATGATCCGAACATTTTTTTGACGATCCGAGCCGTCCAATGTGTTCAGAAGGTGTTTTCAAGGGTCCACATGAGAAATCTTCAAAAAAACAATACCGGGAAGGGCTTGATCCAAGCAGTTTTCGCAAAAACTTTATATTTACAGTTTTTGCGAAAACTGCTAGGATCAAGCCCTTCCCGGTATTTTTTTTTTTGAAGATTTCCCGCATGGACCCTTGAAAACACTTTCTGAACACATTGGACGGCTCGGATTTTCCAAAAATAATTTGCAACACAAAAAAATCACTTTTTTCTTATTCTCGGGAGGGTTTGGACTAGAAAATTTTCGCATATATATGATTCATTTTATTCCAAATTTATTTATATAAGAGTCTCTTATGTGAAGGGGACTATATATATATATATATATGAAATATCTGAACATCATGCAACTTAGAGCTTTTGGTTGAGTGCATGTGCGCTGAAGTCAATCAAGAAGAGTAATTACTTTTCTACTTAGCCGTAATTTAATAAAACACATGGGTGGCTGGGAATTTTTGATTGGTCAAATATGTGCGGTGGAAAAAGAAACATTACACCGACATGAAAGCTTCATGTTAATTTACCCCGGTTAGAGCATCCTTATCAGCCTCACCAAAAAAAACATCAAATTTATCCAAAAAACACTTTTTATAATTTAGCAAATCATTTTATCAAAAACTCAAAAAATCAGACTCTCTATCCAAACTTTACTACTCTCTCCGTCCCAATTTAAATGTCCCCTACGGGAGACCGGGCTAGTATGAATTTAAAAAATAAAATACTTTCGAAATTACTTTTTAAATTTTTTTTGCAACGTTCAAAAGATCTCAACGAGTAATTTTGAATGGTGTAAAAATTTTGAAAAAAAAAAATTAGAAATACATTTTCTTTTAAAATCAAAATGGCCCGACTTTACGTAGAGGACATTTAAAATGGGACGGAGGGACTAGGGAGTATATTAAACTATTCCTCTCAAATCTATAAAAAAAAAAAAAAAATCCCTAAAATATTAATCTCCCGCCTGGGGAGGAGTTGTTTGTGTCAGCAAATAACAACTTTTCACTATTCTCCTCCTCTCTCTCTCTCTCTCTCTCTCTCTCTCTCTCTCTCTCTCTCTCTCTCTCTCTTTGGTTCCCTTGGAACCTGGGAAACCCACGACAGAAAACAATAAAAAAAGGAAAGTGAGTGAACAGGCACTGTAGCAAAAATAATTTGAGGAAGAAGAATAAAGAGCCTGATTTTTTGGGGTTTTGGGGGGTTTGGCTCCCTATATTTAAGCTAATATAGGTAGCCTGATGAGGATGCTCTTATAATGAAACTTGTAACCATAAACTGATATGGATTCTAGCTCAGGTAATCATCTACTATCGGTATTTATCCCGAGGTTTTGGGTTCGAGTTGATGGTACGTAGCAAAATTAACATACTAACAAGAATCGAGGATCCCGCATTACAGGGTTGTAATGCGACATCAGAGTCATTGATCGTGCAGTTAACAGCTCGGATTTCATCTCGACACTTACACAATTCTAGATGTCCATTGTCGAAAAGAAATTCGAGCCGTTAATTATCAAGATCAACGGTTCGGGTGTCGGCGTGTCGCACTACAGGATTGTATTTGATAAAAAATAATAATAATAATAATGCATGCTATTCAATGGCACGAACCCCATAGGAGCACAAAAAAAAAAATCTTATGGGTAAAAGATACTCCCTCCGTCCCTTTTTAAGTGTTTAACTTTCCATTTTGGGTTGTCCCTAAATAAGTGTGTGGTTTGAAAAGTTAATGGGTAAAAGTTTGTACAATTATCATTTTGCCCTTTTGAAAAATAAGTGGGTAAAGAGTTAATGGGTAAAAGTGAAGGACAATTTTGGAAAGTAGATGTGAAAAGTGTAAAGTGGAGGAAAAAGTTGATGTGAAAGGTGTAATGATGATGTTTTTTTAATAAGTTGGATTTACGAAGTAACACATTTAAAAAGGGACGGAGGGAGTACTATTCATTGTTTTACAATTCTCCTTTTCTTTAGAAGCCCTAGGGTTTTCTTCCCTTTTCTTGCCGGCTCTTCCAGTCCGGTCCCTTTCTTCTTCCTTCTTCTTCTTCTTCTTCTTCCTCTCTTCACTAGTTCTTTCTTCTCCTCTCTTTCACTTTTCTTTACCCAGATCTAGTTTTTCCTTCATTTTCAGAGCTTGAGGGGTGGGGTTGCCGCCCCTTCCGCCCCACCCCTCCTCCCCCCTCGCCTTGTCGGAACTCCCTCCTTCAACCCCCCACCGGACTGACGCCACCTGCTCCTACCTTACCCCTCCGCCACCTGCTCCCACCTTACCCCTCCGCCACTGCCCCTTTTTCTTTCCTTATCCTCCGTCGCCAACCTTTTCTGCCTTCACCCACCACCACCCTTTACCGCCAGACCTTTCCGCCACCACCCCCTTTGCCGCCAGACCCGTCCGTCACAAGCCCCTCCGCCAACCGTTTTGGGTGGATCAGATCTGATGGAGGGTTGATCTTGGGAGCCTCGATCGGCCCCCTCTGGCTAATAAAGCTTTCCTATGCCACGGGCGGCGGCTACGGGAGCTAGGTTCTGTCCGGGGAAGTGATTAGTCGGCGACTCGGTGAACTCAGTATGACTCGGTGCTTCTCATTGGGGTGACTCAGTGGATCTTGCTTTGTACCAGTTTTTTGGGCAGATGATTAGTTATTTTTTGGTTTGTTCTGTTGTTGTTTCTTTACCGATTACTGATGTTGTATTGTTCTTATGGTTTGGGCTGGGAATCCTTGTGGATTCTTTACCACTTTCACTTGGATAGGATTCATCATTCCGTTCCCTAGATGTCGGGTCTGCTTAGGCAGGTGTGTCTACGAGTTTGGCTCAGTTGTCGTTCTCATTTTCATTTGTTAGTAGTTTTGGCGTCATTCCTGTCTTTTGATGTAATCGGGTGCCGGATGGCTTTGATATTATACTTGACATTTTCAAAAAAAAAAAAAAATTTACAATTTGACATTAAATATGAAAATTTTATTAAAAGAGAAAGTTCGACGGGATGAAAAGTTATAAAGTGTTTTTTTTTTTTTCGTAGTGGAAAGCTAACAGAGAATGAATACTAGCGGTTGGGGTAAATTTGTAGATAATTTTCTATTCATTTGGGAATGAAAAACAGTGTGCCCATAATCGGGCGGGGGACCCTTGAAAGGATTTGAAAAATTAATTGCGGAGATTGACGGCTCAGATGGGGTGCTAAATTGTGTATCGCATAGGGGGCCTTACAGGGATGAATTATTCACTATTTGGGACATCTCAAAAAATTGTCTATATATTTTTAATTTACACTAAATTTTTTTTTATTCAATATGTATTTTGTTTGATAGATCTCAATTTGTTTTATTAAACAAAATTTCCAAGATTGTAAAAAAAATATTATGAATTGACAAATATAGATAATTGCTTGAGTCACACGACTATCTAAAATAAACCAACAACTTGGATGGAGGGAGTATGACCCTTCCTTATGCTAGGCTGCCCATTAAAAATTCCTGGAATTAATGATTTATTTATTTTTTGAAGCTTTTACATATTGTGAAAAGCTATAATTAGCATAAAGACAAAAATATTCCTTCCATTCTAACAATTATCCATTAGTCAAGGACAAAATAGACTAAAATTCACCGCAATCTATTTTACCATTTTTAAAGCTTTTGTAACGTCTATAATTGTAGCAGTTCTCCTTCGCTCTCTAGATAGGAAATGCACCCCTTGTCTCTAAAACTCATCGTTTAGGGCTTTTACTTGGGGAGCCCCCCCCCCGGCTCTCTCTCTCTCTCTCTAATGTACCCAGTCCGCTAACATTAGCGGTTGCTCCATTGGCCATATGTATCAACCAAACCCTAACAGTATGCTAATTCAAGAGCGGAGCTAGGACTCAAATCTACCCTAAGCTAAAATAGAGACTTTTATTGAAATACCCGACCAGTTATGCGAAAATAATGAGAATTATCTTTTGTTATTGATTTGTATTTATACACGAGATAGAAGAAAAACATTTAGAGAAGAAGTAGGTGGCTTCAAAAAGAGATTTACTTTTTCACGTTCCCTCCTGGGGGGGTATGGAAGCCCCAAAAAGGGGCTCCACCAACACCTCATCGCAATGATCTGAATCGGTCATCTTGTAGAGTCCGCAGAGTAGTGTGTATATTAAAAAAATTAGCTTGACCCAGCATCGATAGGTATATCAAAAATTAAATTTTGGTGTAAAAAAAAAAAGGCCTGGGATCATTTTAGAAATTACTCTGTGGATTCTACAAGATGACCGGTTCGGATCATTGCGATGAGGTGCCGGTGGGGCTCCCAAAGGAGGAGGCTTACGTGAAAAAGACAATCTCCAAAAAAAAAAATGTGTGAGAAGTTTTGGTTCAATGCATGAATTTTTACTCTTGTTTGGGGTAAGTACGTACACAATTAGCAAGTTTTGGAGGTAAACTCCACGTGGGGATTTCTGAACTTACTAATAATACGATCAAGCGTAGGCGAGCCAATCTCAATCAAAATCTAGTAGGTTAAAACTTTACGAGTATATCGAATTTAGTAGTAGATTATTCATTTAATTCCAAATTTATTTAAAAAAAATTAATACTTTATTTAGGGGAGTGATTTCCACACCCTCCAAATTGTTATCAACACCCCCTTTTTTGTCTTCTAGTGAAATTTTCATGTGTAAAAATCTCACTAAAAGACAAAAAGGGGGTGTAGATAACAATTTTGGGGGTGTAAATATCAATTACCTTTATTTAAGTTCAACTTATTTATTTCAGTAATATATTAACAAGCTTCGAAAAATTTGAACATCATGCAAGCTACTTAGAGCTTTTGGTTGAGTGAATATGCTGAAGTCAATCAAGTAATTACTTTTAAGGAAAATGCTTCAATATCCCCCGCTTGTCTGGGGATACCGTATACCCCGATCTAATGGTGTAGATCGATGCCACGTAGGCAAAAGTGAAGGGGTCAACTAGTAATTCCCAAAAAAAAAAAAAATTGAACCCCTAAAGGGTATGACCAGAGGTACCTAACCGCCCTAAAAGGGATTAACAAAACGACTAAATGGAATAACAAAACCATTAAACGGGATAACCATGAGGACAACCTGAGTGTGCAATAAAGTATAACCCCAAAAGGGCATAACTAAAACTACAACATAGCATAATCGTTGTTTGAAAGCCACTAAATGGCATAACAAGAACTATTAATTGAGATAATCAAAAAGCATGACGTGACAAGGGCAAACCTAAAACCCCAAAATGGTATAACTAGAACCACAATATGACATAGTAACGTTTGTTTAAAAAACCGCAACATGGCAACAACAAATCAGCATAACCTGTACTCACATCGAATTTTGTGCATAACATTAAATGTGAGTGGGACCAATGTCTAATCAATTCGACATTTTTTTTTAAATTTTAAATTTAATTTAATTTATAATTTTTTTTTAAAGTTAACCATGGTTAAAATTAATGTGATTAATATATGAAATGTAATTGTATGTTTCTGATTCTATGACAATGTTCCAACACAAATATATTCAGATCTCTGTCAAATTAAACTATTACAAAAATCAAGGGCGTTAATATCATAGTATTTGTTAATTAAACCAGACATGGAAAGTTTTACCTCGATCAAGCTTATGAAAGTCGTTGATCGTTAAGAAATTCGTTATGTCAATGATGTCTATTGTTTGATGAAATGTCAATCGATACCCGATGAACTTGATTTTTTGTTTGAATGAGGTTCTCTGTAGTGTGTAAATGATAGACGGTTCGGATTGGCCAAAAGAAACTTTGGTGGTAGTGAAATGGTCCGTAATAAGACTTTAATGCCTATTGATGCCATAAACGTGATCTGATCACGTGCTTATCAAAATCCGATGATCTCCGATTTTGGTGATAATGATGGAACAAGCAAGGCGTGAAATCCTAACGGTTCAGATCGTTCATTGTACAAATTGAGATGGTATCAACCTCTACAATATGTACATTCAATATAATTTATAACGAACTAAGACTTGTGTTGTTGTTTAATGTACAATAGCCACGTTAAAAATTGGGTTGATCGGGCTTAGAAAGCATACTTAGAAATTAAAAAGCTCCTCTCAACCTATTTTTGACTTCTCTTCTCTAAACTTAAAAACCAAAAACTCATTTTCCCAGAAGGTGTTTTCATTGCGGTCTGCCAAACACCTAGAAATAGAAAATGCAAAAACCAAAAACCAAAATGCAAGAAGTAAGTGGCCAAACACCCCTACATTGCACCACCCAACAATTAGGAGGAGACTAATTCAACATATGTCTTGTCTAGCTGTCATGTAAAATTAAACTTTGGAGGTGAACACGCTACAAGGAAGGGCCATTTTTTTACCAATTGGGATAAATGCCAGCTTGCTCCATATAATTTGGCATTTGACAATTGTTTTGATTAGAATTCTGACACTCTTCTAAGATGTAGTCAAAAAAATAATTCATCCGCCTCATAATTTTAGTTCAGTACGAAAACTTGTGTGTCATTTTTCAAATAATAAATAGTACTTCCATCCACATGACTTTTGAATTTTTTTCACACCAACTTGAATATCCCAATTTATTAGTATTTTAAGTGGTGCTATAAAATCCAAAAAAAGTTTTCCCTTAATGATAGAAAAGGACACTATTTTTCGCGACAAACTGAAATTATAAGATGGAGGGAGTAAAAAAAAAACTTACATCCAACTCAATGAATTGTACTCGTGGAAAAGCTGCAAGATAATACTCCCTCCGTCCTTTTTTAAGTATGTTACTTCGTAAATTGAACTTATTAAAGAACATTATCATTACACCTTTCACATTAACTTTTCCTCCACTTGAGACTTTTCACATCAACTTTTACCTCTATTTTCCAAAATTATCCTCACTTTTACCCATTAAATCTTTACCCACTAACTTTTCAAAAGAGCAAAATGATAATTATACAAACTTTTACCTATTAACTTTTCAAACCACACACTTATTAAGGGACAACCCAAAATAGAAATTTCTACACTAAAAAAGGGACGGAGGGAGTAGCTTTGTTTCACTAAATTTGTCAAGGAACATAGTTATTGCATACTCCATTGGAATCAAAAATTGAATGTTGCACAAGAGTTAATGGACTAAATAGACATTTGTTCTTCATTGTTCATTAGTATTTATTTCCATTGGTAGGCATGCATGCTCTTGTTTGATGGAGTAATTGATACTTTATGAGCTTTCTTCATACTCCAAGCACTCAATTTTGAAGTTCTTACACTCTCTGTTCCATTATCAAAGGCATACAAATTATCAAAGGCATATTACAAATGAGCCTTTTTTTTTTTTCTTCATTTGTGTGAAGTATTCATGTTGTGTGAAGTAACTGTACCACAAATTAGGAAACTTGTTTAATTACAAGCCAAAATAATAAATGGTGATGGAGGACTAATTCTGAGAAAAAATGCTGTCAGTGTTTGGTCAGTTGTCATTGAACCATGCAAATTTATACTATGTCAGTGCCAAAATCCTTCCTAGCTACTACTACTTTTTTTTTTTTTTTCCGACAGATAGGATGTCTAAATTAGCTTGCAGTCTGACCCAAAAAATCGAACAATATTCAATTATGTGGGAAGCAAAATCAACCAACCAACCGGATTAACCATTAGGGCTTCTTCCCAGCTATTTTACAGTTGAGTCAAGTAGTGGAGCCAAGACAGGCTTAGGGAATGCATGATTTTAACAAAAAGGAAAAAGAAAATGATATACCATACTTTGTTCACATCGGTCGTGAACTCTTTTGTTAAAATTACCTAAGATTATCTACTTAGTTAAAATTAAGATATGTTTATCGGTCTATGCATTTTTATGAAAAATTGCTCGGACCAAACTCTTCACGGTAATTTTTTTAGTAATTCTTTGCTAAGACCCTTAAAAATACGTTTTAAATACATTGAACGGTTCGGATGATCGAGATTCGGTTGAAATTTATGATGTCTGTATTTTTAAAGGTTCTGTTAAGGCTTATTAGCAGGAGTATACGAAAGTGTTGGGCGTCTTGTATGGACAAAGTGAGAAGCTTCAATTTGCATAAAACCATGGCCAAAGAAGAGAGAAAATAAGCTGATTAGCCAAACAGTAGAACTGGTCTTTTTTTTTTTTTTGGTATTCCACTTCGGAGATATGACTGGTTGTTGCTTCCTTGGGGGAGGAGCTGTGGGTAAAGGATTTCGTTGAGTTTCAAAAGGGTGATTTTGGGATAAATTTCACTGATCTCCCTGAGGTTTCTGATATGGACGGATAACTCTCCTTAGGTTTCTAAAATAACACTGCTGTCATTCCCTTCGTGGTTGTGTTATGAGACTACTGACAAGAAATTGAAAATTATTTGGCTTGAAATCTAGTATCTACGTTCTCGGAACGTATGCACATTCCTATGTTTGCCATTGATAGTCCATACTATCAAACACGGTAGATATCACTAGAAGAAGGGAAAGGAAATGAAAACACACCTAATCTTTTCATTTTGTGAAAGTAGGGGAAGAATGTGTTATTTCACAAACTTCAAGGGAGGTATCTTTCTTAGTGAGAAACCTCAAGGGATGTCAATGAAATTCATCCTAAACTTTTAGATATGGGGAAGGCGTCATCGGAAATGGACAGAGAATAATCTCAAATTAATTAAAATCATTTGTCAAACTTTCTGTTTTTTTTTTATTGACTGAAATTTGTGCCCCCACCTTTCCATGTGATTCATAAATTTGTCTCTTCCAAAGTTTAAAAAAAAAAAATTTAAAACAAGTCTTATAAAATTATAAAAATTCTCCCCGGTTGTGATGTTTATAAGTATGAATGCTGCTAAATTAATTAAAACTCATTTGTCAAACTTTTTTTTGGGCGTTTTTTTTTATGATTGAAATTTGTCCCCCATTTAAAGTGTTTTAAATTTGTCTCTTCCAAAACACTTTAAATCTAAAAAAAAAACGCTCTTATAAAATTAAAATTATAAAAATTCTCCCCGGTTGTGAAATCATTTCCGTTATAAGTATACAGATTATCCCACTTGTTATATGTTCGTTGTCATACACCTTATTATTTCTGTATCATATTTAATAGAACCGTTAGCTCACTTGTCATATTCCTGTCCGTACAACTTGTTTCTGCAAAATGTTTATTACACATGCTTCTAAGCATATTCTAAGCACATATACTGATTCACATGACCACTTACTTTAGCTTGACTTTAAATTCAGATCCCACATGCATGTGGTGACTTTTGAATTGATACTGTTTTATTTATGTTGTTATTCTTTTTTATTTCTAGCTTCCTATATCCTGTTGTGTCCTAATCTTTGAAAAAAAAGGATATAATTAGGTCGATGGATGGTACGCCACAAGGAAAAAAAAAATGAAAAGACAAGGGAAACGGTAGCCGACGGCCAAGATTCCTTAGTGTACTATGGTGCACTGTGCACCGAGTGGATCTCAACAGTCGGCTGGCTTTTTTTTCTTTTTTTTTTTTTTTGCTGTTTCCTATCCCTTTTCCTGTTTTTCTTTCCTGTTTCTTACACTTTTTGAATTAGCTCTGCACCATATACACTCGAACACTCCAGAAAAGAGGCTTCAAGCATTAGGTAATAAGGGAAAGGGATTTTGCCCCTCTCAACATGGGCAATCATCTGAGCTTGACCACAAGGGTTTTTACCTCCATTTGGAACCTTGAAGTCTGGTTGGAACAGTCCACCTTTTCCTGTATGGTGCACATAGGCGGCTGCAGTAAAAGTTTCTATACATTATTGTCACCGCTAACCTAAAATCTTGCCGCCTCTCCTGATGGGACAGTATCAATTCAAAAGTTGAGTATATAAGAAGAAAAGCATATGAAAAAGTTGAGTAAATCTTCTTATGACTATGCTTTGTGTTTGTAGCTTGGCGTAGTTGTAAACACAGAGCATAGACAATGAACGGATCTTCATTACATCTAGACTATAAAAATCTTCTTATAAAAATTGAGTAAAGCAAATGAATAGTGTACTCAATGAATTGTACCCATGGAATAGTATACTAGCTCGTTTTCCTAAAGACAAAGACTCTTAAACGTCCCCTCGATGTACTCTTATCAAGTTTTCTCAATAGTAATATTTTCTTCACCGGTAAATAAATAACAACAAAAAAAAAAAACATAGTTATTACATGCATACAACACTTCCTTTGGTAGCAAATATTGAATGCACCACAAGAATGGATTACATATATAACAATGTGTTCTTTATTGTTCCTCATTGTCTACTTCCATTAGGCATGCACTTGGCTGGTCTAATTGATATGAGCTTTCTTCATACTCCAAGCATTCAAATTTGAAATTTTTACAGTCTCTGTTCCATTATTGAAGGCATATAAATGAGCCCCTTCCTTGAGAGACAAAGTGGGATAATCCCTGATAGTGATCAAAGTGTAAACCTTTAGAAGTGATCCAGCAAAGCTCCCCAGATCTGCAGATCAATCTTTGATAATCTGCAATTAATAATGCTTTAGAGATGCATTAGAGATGCATTAAAGACGGGTTCATTCTCGGTCCAAGTTTAATTTTGAATCTGACATTAATCCAAATTCATTTTTATAAAGCGTAATCTTTTCATCATGATTGGTTCAGATTTCATCAAACAAAATCGCTTTCTTAAAATTAAATTAACTTTGGGTCGTAGGACTTGTGTAGCTACTAGCTGCCCTCCCTGCAAAAGTGGTCCTGGTAGTTGACAATGAAAGATTGAACACCAGGGCACTGCCTTATGAAGTGTTTCCCAGGGATGGAAACTAGGCGGAGCTGAGACGGGTTTTGTTGTAGGCCGACACGACCCAAAAAGTATAACACTGTCCCGCACCGAATCCCGACCTGGTAATTTGTGAGTGCTCCCGTTCATGTCCCGGTCAGAGGTCGGGTTTACTCGCCTCACCCCGTAAAAAATGAGAGATTTTTAATTTGAAAGCTAGAAGGAAATAGTTATTTATAAGGAGGTATTTTTGTGAAATGATTCCAAACTTAATTAAATCATTCAAGTTTTTATGGAATGTATAAGATAAATTTAAGCATTAAACTCGAGTATTATAGGTATAATATCATTTGACAATACGGAATATAATTATCACAAGATATCATTTATCATAATTTCATGTGCTTAAAATAAAAATTTGTTCTTACTTTATAACTAGGTTGAAATCATATAGTTTTATTTTATATATATATAAATATCTATTAAAGGTATTCAAACTGAACTCCAAAAAAGGAAATTGGGTGGGACAGGGGCCCTCCCGGCCGCACAATAGCTAAATAAGTATCTTTTGAAGATATCCAAACTATACTCTAAAAAAGGAAATTGGGTGTGACAAGGGCCCTCCCGGCCGCACAATAGCTCCGCCCTTGACCACATACACATAATGAGAATATTCTAACTGTTGAATGGTATGTACGAAAACTTACCAGGGTCCTTAAGGAGAGTTTTTCATGAACAGGGTCGACATCCACAAAAGCACCAAAACTGGCCTTGTCATAGTCTAGATATAATGAAGATCTGTTCATTAAACAAATAGATCTGTTATTCCACAGCTAGGCCGACATCCAATAAAATTGAAACGATACAGCTAAGCCAGACAAAGACAAAGAAATTATGAGAGAGAGAGAGAGAGAGAGAGAGAGAGAGAGAGAGAGAGAGAGAGACCTGCTCAAGTCATTACACATGAGCACCACATGATTTTTCTCATATTTGAAAATTCTGAAGTAGACTGCTGTGTACTCTTCCAAGCCCTTTGAAGCCAAAACCAGTAGCCCAAATGGTCCAACCCCACCCTTGACTGATGCACCCTTTTGGCTACAAAGCTCTTGTGGGTTACTTATCATGCTTGGGTCCAGCTTTTCCACTTTGTCAAACTTTGATATTTCAAATTCAATCTCTACATCCGCCTGCCAAGAATAATCCCAAAAAAAATATCAATAATTTTTCCTAACTGCTACTCCTTCCGTCCCGTTGTGTTTGTCTGTTTTTAATTTTATCGTCTGATGCCTCGAATTCTTTGTTCATTTTAAGAAGTAAACATAAAAAATCTAATGGCGTTCTCGCTCCACCTGTATCTCTTGAATTGGCGCGACAAGTCAAACTTAATTTTTTATTTTTTGAACTGCAATCCAACTTTGGGTAAATAACATTGTTTGAAAAGTTAAAAGAAAGGTACAATTATCATTTTTTTAAATAACTTAAATTCTCAAAAAAAAGTTATTAAAATCAAATACGTAGCACGGACGGAGTATTATTTTTTTGAGAAAAATCCGGTTATTTCAATGATATACAAATTCCAGACCTGGGTGGCTGTGACACCAGAAACTTCAACTACTGAGCAAGACTTTAGCACTGTGTTTGGCACGCCAATTTTGTTCAACCGTAGCTCTTCTAATTCAGCAATTGGCCATTGCACCAGCTGTTTTCCAGATTTATCTAGCCAAATTTGCCTTGGAATTGCCTACCATTCAAATATTTGAAAGCAAAATTGTCAACGCAGGCCACCATTATAACAATTCAAGGAATGATTTGATTTTAACATATAGAAATCTGGTACCTAGCTAACCAAACAATGGAAAATGGATAAATTAGTCGACGTACCTGAACTCCAGACCACCCCTTCATCCGGTCAATGGTTGCATTGGTGGACTCATTGATCCAACCCCACAAGATCCTCCGGTTCTTCTCGCTATCGAAAAAGGTTTTCGAGGCATAAAACTTTCCATAGTCGTATCTCAAACCCGTGTCACCCTCCACGGATCCCTTATCCGGGATATAGATATCCTTTACATAGTCATACGTACCAATCGTGTAGTACTCGTGCTTAGTGTCATCCAAACTAGCCTTCATCACATGCTTTACCCCGTGCCCAGTCTTCGATGTCTCGATACCATTCTTAGAATGACTAGAAACAGGATAAAAATCAGGGCACTCCCACATTCCTGTGTCCGCGGCTGAATGTAAAGGTTGTTTGGCTTCGGTCCACGAAATAAAATCCTTACTCCGGTATAGAATAGCCCTACCCTCGCGATTTATTTTGTTTCCAACTATTACATTCCATATCCCATCGCGGCCTATCCAAGCAGTGGTTGGGTCTCTGAATGAGCTTGCGTTGAGCATGTTGATGGAATTTGGTGCCATTACTGGATTAATTTTGGGTTGTTTGGTCCATTCAATGAGAAATGGATCTGAGAGATTTTTGGGCATGGCTAGATTTTGGACTTGTTGCTCGAGTTTGTTTATCCCGGTGTAGAGAATGGCCGGTTTGCGACCCGGGAGGATCGTGGCGGACCCGGACCAGCATCCGTTGATATCGGACGGGATTGATGGAAAGATGGCTGGAGGATGGGGGATCCAATTGATGAGATCCTTCGATGTCGAATGGGCCCACACTATGTTACCCCAAACTGCACCATAAGGGTTCCACTGGTAGAATAGGTGATAAATTCCTTTGTGAATCATAGGCCCTGCAACAACAAAAGATGTTGTTACATACTTTTGTGGCCTGAAAAAACAATGCCTCATGTTTGGTGAAAAGTAGATTAATTATTGAACTTACCATTAGGATCTGAAAATCAAAAGTCACCCATTTGTCCATTCCACAAGTAGAGCAATGCCATTAGGAAAAAAGAGAAAAGAGCCAAAAAGTTAGAGACATGAAAGGAACAATTTAATATAAAAAATTGCAAATCAATAGAGATGTGAATCATGGGTTGCCTCAAGGCCTGAGACCTACGGGTTCATCCCTCTAGATCTCAGATTCAAAACCTCGTAGGTTTCGGGGTTTATTCGGGGCAGGTGTCAGTAGTCGGTGGGAATGGTCCCTGGGAATTACTCGAGGTGCATGCATCATGAGTTTATCAAAAGAGAAAAGATTTGTATTAAAGAAAAGAGTACCATTCATCCAGTTCTTGGGAGGCTGAAAATGGAAAGAGGTTCTGTAAGGCTGAGAGGCAGGAGGAGAGGTGGTTTGGAGTCTTGAATAGACATGGTGAGAAGCTTCAATTTCAAGAAAACCAGGGCCAAAGAGGAGGGAAAATAAGCAGATTAGCCATACAGAAGAACTGGCCATTGATTCTTTGTGATAGGAAAATAGCAAGGATTTTGGCTTATTTCTGAAGGTCATATAGCCATATATAAATTGTGAGATTTACAGGTGAAGCATCATTGGCCAACAAGGGATGGGAAGGATTTTAAATGATCAGTAGAAGTCAACTGTCAAACTGTCTGTTCAATACTTCAATGGCTTAATTGGTACTATTATTATATACACATAAGACTAGTCTTTTTCATTGAAAAATAGGTTTTTGTCTGGTAATTGACGGATATTTAATTGTGCAACCAGCGTTCAATGTGAAAATATAGCTAGTTGTCTCTTTCAAAATTTCCAAGAATGCAAATTAAAAATCTTGTATAAAATCATAAAGATCCTCTGTATATTCTACATGTGGTGTTTGTAACTCTATGCGAACCGCGCGTTGTGTGATCAGTTGTAATATACTTGTCTCGATTGTTATATTTTCGCTGTCACGTAATGTAATGAATACGGTGTTTATACCGTTGTGATAGATGAAGATTTTGGAAATGATGACATATAAATTTCAGTCTGAATTCAAGGTAGGTTCTTACGTGAGCAAATACGCTAATATACACACATGCAGTGGCGGACCCAGGAATCCAACCCAATGGGGGCACTTTATTAATTATAATTGTGCAATTTTTTTTAGTCAACGATCTTGCTAAATTAAGACATTTATTATGGATCCGAACCGCTCAATGTTTTTAAAATGTGTTTTCAAGGGCCCAAGCGGGAAATTTCCAAAAAAAATACGCGGAAGGGCTTGATCCAAGTAGTTTTTGATAAAAACTGTACATATATAGTTTTTATCAAAAATTGCTCGGAACAAGCCCTTCCGGCTAGTTTTTTTTGTTACTTTCATAGGGTTTAGGGTTTAATGGGAAACAAGTGCGTGCAGATAAAAAAAATAATTTCCAGAAGAGCTGCGTGAAATTCTTGGTGATCGGCGTAGGCGTTCTAGAAAAGATGACTTGTGAGCGACGTTTTTTTGTACGCCAAGTGGACTGGAAAGTGTAAGAAACTGTTCAGTGGACACGCGGGGATAGAAAGCCGCTAGAATGGACTTGCGGCCAATTGGCCCATAAAAAAATCGAGGGGATGAGGGGTAGGTTAAGTAATGCGCGTAGCAGCAATAGGAGAGTATTACACTCTTCGAAGCTCTCTCAATGTATTTGCTTTCCCTACTATAATGTTTTCATTCTTGAGAATGAGATCTTCTTTGCCGTTCAAAAAAATAAAAACAAATTAAACTAAACTATGTCCGATAAGAGTTCAACAAAAATAAATAAAATTGTTTTGCGACCAAAACTCTTATATAAATTTTTGCCACTACTGACCTAAAATCCTGCAAATGCCTCCGCATCCGGCCAAGGTTGAGGAAAAACATGCATCTTCCATAATTTTCATTATGTGAACAGACTTGGAAGATAAATTGGGTTAATTGTCCAAATATTCATTATCTGCTTTCATAAAATGTCTTCCAATTGTGAACACATACATAAGCCATACGTGGTGAAGAAAAGTCTGCAATGCCCTTTTCATTCCACAGAGTCAAACATTGAACAGGAATCGTGGCAAAAAGTCCTCTTCTTGTGATCATGTGGTGCAAATTAAACTTATCCTTTAGCTGCACAATATTTTCCAATTAGACTTGTCAATTTAGTAGTTCTTACCAGAGCATGAGTGATAGGTGCCGAAAAGCACCCGTTGAACCTCGTTAACTCGCACTTTGTTAAGCTAATTTGGTTGGTTTTTTATTAGCATTCATTGGTGAATGGTGTTACAGGTGCCGAGTGCTCAAGGACTTGGAAAACATGCTTGGGAGTGGTTTAGGAGCGTCAAGGATGCGAAGAGGAGCAAAAGAGGACCAAGAGACCACTTTCTGACTCGGTAGTCCGGACTACGAAATCCCTGTCTGGACTACGCAACCATAGTCCGGACTACGCAATCCCCGTCTGGACTACGGACTCCACGACCTTCAGTGAACTTTCTGCATTGGTAGTCCGGACCACCCTTTTCTTAGTCCGGACTATGGTGTCGGGAATTAGCGTTTTAACTGGTTTTTATGTAATTTTGAGACCCTAAGTATAAATAACACAACCTAACATTGTTTTAGGGTTCCCCAACTATTGTGAGAGGCTACTTTGAGAGAGAAACTCATTGTTCTTCATGTTCTTCATGCGTTCTTCGAATCAAAGCTTGCCGATCATCACCATGTCCGACTAAACCCCTTTTCTAGGGGGAGGATGAAGCTCTACACCAAGTAACCTTGTTTTTCTGCATAGATTATGATTATTATTTGGATCGGATTATATGTTAAGAACTCGATTTCATATGATCAATGAAATCATGGTTTTATTCTTCAAATCAATTGAGTATTTGTATTCATGTGTTCAAATACCGTAAACATATAATTGTTTTCATTGGTGTGATTGGAGTTCTGAGATGAATTATGCTCGTAAGACGGATCGTGCCGCGATAGTGAGACGGTCCGTGCTATGGGATAGTCCATGCCTTTTAACAATCTCTATATTTTCTTGACGATTATCGTTAGGGTTTGCAAGCCCTAGCGATAATCCTTTGCGATTCGAATATTGATCATGTCTATGCGGTGCTTGGTTATGCGGTAGGAGTGGATTCCAAACCCTAGATTTTCTTCCCAAATAGTTTCATATCTTTAATTATTGCACTCTTTAATTTAATAATTTCACAAACAATCAAATCCCTTTTTACCAAATTAAATTAGAGGTTAATTGGAATTAACGCAACTCAGCCAAATTGTCTCCGCGGATCGACACTCGGACTTAGCCACTATTCTTCTGAGTAGTAGTTAATTCTAAGTAATTATAAATATATTTTTGACTCGGCACGACACGATCAAATTTTGGCGCCGTAAAATGCTCCAAATGAGTCAACCATTGTGTATCTACACAAGAGAATAAAAAGAATGCAAAAATGGTCAACCTATTGGTAATTAACAAACAAATTCAATGAAACCACATGCCCATTGTCCTTCAGATCTGCACAAAACTAGGGCAAGTGGTGCATTTATTTTGGGAATTTCAATGATCCCATTGCTCTCGCCATAAAACTTGGCCAAGTGGGGCATTTCTTTTGTGGATATTAGCTGTGTTTTGAGTCATTAATGAAAATTCAAATAAAGAAGAAGAAAAAAAAGAGTCCTTGAAAATTGTTATTTGAGTTGCCACTTGTATAATACCTTTTTTTAATCATGTGAAAACATGTGAAAATGTTTTCATTGGGAGAAACTATTGGAGTAACTTATTATTACTCCACAAAGGTCGACATGGGAAAGGCTAAAACATGGGTGCATTGGATCGTTCGGATAAAGTCTATGGTGGCCCATAGACCTAACTTAGTCCATTCGCATCAATTTCAAATGAGGCTTTGTCTTGATTTTAAATGAACTCCCGCTATTGAGCGATGAGATTAGTTCTCTGAGAACGGAGATGCTCGTAAATTGGTTAGACACTTCGAGATATCTTTGAAAATGTCTTATTATTATCTATAGATACAACAACTATTTTGAACCACCAAAAGAGCCAATCACTGGCTGAACACCCCAATTTTTTTTTTGTGTGTGTGTGTGTGAATTTTATTGGTAGTAATATTACTTTAGATGCTATTTGAACACTCGGTTCAATACACTATGAACACCCACCAACTTAGATATATAAGCCATAATTGAACATGTTGGTGTAATTACCGCAGATAATAAAATATATAAATAAGCACAATACCAGAATAGGTTGAGACGCGGGTATCTCGTTCTCTTTAAGGAGATATAGTCTCTGCGGTGGGTAAGTTCCCAAACACCGATGCAACAGACTACTAGCTATTCTCCCCTAGGATACAACAGCCCAACGTCAGGTTGTGTGACTCTTACATACTCTGCATAAGTGCGTGAGCCCAAAGCTCCACCAGATAAACACCTTTCTTTGCCCACTAAAAATAAGAGTAGAAAGTAATTGTAGAAATTAATTCTTTTCTACTTTATTTGATAATAATACCGACAAATGCCGTAGGAATTAGGAAAGCTTTTATAGCCACACCAAACACCTTAGCATTTAATTCATCAGCTAACGTAATTAATAATCGGTTAACTTAATTCCTAACTCTACGATATCAATTTCTTTGTGTTATTAGTTACTTAATTAGCATGCCGATGTCAACTTCGATGAATGTAACTACGGTTAATCATATTAACTTAATTAATATACACTTCATTTAATATGCAAATGTAACAACAGGGTTTTGTAGTGAGTGAGCTCACTACATGCGTGTAGTGAGTTTTCTCGGCCGTTCGATCCGAGATCAACGGTCCGGATTGTCTTACACTTTAAAAAACACTTTTACATTTACTTTAACTCCAATTTATCCGGACCGTGGATCTCGGATCGAACAGCCGAGAGAGCTCATTACACGCATGTAGTGACCTCACTCACTACAGGCCCGCGGATCCGAACAGATAATACGTTGGATCAAAGAAAACCCACACTGCGATTTACGAATAAGAATAGTATATCTCGAAAACTAACTTCTCGTTAGTTCTCAAGTAAGGTGGTGCATTTATTTTGTTGAAAACTGGTTATGGATTCTCTCGAAACTACATGCTAGGACCATCCTAGATTGGTCTTTATTTGGTTGGGTTTGTAAACATAACTTATTCACCTCTTTGGTGTAGATCTCTGTCTCGTTTTTAATCTAATATAATTTCCGAATTACCCAAAAAAAAAAAAAAATTACTCTTTAATATCGACACATGAGAGGCTGAAACATAGATGGATTGGATCGTTCGGATAAAGTCTAGCTATGGTGGCTCACAAAATCAAAATTTGTTCGTTCGCACTTCAGGTTTTAAATATTTCATGTGTTACAATTTTTTGTGGGATTAGTGAGCATCTGCTTGTGAGCGGTGAGATCAGTCATCCAATAATATTCTAGACGCGCATAAGCTGTTTTTTTTTTTTTTTTGAACAGTAGGAAATCCGTAGTATTCCATGAAATCGCCTAGCGGCACTTACAAGATTGCATCCAAAAATACACTGAAATTAATCTAGAGAACAATCCAAAAACACAAAGGATATAACTATAAAGCTCAAGTAAGAAAGCCGTCTCAAACGTCGTGAACTGAGCATCGCGCTCTCTAACCCATACTGCGCATCGCAATGAAAATTACGTGGGCAAACCGAATCAAAGTCGGGTTTAGGGTGAACCACGGAGGCAAGAGATTAAACTCCTTACGGATCGTGAAGATCAAGATCAGATTGGTAACTCTACAAGCAGGGAGCAACCCGGAGTTATTCACCCACCACCAAACCCACCGAACCTAAAGGAGTACCAGATCGGGGCAAGAAAAGATCGGACCATCGAGCAGGGAGTAACCTCCTAGCTAGACCGCCGGAAAAAAGAAAAAAACACAGAAGCCCACTCCGACCTCAACTCGTTATCGGACCCTCCGCCAGCCGCCGCTCGCCGTATCACCAAACACCGCCGCCATAGAAGCCAGATTGACTTGAGACGCCGGATCTGCACTCCTCCTACGTAGACCGCAAAAGGGGACCAGACCACCCAAACAAAACAGGCCTCGCATAATTAAGCTGTTATTGACACTCTGAAATATCAAAAAAATATCTCTGACAACAACAATTTTGAACCGACAACAGAGCCTACCAAATTGGACAAGCATCTTAAGTTTTGTATCTTTCAGGTCATAGTTTGAAATGATAGTCAACGGTTTGATCCGTCAAGAATATGAGTAATTAAGTTTTCCATTATGTTGGGCAAAATAGTTATTGATCACTGCGGATATTATTTTTTTGAACAACGGAAACATGGATAATTCATTAAATACCTAACTATTACAAATGCAACGCCGTGCAAAATATGAGTATCTCTCACATCCCGACGGGTGGCCTTGAAAACGTTTACATAGTCAAAATAAATGCACTGCATAAACCTTCTTCTATTGTTTAAAACTACACGATATAATTTTACACAGATTACAGGGTGCATTTAAAAGGGAATCCTTATCAGCCTCAACAAAATTTGGACCAAATTTAACCCCCAAAACACCTTTTATACTTTAGCTAGCCATTTTTTTCAAAAACTCACCAAATCAAACTCTCTATTTTAATTTGTGGAGTGATTTCCACACCCCCTAAATTGTTATCCACACCCATTTTTTTGTCTTATTGTGAAATTTTCATGTGTAAAAATGTCGCTAAAAGACAAAAAGGGGGTGTGTATAACAATTTAGGGGGTGTGAATATCAATTACCTTTAATTTTACTTTAATACCTTTTAAAATAGTTACAAATAATCTATTCTTTCTCTACCTCATCTCTCTTTTCGGAATAGTGTCTTGCCAAAAAGTAATAATAAAATAGTAGTTAACGTGTGAATAGTGTGTCTTGCTAGAAATGTTGAGGTACTGTAGCAAAGCTACAACTTTTGCAAATTATCCAAATACTTGTTGAGGTTGATTTGGAGGTGTCTTTTTGGAATTGGGGGCCCTGTAGTGAGTGAGCTCACTACATGCGTGTAGTGAACACTCTCGGCCGTCCGATCCGAGATCAACAGTCCGGATATATTGGAGTTAATGAAAATGTAAAAATATTTTTTTAAGTGTAAGACGATCCAGACCGTTGATCTCGGATCGGACGGCCGAGATAGCTCACTACACGCATATAGTGAGCTCACTCACTAAAGGGCCCCCGGATCCTGTTTTTTTGCCTCTCACTCCACAAAGTAACTATCGGGGGATTTGCCTCCCCTGGTGAGGATGCTCTAAGAAAATAGAGTTCAAAAATAGTATTTCCTAAATCTTCTAATGCCATCTTTGCGGACACAAATCCACTGGGCTGGGTAACAAAAGCCTATACAAAGCGAAGATTTGTAGATTTGTTTGGGTAAATCGTAAATGGGCCTGGAGCTCTTGGAATCCAACCCAACCCAAATTCTCATCCAAATAAATTAAGCCCGAGATCAATTGTCTACGAAATAGAAATCCTCGACCCAAAAGAGAAGGTCGGGGACTCTGCTGTCGCTCAAAACTAGGGGTGAGAATTTCTGACACGACACGAGAACATGACCCGAACACGACACAAAGTTAGCGGGTTAGGGTCAGCTATTTCTGACACGAAACACGAATATGACACGACACGATATCACGAAAAGTTAAATAGGTCCGGTTAGGGTTGAGGAAATCCTGACATGAACACGAGATAACATGACACATACGACACGAACACGACACGAGAATTTAAGAAAAGACACGATGACACGACGAACACGAACACGACATGAAGTTAGTGGGTTAGGGTTAGCTATTTCTGACACGAAACACGAATATGACACGACACGATAACACGAAAAACTAAACAGGTTTGGTTACGGTTTAGAGAATTCTGACACGAACACGAGATAACACGACACAAACACGACACGATACGACTCGATGCCCACCTATACTCAAAACCCCCCAAAACGGAATCAAATCCTCTATTCCGATTTTCTATGTTCCTTTGTTTTCATACATTTTCAAGTGTTAAATACATGTTAATTTTTGAAAACTGAAATTTTAAAACACAATCTAACGACTCAAAAATAAATTGGGCACAGGGATAGGTTTTGGACAGAGAAGACATGGTGCCCACAAAACTACCTTTGTTTGGAGGTTTTTGGAGGTGGTTTCTTTAGATGTGTTGCTAAAATCCTGTCTGACACTAATTTGATTTATTGTTTTTTTTTAATTCATAAAAAATATTCCACTGCTTATTATTCTAAAAATATTCAGCTGGTTATTATTCCCAAAATATTTTTTTTATGTGTTCCTTCAAAAAATTAGTTTGATCTGATAACGATGGTATCCTACGAATTCTAAAGAAGTTCGAATTCTGAAGAAGTTCTTACTGATATCGAATCGAGGTCCCTTTGGCGACATCCGATAAAACTGATATCGAATCGAGCTAATTTTTTTTAAAAAAAATTTATTAAAAAACATTTTAAGAATAATGAGTTTGAATCAGAGGATCTGAAATGGATCTAAATAAATTTAGGCTGAGTTTTTCATTTGATTTTAGAAAAAAAACTCAGTCGTTAGGAGTGTCAAACGAAATTTTAGGAATAGGGATCTTTCAAAACCCCAAAACGATTGGCAATACAACAGAGTCCCAAAGTGAAGGGTGCAAAAACAATATCGCGAGCAGCATTTTCCCTTCCTTGTGTCGCGAAGCGGTGAAATCTCTCTCTCTCTCTCAATAATATTGGGGGATTTCTCCAAATGGTACTATTTCTGGGTGCAGTTCGCCTTGCTCCTTCATCGTCATCCCTAATTAGTTTCACACATTCAAGGCTCCGGTTTTCTCTCTCCAAATGCTCCTTCTCTGTTTCCAGATATCGGTTTCCTCAATCCACCCGAGTTTTCCAAGCTCGGCTTCAATCACGTGATCTCTCTCTCTCTCGCTCGTATTTTTATCATCGAATTTCTGTCCATTTCAATTAATGCTTTGATTGGTTGAGTTTTAATTGCTACCCATGCAAGAAAAAAATGGCGAAGTTTGATTAATTAATAACTTGAAAAATATTTGTTGGATGGAGTAGAAAGTGCTACATCGAGTGTGGCTTTATCGACTCATATCTAAATTAGCAGAATGGGGTTCTCAAAATGATTGTCCAGTCCGCAAAACAGAAACTTAAAAATAATTTCAACAAAATTTCTCAACTTACTAGGTATCGAGTTCTTTCAGTTTATGCAAAAAAGTTAGAATTCATTTTGTGGACCGGACAATCATTTTGGAACTGAGAGAGTAGTTACTCATGCTTTTGTTTGGTTGGGTTAGCATGGGCGAGTCCAGGATTTCTACCTAAGGAGGCCAAGAGAGACCTAGTAGAAAAGTTCTTTTCTTTCTCTTTTTTGATGACTATCTAGTAGAAAGGTTTGGTTCAATGAATGATTAGTAGATAAAAATTCACTTTAGTATGCATCTGAATGAGTATGAAGGGGAAAAGTTGACTTAAGGATTCATATCAATTGTGCATCGGTAGTGCTGCAGGTGCATTGTCTTATGTTACTCTAAATGTACGATAATGTTAATTGAAAATGAAAATTAACATTCTTTTTTAGCCACACTTATTTTTTAGGACAATAACTCCAAATGCTTTTAGAAAAATGAGAAATCAGGATGGGGTTGAGAGAAAAAAAAAAAAACAGATACTGCACAAAAGGATGAGAAAGGTACGAGAATAGAAATTGAAGAGAAATATCGAGAAATCATAATAGGGTCTAAAAGAAATATTGAGAAATCATAACTAGGATCAAAAGGAATTTACCAAGTTATTGTATGGGAAACAATAACTTGTTCTAGTACTACGGAATCCTCCTAGAGTCCTATGTATTGCTTTTGTTTAAATTTCAAAAGTATGCTTTCCCTTAAATTGGATGGGCGCTTTAATGATCTTCATCCCCATATTTTTGGCTGTGCTTGCAAACATCCGTGTCAAAATGGCTTGACTCTAGTTTTCTTGTTTTGTGTTAAGATGATTGTAATTTTGAGATACTATGTTTCATTCGTTGGTTAATCGGCCAGTTAGTTTCTGTTACTATCTGATAATTTTGCGTATTTGCTTTTGAAGTGGTCAGGAATAGAAACTTTACTTTCTTGCTGTTACCTGTAATTTCATTTGCCCTTGAACTGCATGAGTTACATTGGTGACTACTTGTGACCTGCAGAATCTGCAGATGCACAACCCGGGGTAAAAACACCGTCAGAACAACCTGAAATAATATTTTTGGGGACAGGAACTAGTGAAGGAATTCCACGTGTGAGCTGCCTTACCAACACAGAAAAGACATGTCCGGTATGTTGGCATAACGTCTATGCTCAAGAAAATTTGCTATCACTATGTGAAAAAGGTTGAACAATACCACTTCGATAGTGTGATGTTATTTTCAAGATGATGATGTTGCTTTGAAATGGATCTCTACATTGGTTTTATTAAAGGTGTGCTCAAAAGCTGCAGAACCGGGCAATAAGAATAGGAGACTCAACACAAGCATCCTTATCCGCTATCCTAGGTCCTCTGGGAGTTGTAATATTCTTATAGATGCTGGCAAGTAAGTGAAAGGTGTTTTCATAACTGATGTTTCTTATATTTTCATTTGATTGGAATTATGATATAGAGTCAGTCATTTATTAGTCCAAGACTCTGGATGGTGGAGATAGTCAATTTGTGTGCTTCTATTTGTGAATATTACATTTGGCCGTGTCTTTTTGTTCTCTTGTTCCTTCTCTTTTCTTTGTATCCTCTCATCTTATTTGCTTTCTCTATGCTGGGTATTAAACATGAAGTGGGCATTCATGTGCTCCTGCTATAGCTTAATTACTAGCAATTTGCTAAAATCTTCTCTTCTGATATGGGTGCAGGTTCTTCTACCATAGTGCTTTACGATGGTTCCCTACTTATGGGTAAGGCCCATTCGCATATGTCCTACCTAAGATATATAGGGTAGGAGAATACCAATCTGATTAAGTAGTCTGATATGCATATTTCCCTTGTACTCTATGTAGGGTATAAGAATAGAAATACGATAGTGGTTTATTTTTTACAGTATAGTGGTAGCTGGAATCTGTTACCATTTTCTGAAAAGAGAGTTTTCAATCTCTTTGATTGTGATTCTGTCAAACATAGCGGATTTCGCGATTGCCCTGGCTATTTCCTGCTTCTTGGCCAAAACATCTAATTGGTAAACTTTACTGGTTTGTACCGTAGGTAATTTGACTCAATTGGTATATCATATATGAGGCCTCAACCTTGCTGATTTCCTTGTGTTCAAAATTAACTGTGGATAGTATGTTTTAACAACTATGTTGCTCTTTCGCTAGAAACTGAAAACATACATGGTTCTCGACACCGCTTTTGAATTAGGAATATTCAATTTTGTCACGCCTGAGTAGGAGACTAATAATATTTCAAAGACGTGTTAGAAATGTTGCCAAAGTTGTGCCAATTATGTAGTTGAATACAGGCCCTAGGATTAGACTAGAGGTCTCTGGTACTCCAGTAGATTGTGTCATAACTTTTAAATATCTATTATAGCGTATTGATATTCTTGTAACTAGCTGTATTTCTATCAGGATAAGAAAAATCGATGCGGTTATTATTACCCATTCTCATGCCGATGCAATTGGAGGTCCTTGACGTCAACACCTTTTGTTGTTCATTTTTGTTGTAAGAAGTCATAAGAGTGCATTTCTTCGGCAATTGAAGAACCTGTTATCTGTGATTTTGCTCTTTGTTCAGGTTTGGATGATCTTCGTGATTGGACGAACAATGTCCAGCCCCAAATTCCAATTTATGTAGCACAACGTGATTTTGAGGTCCACTTTATACTTTGTTTCTCACATCAGATTAACATTTTATTTTTTATTTTTTATCATCTGTATGCAGGTAAAGTTTCTATGAGTATTACAAATTACAATTTACAGCATTCAATCTCTTCTATGAATATTCTATGCATGGAGAATTTGTGGAGTCATCAGCCTTGTTATGTAACTGATTCGCTGAACTGATTCTGTAACAGAGCTTACAATATTCTGCTTGCAATTTTGCTTCCTGGTAACGGGATGCAATGCTGTTGACTGATTCATGTCCTGACTAATACATCAATCCAAAGCTAAATTCAGAAAAAGAACATGACTAGAATTATATGGCATAAATGTTTAACTCATCCTGCATGAATATGAAACAGGAAATCAGACCTGGATATTCAATTTTTGTTATTAATAATGACAGTTGTGAAAGTATTGTAATACTGCAAATTTCAGGTGATGAAGAAAACTCATTATTACTTGGTGGATACAAGCGTTGTAACACCTGGTGCTGCAGTCTCAGAGTTAGAGTTTGACATCATACAGGAAGAGCCTTTCCTTGTGCATGGTTTAAAGGTCAGATGTCCTATGTCGCATCACCATTTTAGCATCGAAGAGAGTTTGTGTTACCATTTGTGTATCGAAGAGAGTTTGTGTTTTCGAAGTAGTGAATGCCTTTTAAACTGAGTTGCTTTGGTAACTTTGACATTTTGCCTCATCGAATTTGTGTCAGAGACTCAAACGTGGCTTTTCTATTTTTTTCAGTAAACAGTAAAATCGATTGTTTTTATAGCTGTCGGATATGGCTTTGCACCAGTTTTACTTGTATTAGGCTTTGCAAACCTTCTCGGAAAGCAACTCTAAGTATTGGAGGGCCAGTTGGCCAAAACCTTGTATGCTCCTCCCCTAAACTGTATTTCTGCCAGCTTCTAATAATTCTGTCTAGGACTAGGCAAATTTGACATTTAGTCCTGACTGCATGTCTTTTGCACAGTTATTGTATACGAAGTTCACTTGACCAACATTCATGATTTTGACTCAATAATTGGACATTGTGAATTGTGATTATCCGTAGAGCTTTTCAATTTATATCATTCAAAATTTAGCCAAAATAGCATTTCTTCAAGTGGTGCAATTTTAATTTCTTCTAGTTGGTGGTGATCAACGGGGCATTGGATATGATCCGCTATGATGTAGATTTGATTGACTTGTGTTCTGCTTTCAGTTTACTCCTTTACCAGTCTGGCATGGCCGTGATTATCGATCCCTTGGTTTTCGCTTTGGTAATATCTGTTACATCAGGTAATGGTTTTTAATATACTTGTATTCTGTTCAATTTTCACCAGGATGTTGAATGCCAATCCTGTTTTCGGTTTTGCAGTGATGTTAGTGATATTCCCAAAGAAACTTATCCACTCATGAGGAACTGTGAAATTCTTATCATGGTGGTTTTTGCTCCCCTCCCTCGTCATTGCTCCCTTCTTTTCATGAAAAATCAACTACGTCACTCTCTCTGCTTTTGGCTTACATGTTGAATTTTCATCAGGATGCGTTGAGGCCAGATCGATCTTCTTCGACACATTTCGGACTTACACGTGTATGTGCTCCTTCATCTTGTTTCTTATTTTCAAGCATGCACCTTTTCTTTCTACTACATGAGATGTTGTCATTAGATTTATCGATATCCTGTTCACTTTCTTGCCAGGCTTTGGAGGAAGTCGGCAAAATCCAACCAAAAAGAACACTTTTCACTGGTACGTTATCGTTTTTGTTTCACAGAGTGGGTTTATTTTCTGCCAGCGAAACTAAGTCCCTGTTTGGTTACCATTTCAACATACGGTCTGGCATAATACTTCTCAAAAACTCTATCTAGGAGGAAAAACACTCATCATTTCATGAGGTAGTATTAAAGTTTGAGCAGAAATGGTTTAAAGAGAATCCGAAAACTGTCTTTCTTGTGTTTTTCTGAAACATAGGTTGTCTTCGGAAAAAAAAAAAAAGGTTTCTAATGGGTTTACCAAACAAGTCTTTTTGGAAAATGAAAACAGGAAAAACAATTAGGATTAAGATTTTGAAGGAAATCTGACTTATGGGCCGAGGGCTATCATATGAATTTGCTGAGATCAGTCATTGCAAATTTGCAATGCAAGACCAAAGACAGATTTCAGATTTGATTACTGGTTTTCCATTTTCTTCTGAAGGTATGATGCATCTGATGGATCATGAAAAAGTGAATGCAGAACTCATAAAATTGATGGATACTGAGGGTCTTGATGTGCAACTCAGCTATGATGGGCTCCGCGTGCCCATAACTTTATAGCCCCTCATTTTTCTCTTTCATTCAGTTTGGTCATTCTTTCTCGATTTACAATTGAACAATCTTTTTGTTTAGTCTGAAGTTTCTTTTAGGGTGAATTTCTATTTCCCCAATAGAATTCTTGCGGCTTGTTTACTTAGGTAAAGCCGCTAATTATTCAAATTGTATTGTTCATTGCATTTGACTATTGTAATTCCATTTTATTGAAAGTCCAATACTACTTTTCACAAATAGGGGATGGCTACGGGTCAGGACTCAGGACACTTAGGCTCCGTTCATTTGCCAAGAATGTTATGCAAGAAAGTTAATCCTGAGAAAAATGAAATGAAGTGAAGTAAAAGAAAGGAAAATTTACTTTCCCGTGAGTGTTCACTTGATAAAGGATTTTTCGAGGAAAGTGTAATCGGTGGGAGCAAACTTTCCCACGACACATAATTCCTTCCTTTTTGCTAGATGTATTTTGAGGGAAAGTGAATCCTAGTAGGAAAAGTATTTTTGTGGGTCTCATTATTTTTCTGCTAACTGAACACCCAAAAAGTTATGGGAAAGTAGATTTTCTCATCCTTTCTCATACTTTCTTGACAACTGAACGAGGCCTTAGGGCCAATCCCGAATGTATGTTGCAGTTGCCATGTTCTTAGGACATGGTCACGTGGTATTTCAGGTCTTTAAACACTACACAGTTTTGGCGATTTTTGTTGTCTTTTTCGCATGTGTTTTGAAAACAACTTCAAAGGCACTAGATTCAAAATTTAAACGAGAAACGATTACCTCGAAGTACAATTAAATACTCCCTCCGTCCTATAACTTTGGTTCATATTTCTCTTTGTAGATGTTCCAAAATCTTTGTCCACTTTCCTTTTTTGAATGTCCCAAGTTGTGTCATTTTCTCTTTCACCCTTTATCTCTACATTCAAACTTAAACACAAAAATGGAGCGAAAAATGTATCGAGTCTGAAAAAGTAATTATTGTAATTCAAAAGAGAGGGTAATTTTGAAAGTTTATATGATTTGGAAAGTAATGATTGTCCCCCCCTAAATATTGGATTTCCAAAGAATAACTAAAATATTTTGACTGAGTGAGTACACTTATTCTCTATTTTGTATATAAATATACAAAATTCCCATCATGAATGGAGAAATTCTTAGTTAATTTATTCATACGACCGGATATTAATATTCACTAAAATGTAGTTACCTGAATGCTAAAGCCATGTTATCAGATTACTCCTTCCGTCCTTTTTTAAATGATATTTTTTTTGGGAAACGTGTATTTTTTTTTTGTAGCCGTTAAAAAATGCACTACAAAAATTATAAAAAGAAATACTGTATGTTTTTTAGGGGTTTGAAATTGAACGTATTATGATAGTGATCACTTAAAAAGGGACGGAAGGAGTAATAAGCATCAAATCAATCAAGACGTGTGTATCTATGTTTCATATCAACCAAGCTATTACCATTTTCAAAAAAGAAAAGGAAAAAAAAAGAAAAAAGTTGGAACTGCCATGGCTGCTAGTTGCTTCATGCCTCCTTGTTTGACTTATTGTGTATAGGTATGGTCCTTGCTTGGGACTTGTTGTTCAAAAAAGGGTCCCACGGGCAGTGAAGGGAGAAAAGTAGTAATAAAGGAGATCAGTGGGAGTTTCCCACCATACTTTATCCTTCTTGACCCTTTAATTTCTGAGTTTTTATTTTTTATTTTTTGCTTCATGTTCCCCAATTATGATCCGGAAAATAAATATAGTGAAGAATGAAAATAATTCAGTATTTAATTTTTGTTAGTTTAAGTTTAAATTATTCCAGAAAACTTTCGCTTTCAGTGTCGTTTTGTTTGACAAGATTTTCATTTATTTTCTAGTATTCAAATTTGAGAATATCTCTTAACTTAACAAAATGAAAATCCCTTGGGTCAAGACTAACAGCCCCATTGGCTACCTAGGTGAGAAAAGAAAGGAAAGAAGACTGGTTTACCTTAATGAGGAGAAAAGAAAACAAAAGATTGTTGTCTCTCACTCTAGGAAAAGGCTACAATACACGATACACACCCTTGTAAAAGTTACGATTTTTTTGGAAAAGTTACGATTTTTTTTGTAAAAGTTACGATTTTTTTTTGCAAAAGTTACGAGACACACCAAAATGTTACGAATCATAGAAAATGTTACGAATCATATTGCTGAAAAGTTATGAAAAACTAAAAAATGTTACGATTGTCGATGATGTGACACAATCTGGACCATACAATAGGTGCATATGGTACACCCAAATAAGGGGTGTGTATTGTAGCTATTTCCCTCACGCTATCATCCAAATATCCGATTGAGTTAATTTTTTGCAGGGCTCCTTATTTTACTCATTTAAACAAGATCAAAGGTTTGGAACATCACAGTGAGACTAAGAAATGTCAGGTGTCAAAATGTGTGTTAAAATAAGTGTTAGCGGAACCGCCCCCTACATATACACACACACAACTTTCAGTTGGGGTCAACGGTTGATTTTGTTAATTTTGTTGTGAACTCTATGGTGATTTTGTCTCTGTGTTTAGAAGATGGATTCACTTTGTGTTGATTGCACTTCTTATTTACATTGTTCTTAATTTTTTTTTTCATGACCCTTTCATCTAGTTCATTAAGATTTGGGTGATTAAAAATGTTGACTATAGGTTTCGGTAAAATACAGAACCGTACCAATAACCATTAATTTTGATTATGGTTTAGATAAAAGGAAAACCGCAAATTTTTCTTTGGTTCTACCAATACCGAATCGAACCACCATTAAAATTTATTCCCTCCAAAATTACTCAACTTTTTGGGTCATCGTTCATTTTGTAGGTAAATAATAATGTATTTATGAGAGTTTTTTGGAAAAAAGTTTTACACCGTTTTTCTTCTTCTCAATAATATCAATAATTTAATGTATAATTTTTTATTTTATTTTAAAAAGAGTCTAGAGATAGAGAGAGTTAGAGAAGAGTATGAGAAAAGACTCTCCTAGCCGTCTCACAGCCCCCTCCCCCACCGCCCCCTTCCACCTTCTCCTCTCCTTTCCTCTCCTCTCCTTTAGTACTTCCCCTCTGGATTGCCGGCAACTCCCCATGGACGACCGGATCTTCTCTCCTAGAGCTATGGGCGGCTGGAATCTTGATTTTTTTACGAGGGGGAGCCAGATCTGGGGTTTCCAGATCTGGGCTCCGACACCGATGGCAGTGGCGACGATGGGCTCCGGCTCTTTTTCCTTTTTCCTTTGTGTTTTTAACTTATTTTTTCTTATTTCTGTTTTTTTCTTTTTATTAGTGGTTGTATTTGTTTGGATTGGTTGATTAATGCATTTTCTTTCTTCTGGCTATAAAAAAAAATGTATAATTTTTTTTTAAAAACCACATTAAAGTATTACTCCCTCCGTCCCTTTTTAAATGTGTTACTTCGTAAATCCAACTTATTAAAAAAATATCATCATTACACCTTTCACATCAACTTTTTCCTCCACTTTACACTTTTCACATCAACTTTTACATCTATTTTCCAAAATTGTCCTTCACTATTACCCATTAACTCTTTACCCACTTACTTTTCAAAATGGCAAAATGATAATTGTACAAACTTTTACCCATTAACTTTTCAAACTACACACTTATTTAGGGACAGCCCAAAATAGAAAGTTAAACACTTAAAAAGGGACTGAGGGAGTACTATTTTTGTTTGTAAAATGCGTAGTAGTTACCAAAGAGACCAAGTAATGTGGAATTTGCATGATTCTCGGCTGGGAAATTAAATAAAAAATCGCCACGTGGATTGTCGGGTCCCGAACGAGTCCGTCTTGACTTTGACTAGTCATTCCCTTTCACGGGAGCATGTTTTAGATGAGTTATTATCCACTACTTCGTGAACCACATATTCGTGCGAAGCGTACCAATCTGGACACGTGACCTTCTTCGATTAATCTTAAGATGTCCTACGCTCGTGGTCTCAATTTTTTAGCATTGTCTTTAAAATCTTTATCTCATAATAAATTTTAAAGATGTGATTCAATAATTTTTAAAAACGAAGTCCATCACACTGTACTTCTCTTGGGGACACACTCTCAAATTAAGTTGTTTTACATGTCAAATTATATGAAAGTGAACACGAGTGATTCACGTCTCTCCATCATTCCCAAATTGGAAGCAAAATCTATTTTTAGAAATCATATAAGCTTTCACGTCGTGAAATTGCTTTTAATCCCATCAAGTATTCTTTGGATTTCAATAAATTCATTACTAGGCTGATTCATCAAACTTAAAAGAAAAATATCGAGTACAGTGGTAGAGATATTCTGACCGTTTCCACTCAGCTTTTTCATAGTATAATGCATAATTTTAGTATATATTTATTTAAAAATCTATAAAATTTAAACCATTAGTAAAAAAATAAAATAAGAACAATCTTTATTTGTGCACATTGAATTGGGTGGGACCGATGATCTTGTAGTGTAGTGCCGGTTATAATGCGGTACCCGAGCCGTTGATCTTAGTAATCAACGGCTCGTATTTCATTTCGACAATGAAAGGTTCAGATCGTACAAGTGCCGAGATGAATTCATGGTAAAAATTTGTGTGATCGTTCATCAATGGCTTGGATGTCGTACTACAATCATGTAGTGCGGCAAGGCACTATAGGATTCCCAATTCTGGTGGATGATATATATCATGCAGTAATGATACTAGGTGTCGTTAGATAATATGATAAACAACAATATTCGAAATTAATTTTTCAAGTTATAAAAATAATTTCATGAAAACTCAAATGAATGAATTTAATCTTAAAAAAATCGCAACAAAATTTTCTTAATGCTCGGCTATTTCAGGATCCGGGGATTCTGTAGGGCGGTGCCGCACTATAACCCTTAGTTTTACCATTCACACGATTTATCTCGGCAAAGAATGGCTTCTGGATTTCTCTTAAATTGGATCATGCAAGTACCAAGATGAAATCCGAGCCGTTGATTACGCGATCAACGGCTCGGATGCCCTCTTCCACTATTTCAATGTCCTGCGACACCGCGCGCTCTACATGATGCGCTCTTCCGCTATTTCAATGTCCTGCTTCACCACTGGCTGGGTACATGCTTGGCTACATGATCCTGGTTCTAGGGAAGGTTTGCCCCCTTCTGCAAATAGTAACAACTGCCTGGAGGCTTTTCGATTTCTCAATCATTTATGGTGGGACCTGATGCTTGTACATATTGCCTGCCCGTGAACGCTCTTACTCACACCACGAATTATTGTCGCGCTTGGCGTTATCATATTACTGCATAGTAGGGGTGTCGCGGATCGATCCGGATTAATCGGATTTTCTTTCCACTCGGAAATGGATATGGTTTTAAGATTCAATCGAACCGAACATTCAAGATCGGTTACGGATCGGATCGGATCGTGTCGGATCGGATCGGATTTGTGATTAAAGAAGGATTATTGAGGATCGGATCGGATCGGATCCGATCCGGATCCTAACGATCGAGATAAGAAATTTTCCGGGAATGAACCGAACATTCATGGATGGATCAACGGATGGTTCGGATCGGTTCGGATTGTCGGATTGTCGGATGATCCACCTGATGGAGCATGCCTTTTAGACACGGAAATAATTTTTGCTTTCATTATTTTGATAACTGTACCCTTTTTTTATAACACAAAAAAAGGGTATATTTATCAAAATAGAGGGTATAGAAATCACTATACTATTTGGATAATGAGTATTGATGATTTTTAAACTATTATCTTTAAACATTGTTATATGCATGTGTATTCTATTTTTCTGATAGAATGGACGTTTTTTGTGTTATAGAGGTACCGGAGAGAAGGTTTAAAGAGTATTTTTTTTTAATGTGTAATCATCGCAGTACATGATACTCCTTTCATCCCAAATTGCTTAGGTTTTATGGGTATGTGTGTCATTTTTTAATTGTTTATATCTTTCAATATGGATCTCAAAATATATACATTCAATATGGATCTCAAAATATATATACATTCAATATGGATCTTATTTAATAGATCTTAGTTAGCTCTATTATACAAAACTCTCAAAATAATGAAAAATATTATCAATCAAAAGATATAAGCAATTAAAAAATGGCATACAGTTTCGTAAGAGATCAGCAATTTGGGACAAGAGGAGTATCTAGGAGCGCGTATACTTTGAACATTTCCTTAGCATTAAACTTAGGGGGTGTTCCGATAAGGGTGTTTTTAAAATAAGCATGTTTTCCAAGGTTTTTTATGTGATGTATTGTAAGAGAATAACCTATCTTGTTTTTTGGAAAATACAGTTTTTTGTTAATGGAACAGCCCCTACAATTCTATAGATTTATTTCAATATAATTATATACTATATTTTAATTTGTATAGGATGTATCTCTATTCAAATAATTTTTTTTAAGGTCATCTATATTTGTTAGTATAAATAATAGTGACGGCACCATGGTCAAATGTATATCCATAATACAACAATCATATTATACTACTAAATACTTTCAAGATGTATGGTTTATTTTTTTATACATTCATTAAACACTTTCACAAATTCGAATTCAGAGTTTTTCAAAATCCAAAAGTCTAGAATCGCAATCTAGGATCTATAATTCACCAAAATAATCAGCGCCAAACACCCCCAACGTATATAGGGTACGTCTGATTTTCAGATTATTTTTCAGTGAGATTGGATAAAGTGGGATTAATGATGTAGATAGAGAGGATAAGTGGGGTCCACTGTCCACGAGATAGCAAAGGAGATTGTATGAATAATGGGATTAGTTGTACCATGTTTGATTAGAATGGGATAAAGATGATGTTGATTAGTTTTACTGTTGGATGTGGAGGAAAATAATCCAAAGAGGTGGGCTAACCAATACCATTAGGCCTCGTTTGATTCGCGGACTAAAACAGGTGGTATTAATAGTCATGGGATTGATAGTCCTGGACTATTTGTCTTGGGACTAATTTAGTACTGAATCTCACACAATCCCCTGTTTGATACATGCAGGATTAACATTGGGATATCCCATATTTTGGTCAATCCCCTGTTTGGTTCCCTAAACTACATTTTCGGGATTAATTTGAAGACTCTCTCTCTCTCATATAATCGTAACAATTCAGATTTTTGAAGAAATTTGTAAAAGAAAAAATCTCTATCAATTTTATCAGCCTGTTTACATATCCTGGAACAAATTTAAAGAAACCCAGATTTGTGCACAAAATTGAAGGGAAATCAGTGGAATCTGTTCGAGCTAATAGAAACTAATATACAAGTTCGAGCTATTTGAAGGGAAATCACAAATTTAAAGAAACCAAATAACTTTTTTATCTTTGATACAATTTTATTTTTGCTACAAACCAATATACAATTTTATTTTTGATACAAACCCAGCAAAACCGCCGGCCGAAAACAAAAGATGGAGCTGCTCCAGCGCCGGCGTGGTCTCCTCCATCCTCCCCCTCATCATTTTTTGTACTCGTTGTGGCCATGGATGGCTCGGTAGGAGTCGGATCCGCCATGGATGTGAGTAGGTGTGATGAAATTGGTATGAAACTCACCGAAGGAGTGTAGATCTAGAACTCCTTTGAGCAAAAATGGAAGAATCCAAATGGGTTTATGGAGAAGACGAAGAGAGGTGAAGTCTGGTGGAGAGGGGGGAAGAGAGAGAGAGATGAAGTCGTCTGGTGGAATTGGAGAGGGAGGAAGAGAGAGAGAGTTGAAATGAAAAAGAGAAGAACAACAGATGAAATGAGTGGCAATTTTGCAATTTGGTGGAAAGACCTCCGTGTGTTTTTTATCCGGGACTAAACAGTCCCACCCCCCCCATGGGATAAAATAATACCCACCATATGGCCCCGATTGGATGCCGGATTAGTTTTGGTGGGATTAAATAGTAAGGGGGGATAAGATAGTAAGGGGTATTAGTTAGTAAGGGTGGGCCCACATTGATGGGATAGTTATGGAGGGGTATTAAATTGTACTTGGTTTGGATGAAAGTGGGATAAAATAGTACTTGGTTTGTTTTGATGTTTATATAGGGGTATAAAATTGGGTGGATGATATAAAAACCAGTAAATTGACCTATTTGCCCTTGTGCATTATTCTTTTTAGATTATACAATAAATTAATCAATTAAATACAAACCTAAATAAATTAATTAAAAATGTGACGAAGTAACCTATATAATTAATTATTGTAATAAAAAAATAATTTTTATTTTTTTATATTTTTTCCGAAATGAAGATTAATTTTTACTATTGTATGTTAACAAATAGGAGCTATATTTTTTGAAATACAACCTACAAAAAGTTTTATTGGTTTTTTATTTATACTTAAATTTTTGTAATTTTATTTTATAATCCAAACACCATCTATAAGTATTGGTTAGCTACCATTTTACAATTTTTTAGAAATGAATTACTTGATTCTACTTTCAATCCAATTTGGAGGAACTTAAATAAAAAAATTAATGGCCTATGAATAAAAAAAACACAACTTCTTGAATTCCCAAATAAATTCAAATTTTAAGCATCACTTGCATTCATTTCAAAATTATCAATAGTAGCTTACAAAAGACATTATATAATGCCATATTTCAAAGTATCACATGCGAATTGCATTCATTGCCAATAAGTTCTACAAATTAGGAAGTTTGAACCAACTAAATTACAAACTAAGTAATTTTATGACTGCAAACTGGATCCCAGATGCTACAATTGCACCGAATAAGAACCATTTCAATTTTTGAACGCACGTTTGGTTCGTATCGCCAATTCTCTCATCATGATCGACATCTTCCATTGGGAGAAGCAGTGGCTGGTAATCTTGTACATTTGGAACCTCGGGACATTCCCCACCAAGGCTTTGAAAATATGCTCGCCAAGCATGGTTGGCCTCCTCCCATGTCGAATGTTTCTCAAATAAAGCTCCGGAAAATCCATTCACTTGTTGGCTACAAGCTGGCCAAGTTGCATAAATTACCGGTGTCCTCCCAGCAAATACAACGTAGTAGCTATTTTTCCCTCTCATCCCTACTAAGAACAACCAACCGACAACTATTTTCATCAAATACATGTATAAAATTAGGTTATGTATTACTTAATTGGGGTTACTTAGGTGTTTGTCACCTTCTCATAACACACAAGGTTGAGGTCGGGCTCGATATTTAGGTGTTTTTCACCTTCTCATAAGACACAAGCTTGAGGCTGCAAAACTAGTTGCCATGTGGCCATCTAATGTTGCCCTGCCTTTAAGGCTGTCATAATGTTTGACATTGATCGTCATAGCCCAAAAAATACCCACAAAACTTAGTACCCCTTCTTATGATGCAGCTAATCATGGATAATGTCATTCAAGACCACAATTTAATGCAAAAATAGAAACCATTTTTACCACACCATGCTCACAATGAAGTGCCCACAATCGCTGCCTAGAAAACCCGATTAGAGAACATAGTCACATTGTAAAAAGCGCGCTTTTAACACAAAGATTGAACATTTTAATGCCTGTAAAATGTCATAGTGGGAAAATATGGTTTTTTTACCAACATCAACAACTACCCGGAAAAATTAGTGGCAACCAAAATGGCCGGATAACACAATTATAACAAAACACAATAATCGGAACATACTCTGCCCAAATAAGACCAACAAAAACTGCCAAGAAAACATAGTTATACTGCCTAGAAAACACAGAACCAATAGCAATAGAACAGCCCACAAAACCTACTATCAGTACCAACAGAAACTGCAGAGATAATAAGCCCGAAGTAAATGACATATTGGGCTCAGATACTTGGTGTTTTCCACCTTTTTGTAAGACTTATACGTGTAGGGTGCAACATTAGTTGCCAATTGGCCATCTAATGTGCCTTGCCTTTAAACGTTTGTCTGAATGTGTGAGATTTATCATCACAGCCCAGGGATAATTCTTAAAACCCCGAATTTCAATCCCAAAGTAGCACATACGTCTCACAATAAAACTGCCCAAATGAAAATGTGAAATTGCCCACAAAAGCATCACTGCCCAGATTGCCACAAAGTGTACCTAATGGCTGCAAGTAAATGGATCACCAAAGTGTACACAAATGGGCTCAGCTAGTGTACATCACTGCCCAGAAATAACTTGTAAATGCACAATAGCATATTCATTAACCACCAGCTAGCCCACAAATACTACGTGCAACAACCTTCATAGAAACCATCAGTCAACAAACCCAGAAATTCCCACTAACAGTCCAGAAATTTGCGGATTCAGAAATTCCCACTAACAGTCCAGAAATTTGCAGAAATTCCCACACGAATCTTAGAAGCTAATACACTTTGCTCAGCACGAATCACAGAGAGAGACGACTCCATCGGAGGTGCAAACACAGATTCTCAAACATCATTCAATAGTTCAAACACAACACTCGTTTTTTTTTAAAAACAATCTGCTATGGTGCAAAAACCCACGTGAAATATACATAATGTGTAGTCGAACCACTTTACCTCAAAAAGATCTCGCTCATTTGGATATTCACACTACAACAATTTTCCCCATTTAAACTAAAATTTTAGTTAAAAATGTCGTAATTTAGTCGGCAATAGTAAAATAATGAAAAATTTATCGGGATTTGGTCGATTATGAATGATTTGTAATTTCCGAAAAACAAGTTTGGTCGGAAAAAGTTTTGTTTTTACCGATAAATATTTAGTAGAAAAATAAATTTTTTCAAACTAAATATTTAGTCGGAATTAAATGTTTCTTCCGACTAAATATTTGGTAATATTTATTTTTTTCCGAAAATATTTAGTCGGTGAAACATTTATTTTTCTCAAAATATTTAGTTAATGTGAATGTTTATTTTCTCCGACTAAATATTTGGTCGGTGAATATTTAATATTTCTCCGACTAAATATTTGGTCGGTAAATATTTTTTTATCTACGACTAAATTATTTAGTCGGTGAATATTTTTTTATCTCAAATATTATTTGGTAGGTGAAATTGTTTTATTCTCCAACTAATAATTTAGTTGGTAAATGATTTTTTTTTTTTTTTTGCAATTTTAATCCGAGCTCGTATTGAATCGTTAAATTTGTCAAACTTGGTTTCTAACCATCGATTAAATCAAGCAACAAATCATTCCATACAAGATTTCACCAACTTCTAATTAATTAATAAAGCACAAAATTGAAGACTTCCTAAATTAAAGGTCTTTTAAGAAAATAGTATCATATTACAAAAACTAAAAACAAAATCCAACCACAATGTCCATAGCATCATCCAAAAACAATCCATCCAAGGATAAAATAAAAAGTATCCATCCAAACACTAGAACGCAATAATATCCAACCACGGTAGAGAATACATGGCAAAAATTCAACCTTTTCATCTAGCTCATAACCGGATGCGGCACTCCATGTGTAAAAAGAACAAAACACCACAATTATTAGATACAACCTTTTCATCGACATCATGGTATCAAGAGTAAATGATAACAGGGATATAGAAATTGAAGAAGTAATTTTATTTTCCTCACCTTGCATGGTAGAAGAGTTCCTCATGAATAAGGTGCATTAATGTACACATTATATTGTAGACTCCTTATCAAAGTAAATGTGAATGGAAACAAAAATCGAATTGCACATCACTTGATTGAGAAACCAAACAAGAACGTAATACAAACCGTCCGGAGGGAAAAAAAAAGAACAACAAGCAAATGGGCTAAACCATGGGTTTAGTCAACCCTTGACCCAACTCAAAATTTTCGTTCCAACTCGAAATTTGAGATATAGGCTACGAGATTACATCTAAGGGTTGTCAATTTTTCCATGGGTCCTCAAGGATTTCGTGGGGAAAATGATAGACTTCAAAGTTAAGACAAAAATCCCTAGAAAGTTTAATCAAGATCAACATGGTAAGATCAAATCTCAAGTATAAGATACACACACATACACACACACATAAACACCCCAAATTTAAGAAGAAATCCCTACCTTAGTTGCTAGACCCTCAATTTTGCTGGCAAGATTTGAACTTTGCTATGTATAATTGGAACAGTGACATGGCGATTGACTTTATGCAACCCAATAGTCAAAAAGAAAAGGAATTTCTAGATGAAACTCAACAAGTGTGCAACATAAAACCACCTTATCACTCTTTAAACATAAATGATCTAATTCACAAGCACAAAAGTATAGTCAAATGCCTCTTGTCCGTGCCCTTGAATTTTGAAAATGTAGAACATTTAAACCTAACATTCTAATAAGGTATAAGATACGTTGAAGGGTAAAATATTAGTTAAAGTAACCAAATACCAAATTTTATCTTTGATGGGAATTTTATCTTCCATTCCCGTACGAACGAAAGAAAATTACAAATTTTTGACAAAACCTGGAAAGAGAATCATCAATAACTAAAGAGGGAGAACTAAAAGGTCCAAAGCAATTATGGAAAGCTGTGTTAAAAATACGTGTGGCCTTTTAAATTTGGCCTCATCGATTTATCCAGGATAGCAAGACATGGATGGTCATATATGGACGGATTTTCTTGCAAAGCAACAATCAATCGATACATTGCAATACACTATTTGCCCTTGAACATTAAAGTTCTTTGTATGAGCCAACATACAATCAAATTTTGGAAAAACTCCAACAATTAAACCTAAATTTTAAATTATCAAAAAATCATCTTATAGGTTCAAAAATCTAGACTAAAAAACCACTTTTGGAAGGCTTTTTATTTTCCCCATTTTGCATCCATTTTTCCCATCACTCGAAATGAAGTGTTCAAATTCTTCCCCACCAATTGAAATAAATTAACAAATAATACAGGGAAGAACTATTTTTACATCAACAAAAGCAATGGTCACAAAGATGGGTGGGATTGATTCAGGGGTTTTTTTTTTTTTTTTTTGGTGTGATTATTGAGTAAGTGGTACAATGAACTCACTAAGCTTGAGAGCATTAGTTAGCTACTCATTTGCAACTTGAGTCTCGATTTTGGTTCTTATAAAGCTGAACTTATATATGGGTTTGACTCATTTATAAATGGGACAAAAACGTGAGATCCCCAATTTAATTGCTCCAATCTACCTCTAAATGGGACAACAACAGCTTGGAAATCAAAAAGTTGTAGAACAAAGTAAGAATCACGTTGTCTTCCTAACAGCATCCCAATAAAGAAAATATCAACTAAATTGCAACAAAAGTAGTATTACAAATAGCAGCTTCAAATTCATTCATTAATCTAAAAATGAATAAGGCTTCTATGATATCATCATAGTAAACCCATTATTGTAAAGCAGCAGCAACAAAAGATCCTCAAAGTATTAACAAAAGAACAAATTCAAATGAAGCATTAATTTTTATAGATATGTTAAAAGGCAAAAAAATCTTGAAGGAATTTGAAATAAACCTGCGTGTCAAATGAGTTTCTTTATTAAGGGAATATATGTACATGTTTATTACTACTGTAAATATGGATATGAAAAGGGTCTCTAAGCCCTTTGGATTTTTGAAAATTCCCATCCATTTTATACAAGCCCTAACTTTTTAAGAAAGAGGACTCACCATGATCGACGATGAGAGCAACATTTGGAGAAGAGTCGGCGCTAAATAATCATTAGAACATTTGGAATGAGGGAAGGGAATTTTGTGACCAAAAAAAAATTTGAAAATTGAATTCCCAAAAATTCAAATTTTTCTAATTTTTTGAACTTTTTCATCTCTAGTCAATTTTACAAAAAGTTTTGGGGAAGCGTGAATCATGTCTAAATGGAGCTACTTAGTACATTTGGAATTTTTAAATTTTGTACAAAAAAGTTTTATTGTTTTGGATTTACATTGATCGGAACCGTTGTTTATTAAAATAATGCTTACTTGTAATCGTAAAAATCAACTAAATCGAATATTGGCAATTTGAACCATCCAGGTTTTAAATTATGAATCAAAATTGGAACAACATTTTCAATATCCGACTTAGTTGTGATTAACATATTCTAGTAGAAAATAATCTTATCCTTATTGTGAAAAAGATACAAATAATCTATTATCTATACTTGGTGTTTTTTCAAGTATTACTTTGAAATCGTTGGGAAATCTTGATTCTCGCCAAGAATCTCTCATGAAGGTTTTTAAAAATCCTTGGTCCAAAATTTGTTGAGGTTCATTAAAACACCAATAAAAACATAATAGTCTTGATCATCAAAATTTGTTGAGATCATTAATGTACATTCTCATAAGATATATTAGTTCATTTGAAGTATGTCAATGTATAACATTGAATTGCCATGTGGCCATTTTTGTTGAATGTTTGATCTAAACCGATACGATTTAACATCTTATCAATTCTATCATCCTCCCGAATTTTCAATTGATGATCATTTGATGTCGGTAACCACGCGATCGGAACACATTCGGTGCTTCAATGGTGGCATTTGAACACTATAATGCACCAATTCAAGGCCATCTAATCTATTTCTTGAAAATCAACCAAATGATGTATTAAAATGTTTTTGGTTCTATAAAATTTGGCAAAAAAAACCACTTGAACGGTTTGCAATTTTTCATATTTTATGAAAAAATGTCAAAATAAAACCATTTTTTCACCTTTTATCCTTAAAAACACTTTTAAACATATCAACGGTTCAAAAATTTTCCCAAAATTGGGTTCATCTAAAATCCTAAGGGATCCTTCATAATTGATAACTTCACATGAAGTTTAGCTTATTTTAGTTAAATAAACTTAGTATTCTCTAAATTAACTTCTATAATATGATTTCTATAATTTGATTAATTTATATTATTTATTAGTTTTTATAATTTGATTTCTATAATTTCTATAATTTAATTTCATAATTTCTATAATTTGATTTGATAATTTCTATAACACTATTTTTTATTTTTTTCATTTTTTTTTTCACAAACAAAAAATGTTTTTTTTTCAAAATGTTTATTGGATGAAAGGCAATGTATCAATTATCAAACATGGCAAAAAGTATTTAAAAACTTATTTTATTTTTTGTCCAAACTCTCATCTCTCTCAAAATTAAATATAAAATAGGAGGGAAGGAAAAATAGAAAAGAGACGAATCATGGACTTTAGTGTGGTGACCATATAAAAATGAATTGCCACTAAATATTTAGTCGGAAAATATAAAATGACCACTAAATTTTAGTCGGAAAATATAAAATGAATTTCCGACTAAATATTTAATCGCCCTTTAAAAATTCCCGCCTAAAGAAATTTTCCGAAATTTTTGGATCAAGCCCTTCCTATTTTTTTTTTTTTGAAGATTTTCCGCAACCCTTAAAAATGCATTTTAAAAACATTGAGCCATCTGGATGACAAAATTTGGCTCGGAAAGGTGAGGTCCCACCTTTTTGTTAAGATCCCTTAGGAGAATATTTTCGTAATATATATATATATAAACCGAAAACAGGGTTTAATAATAGGGGAAAAAGAAATAAATATAGATGGTCCATCTAATATAGCCCAATAGGGTCCGTTTGGAACTTTTTAATTTCCGATCAAATAATTTTAGTGGAAAATACTAAATAAAATGTTTGGTAAAAATGCAAATTTTCCCCCAAAAGAAATTTATATATATATTTTCACCAAAAACAAATTGATATATTTTTTTCAAAATCTTTATTAGATAAAAGGCAATGTATATGGTAACATTTTTTTTTTTCATGTTTGAATTTTGATTCAAACTTTATTAATCATATAAAATATTAAGTGCTTATTTTCTATTTTTTGTTCAAACTCTCTTTGACTCTCTCTCTCTCAAAAAATGGATCCCAATAAAAACAAATGTAACTTCTTTTTCCCTTTTGTTTCCTTTTTTCATGAATGATGAATCATGACTTCATTTTTATTTTTTAACTTTACATAAATATATAAATATATAAATTCACTTACAAATAAAAATAATTCCCGAAAAAAAATTCATTTTTTTGGAAATCGTGAATAATGGCGGAAAACTAAATTCCCGACTAAAAAAATTTTAGTACAAAATTAGAGATAATTTCCATAAATACAAACCGGAAAATAAAATAAATTGGAATAAATAGCATATTCAAAATAAAAAAATGAATTTGCACTAAATATTTAGCCCAAAAAAAAAATTGCCGACTAAATATTTAGTCGGAAAATATAAAAATTCCCACCAAATTTTCACTAAAATTTTGGAAATCGTTGAATTGGCGGAAAACTATTATTCCCCACTAAAAAAATTTTAGTCGGCAAATTAGAGATAATTTCCGTCTAAATAGTTGGTCGGAAAATAAAAATGAATTGCCACAAATATTTAGTCGAAAATAGCAAAATGAATTGCCGACAAAATATTTAGAAAAAAAGAAGCTAAATATTTTTGGTCGGCATAATCAACTAAAATAGATTTAAAAACACCGATTCTCAAACATCATTCAATTTTTTCAAAAAAAACACTTTAGTCGTTTTTTTTTCCGAAAAACATTTAGTCGGAAATTTAAGCTATATTTGTGCCAAAAGTTTATTTAGTGAGAGAGAGAATGAGAGAGAGAATTTCCAACTAAACATTATTTAACCACTTTACCTCAAACGAAGATCTCGTAAATTGTTGATAGTTCATGGAGAAGACGAACAATAATCGCCGAAATCGCTGGACCGAGAAAAACACAGGACTCGTGTTCGAGTTTTTGTGGCTAGGGTTTCTTCTATCCAAAAGAGAAGGGGGATAACTGGGGGTACGGGGGTAATTTGGTAGGGGGTATTGGGGGGTATAAATTAGTAATAGGGGGGGGGGTGTTATTAATTAATAAGGGCTGGGGGGTATAAAGGGGTATTAAAAGGGTGGGGGTATAAAATTATCCGGGTCCAATTTTGTTTCCCAAACCATGCATTAACCGTGGGACCGGGATAAAACCAAGGGGTATAATTTTATACCCCTTCTCATCCTATAGCCAATCAAGGCCTATAGGTACTAAATTAGCCCCGGGATTAGTAATCCCAGATGCTTTTTGGGAACCAAACGCGGGATTATGCGGGATTGGACAGATGTTATCCTATCCCAGTCTTTTAATCCCTGAATCAAACGAGGCCTTAGTTAATCCCTACATGGGGTACTAAATGAAAAAAGAATTCACCCTTACCCTTAAACCCCGTCAAACAAAGACCGGAGTTGGGAAAGAGGGGGATATGTGAGCAGGGACGGAGTCAGGATTTTACCTTTGTGGTGGCGAACATATATAATTAAAAAAATAAAAAGACAAACTGCATTATGGGGATGAAAGACTAAAAAAAATCTAGTGGTGACAACTGACAAGTCTATATAATTTGGGGATAAAAATTTATTTTCTATATAATAATTGCATATTTTGAAAACCTTGTGGTGGCCGCCGCCACCACTTGTCCCCCCTTGGCTCCATCCTTGTGTGGGTCCATCCCATATGGACTTATGGTTTACCTAGTGAGCCAATTAAGTCATTACATTCTCGTACATTCCCGAAGTGAACTCAATTGTGGGTTTTGTGAATTTTTTATTTGGGATAAGAACCCTTCAATTTTTCAAGAATGTTGAAGACATTATGGGTACAAAAAATTATAATCATCATAGATTGGTAGATGCACAATTAAGACAAATTTGTCTTACGATGTATTCTCCAAATTGGCCATCCATATAAATGATATCTAAACATATGGCTACCAATATCCAATTTAATTTAATTTTTTACATGATTTACTCAACATTCACAACAAATTGTACGATTCCTATCCCAAGTACAAATTATAGAAGGGTCACAATTGAGATCACTACGTGTACCCAAAATTCGATCCGCTTAGTCAAACATGCGCTGGACCTTCCCCTGTGGTGAGATAGTGCTTGTTCCCTGATAGTAAAGGTGCCGAGTGAGCCAAGCTGTTAATAATTTGAACTTAATTTCAAATTTTAGCTACTTTCAAAAATTGTTTGAAAATTTGGTAGTGTATTGATCATTGAAAGTTGATAATAATTAAGGAGTCGAGTTTGATCATCTTGACTTTTCACATGAAATTCTAACAAATTATCGAGATGCGTTTGATGTTCAATAAATGAAGTAATGAATAATGAAAATAAGGGCGACTTTTGAGAACAGTGCATCGTATAGTGCGGCCTATCAAATTTTGATATCCAAATTCAAAACAATTACACTCGATCTTTTAACTTATTCAAAAGAATCAAAACAAGTACTCCATTCTTTCAACTTGTTTTCACACTCCGTTTTCACCATCTTCACCTTTTTCCGTTCTCTACTTATGTCAACATACAACAATACTCATCTTTTCTAGGACAATATTGTAATGGAGTGGAGTGCGAAAATCATTACCTTTATTAAACCAAACATTTCTTAACCGAATGCACGCCTTTTTATAGGTAGGGACCTATTGTCAACACCACTGGGTACTGAAAACTTCGTCATTTAACTACGTTTTCTAGAAGAATTAAAAATCTACATTTTCCATTTTTAATTAATTTTCTGCAAATTTAAAAGGCACATGATGAGCTGGGAGAGCATGTTCGGACTTAGGGTTGAGCTATTTACCCAAAAAAGATCGCATTTCAAAATCTAAATCATTAAGGAATAAACAAGAAAATGACAAATGACAAATGATTGTTTAATTCATTTTTTATTACCTCTAATCTGTTAAAGTGACACAAACTTATAGAAAATTAAATTAAGGAACAGAATACAGTGTATCTCCATTAGGACCACATTCTTAAAATAAAATTCTAATCTAATCGCAAAATGGGCATGCAATTGACTCCTGTTTTCTATAGCCTTCTGTTTTGCAATTTTTATTTTTATTTTTATTTTTACAATATAGCCTTCTGTTTTATTTTTTCATTTTTTGAATCTTGAAAAAACTCTGAACATTGTTCTGGAATATGAAAGTGTATACAAGAGTAGTTGAATCAAAGGGTATCCACTGTTTATTATTGTTTTTTGTTGAGGAAAATAGTTACTTAATATTTTTGATATCAAGTGGGAGAAAACTACAAAGAGTTACAATAACGAGATAATACATTAGTGTCGTGTGTTCCGTAATAATTAAATCAAGTCTAATATACAATATGTCGCGAAATAACAGCGAAGAAAAAAACGAACAACAAATGACTTCTGTATGCGAAAATTTGCCATATATTGTATTCAGTAAGATTTGACCCCTTAGTCTACAAAGTAAAGAATGTACAAAGGTGAATAATTAGGTACTCCTAGACCTAGTGACCTAGATGCTTTAAGTTTGGGCAATTTGAGAGATAGGGAATTTCCTTTCATCTCCTACTTCTTTCCAATATGAACCAACATGCAAAAATGTCAGAAATTTCAGCACTTTATATAATGTTCGTAATAATTAACCTTTTTACTGTACTTAACTGCAAAATTAAGACAAAGAGATGAAATCAGATTATGATTATTAACTTTTTTTTTTAGCCATGATCATGTCTCTAGGATCCAATCAATGGATCAATCATTCCACTGTAAAAATTTTGAAAGCTGGAAAAGGTCAATTCCACATGATGTAAAATATACAAAACAATTGACATCTCTCTCCCTTTCTTTCTCTATCTTCTTTTCCCTGATTCCATCCATATACATATCAAATTATGTTTTTCTTACTACATGCTTGCTTGCTTTTTCCACTTTACTTTAGGGGAAGGGAAAGGTAGTGCTAGTTAAAGAGGATGTTTTTTTAGCAGAAAAATAGAAACAATAAAGAAAGTTGAGATTTTTGTTGGTGTGGGAAACAGTACAGAGGAAAAAGACAGAAAAGTCCACCTCAGAGTGAGCCGTAGGGTTGTGGGCTTTTGCTGGTATGGTGAGGATTGCAGAGGAATCCCTTCTCATCCACATCTCTCTCTCTCTCTCTCTCTCTCTCTCTCTCTGGTCTGTTATAACTTATCAGAGGTGGGTTTATTTTATTTGTTCATATTTGTATTCTTGTTCTTGGATTTTCTTGGTTTTAGGCAAGTTAGGTCATAGAAACATGAAGGGTGAAGAATAGTGGCAGTTTCACTTAGCTCTCTCTCTTTTGTTTCCTTTTGATTGGTGTTTTTCAAAAAACAAGAATTGTCTCTTGGGTTGATGCCAAAGAAAGAACAAACCATCAACAGCATACTGAGCATTTGGATTCAAAGAAGAAGCTAGAATTCAGTCAGCCACTATACTTAGGTCTCTCTCTCTCTCACACAACAGTTTCTCTTACTTTAGCTTTTTCTGGTTTTTGAATTTGTCTTTAATCAGATCTCAGATATCCGTATCAAACAAAAAGGCTAAAATCCATTGCTGATGATAAGAAGATGATGAAAAGTCTGTTAAGCCAACAACAAAACCAAGGTGTTGAAGAGAACATGTCAAATTTGACTTCTGCATCTGGTGAAGCTAGTGTTTCTTCTGGCAATATTAGAGCTGAATCTGGCTCTATTTACCCTCAGCAGTATTTTGCTCAAAATCAAACTCAACAAGTACTAGTAAAGAAGAAGAGAAACCTACCAGGCAACCCAGGTATTTCTCAACTCCACTTTTTTTTTTTTTGCTTACTTTTGTCCTTTCGTAATTTCCTTTTCTTTATGGCTATTAAGATTTTCCTCATTTGGGTTTTGAAATTTCTTGGAGTTGAAATCAGACCCGGAATCGGATGCACGTGGAGATGCGCGCTCTGCACCACGTGTGGCTGTGTCCGCTTGGCATTGAAAATTTTCTCCAGATGCACAAGTTCTTTGTCACCTAATCTTTGTCACCTAAAGGCTGAAACATCTTGGCAAGCAAGTGGACTTCTCAAGTCTAACCTGTTTTGCTGATTTTCTTTTAACCCAATTTTCATTTTCCTGATTTGGGTTTTGGAATTTTTTAGGATTTGGTTCGAACCCAGATGCAGAAGTGAGCATCTGTTTGTTTTGCTGATTTTTCTTCTAGTAAATTTTCATTTTCATCATTTGGGTTTTGTTACTTTATGGGATTTGAATCAGTCCCAGAAAGCTTAATTTTTTTGCTGAGATTACTTAGCATAAACTTTCATTTCCTTGGATTTTGAATCATTCCCAGATGCAAAAGTGAAACAGATAGCTTCATCACCCGAGACTCTATTTCATCTATGAGATTTATTTAACCAAAATTCCAGTTTTCCTGATTTGGGTTTTGAATTTTTGTTGGATTTTGAATCAGACCCAGATTCAGAAGTCATATCTTTATCTCCCAAGACTCTCATGGCAACCAACAGATTCATTTGCGAGATCTGTAACAAAGGGTTTCAAAGAGACCAGAATCTTCAGCTACACAGAAGAGGCCATAATTTGCCATGGAAGCTGAAGCAGAGAACAAGCAAAGAGATTATTAGGAAGAAAGTGTATGTTTGCCCAGAACCAAGTTGTGTGCATCATCACCCATCAAGAGCTCTTGGGGATTTGACAGGAATCAAGAAGCACTTTTGCAGAAAACATGGTGAGAAGAAGTGGAAATGTGACAAGTGCTCAAAGAGGTATGCAGTTCAATCGGATTGGAAAGCTCATTCGAAGACCTGTGGCACAAGGGAGTACAGATGTGACTGTGGAACCCTTTTCTCCAGGTAAATTAATGCTACTAACTTGAATACCCATTTTAGGGCAAATTTATATGTCATAAATCTTCACAGAAAGAGAGAGGGATGATGGAATTTTGAGTGAGAATTTAAGAGTGTAAACTGTGTAATTACATTCTTTCTTTCTTTCAAAACTGCATCAAAATGTTTGTAGAGCCATGCAACTACATCCAGCAATTAATGACTTGATGGGGGAGTGGAGAGGAACAGTGGTTAAAGTGAACCAATTAATTAGAAGTGAAGGGAATTTGCTAGAAAATCTTCAAATGCAATCATCTTGAGCAAATGTGCATTAGATCTGGAGAACTTTTTACCTATAGAATTATTTGGGAAAATGGTTTTCACACCCCCCAAATTGTTAACCGCGTCCCTAATAGGGTGCAAAAATTGATTTAGAGTGATTTTTGCACTCCCCAAACTGTTACTTTTGGCGGGTGCAATAAACAATTTGGGGGTGTGAAAATCAATATGGAGTTAATTTTCGCACGCATCTGGTGCGGTTAATGATGGGTGAGAAAATCAATTCCCATTTGACAACAAAAGAAGAATACATATATAAATACATAAAAGAACTAAAGAAGTCTGCAAAGAAAATTAAGTCTAGTCAATGGATATATTTGGGGTTTTACCAATTTACCATTTACAGAATGCTATGAATTTTGAACCCCATTTGAGCGTGTATGCGCGTGCGTGTGCGGGAGCGAGCGAGCGAGAAGGGTTTAAGTTTAGAAAAATATTGAAATGACAAAAAGCTGATATGGGCCATATTGTCATGTCAAAGATATATCATAGAGGGAGGCAAGCTGGAGGAAAAAGGGAATCCTTCTGAATATGTCTTAGCACCTTTTTATGATAGGTTTATCTTTTGTCTTTCTTGGTATTTGATTTTGCTTCCACTTTCTATTTTCTTGTTAATTTCAGGAGGGATAGTTTCATCACTCACAGAGCATTCTGTGATGCATTGGCAGAAGAAAGTGCAAGAACACCAATCACAGCTGGAAACCCACTACTTTCCACCCAACCTCCAATTTCCCACATAAACCCTCAAAACATTCAATTTCAACCCCAATTCCTTCACCCATTCCCAATGAAACAAGAGCAACAAAACTTCCCACCATGGCTATCTTGCCCTCCATCAGCCGTAGGATCGGGTCCCGGCCCACCGCCACCACCACTCTTCTCCACCACACGATTAGATCACCACCAAGACTTGATCACAAACCATCAAGATTTTGAAAACCCAATTAGCCCCAACAACCCTAGCAGCCTTGGGCCCACCACCACCCCAACCCTACAACCACCCTATCACCACCAGCCAATAGCATCACCACACATGTCCGCGACTGCATTGCTGCAGAAAGCAGCCCAGATGGGGGCCACAATGGGTGGGTCCCACCAAAGCCAAGGCCATCACGTGTCTGCTGATTCCTCTGGTAATTATATGTCAACAGCAGGTTTTGGGTTGAATTTGGCATCACGTGAGGAGATGGGTGGTGGGTTTTTCGTTCCTTTTGGGAACAACAACAACAGCAACAAAGCTGCGAATCTTTCTGGTACGGAGGCGGGTTCGGGTGCAGCTGCTGCTGGTGCGGGTGCAGGTGCACCTCATCCGTCTTCTTCTTTTCTTCAAGACATGATTTCACTGTCTTCTGCAAATGGGTTTGTAGGGTCTGCTTTTGATGATACATTTGGTGGTATGTTGAGTCCTAAGAAGGATTGTTCCGGTGGCGGCGGTGGCAATGAAGGTATGACTAGGGATTTTTTGGGTCTAAGACCATTGTCTGAGAATGATATTCTGAGTATAGCTGGTCTTAGTACCCACGTCGGCAATCAAAACCAAACTCAGAAATCATGGCAGGGTAATTAACGTTTGTAAGAACCTTTTTTGTTCTTTAAACTTCAGTTTTGAGCTTTTTCTTCCAAAGGGAAGAGTCTTTGAAAAACCCTAAGTATATGATGGCTGCATGTGGTTGAATAATGTCTATGAAATTATTAATGTGGTTTAAGCCTTTAGTATTGAGAGAGTGGGTGAGTAAATCGTCATCTATGGTTTCCACATAGTACTAATCAACAGATGTTGAAATGAAACCCTAGAGTTTTTATTTATTTATTTATTTTTTGTCCATATAATACCGGCCTCTTCATGATATTATTGCATGGAAGGTACTTAAATTCTGAGTAAGAACGATTGTTGATACTATGATTTTTTAGAATATGAATTATTTCATCCCTCTCAATTTGTTTGTCTACTTTAAATCTTTCTCCTAGAGTATGGAAGATTGCAAATCCCAAAATGATGAAGGGTATTTTTGGAAATCTATTACATTTTAATAGAAGTAGCAATTATTTGAAAATCGGAGTTGGGACAAAAAAAAAATCGGGACAGAGTGACTAATGAGGTAGTATTTTGATTTTCACACTCCTAAAATTTGGGACTTGAAGTTCTCGTAGTGAACCAAGTCACTACATCTCTGTAGTAACCTCAATTATAGGCCCTTTGAAACCTTCATTTGGGATCAAAACCATTTTTTTTAGGAATGTTGAGCACATTATGGGTACAAAAAAAATTATAATCATCGGAGATTGGTACACACGCAATTGAGACAAATTTGTCTTACAATGTATTCTCCAAAAAAATGATATTGGTTATCCATATAAATGGTATTCATATATGACTACCAATATCCAATTAACTTGATATTTTACAATAATGATCTACTCAATATTTTTGACAAATTGTATGATTGTAATCCCAAATACAAATTATAGAGGGCCAACAATTGAGGTCACTAGGTAGATCAAAAAAAAAATTGAGGTCACCGGCCACCGGGATGTAGTGACTTGGATCACTACGGGTACCCCAAATCCCCTAAGTTGTTTAATCACGCTCTCTCTCTCTCTCTCTCTTCATTTTCTTTCCATTTTATATATGAATTTACAATGTTGTCCTTTCAAGTGTGAAAGAATACACAGCTGAGAGTGTAGGTTAAATAGGGGAGTGAAAATCACTATGCATTCAAAAGTCTAATTTTTGGTGCTTTTAGGGTCGGTCTATAACGATTTGATTGGGTCTCATAGGATAGGGTGATTCGTCTATCAATGAATAATTGAGGTGCATAAGTTGGCCATTACACCTTGAGATATGTATATTATATATATAATTATAAATGATTTCCACTGTCTAGCAGTTTGATTACATATTGCCTCATTACATAAAGTCCAATTGTACTGATAGCATGATCTTTACAGCCTATATAGCATATTGTACAAAAGAATTACTTCAAAAATGTTCATACCTAGAATGCAAGTTGGGAAATCTCTTTCACCGGCGTTCAATACTTTAGGGTGAGCTCTCCATTCTTTGGAAAGAATCTATGATTGAAAATGAACAAAATTGTGTTTGATTATGTATCAATGAAAAGTTCACATACTTAAACGTGCGTGCCAATCATGCTACATACATAACATTAAGATACAACACCAGACACAACATCTTATGTGACACTGCGTGATTAGTAAAGAAAGAACAAGCAGTTTGAAACTATTTTACAAATACCAATTGTGTGGTGCCACATTAATCATTATTGTGTGCCAAATGGGATGGGCCTTTTTGCGCAGCTATATAATACAGAAGTGACATGAAACTTTTGTGTCTTACCATTTTTAATCAAAATGATTCATATATTACACATTTCACTGTCCTCATATTTTAACTAAACTTATTTTGAACAATTTTCTATCAAAACACTTTCCTTTTGTATCTCCTGGACTAACTCAATAAGGGATTTAGGACACTGCCACATGGTACCTAAGACCCTTTGCAATCACACATTGTGTGGTTTGGATACTTGGCTAAGTTTGGACTAACTTTTAAAGAGATTATTGGCACTATCTTTAATTTTTGTTGTTTTCTCGTAACCATTACTAGATTAAAGTCTGTTGTTTATATCATATTTTTCATCTCGACGAGGAGAATCGATAAAGAATATAAATATAGACCAAAATTTTTTTCGGAATCTTACTACTTGATTTGGTTTTCGGAATCTTACTCCGCGAAACCAATGAACATGCTGCACAGTGCACAGTGTCTCACTCTCATTATCTTATGAGTCATATTTTTTTATTGCCAAGTGGGAAATGTCTGAATATACGAATATGTAATATATACATATATGATACATATGATAAAGTGAAGGGGATATACGGGCAGCAGATGGAGTGTTTACGAGGTACGAAGCATTGGATTCTCTAAGGAAAAGATTCGTGAGATGTGCATGATATACAATGTTGTAGTAATATTTTAAGAGTCTTTCTAACATTCACCCACTTGACGAAAGATTTACGATAAGAATACAAAAACAAACGAGTTTGGATTTTAATACACATTTCACAAATAATTATATACTTCCACGGATATTAATATAATTTTTTCGGATATCGATTCATATTTTACTCATTGTTCTCTGACCTAAAGGTGGAGTTTAGCATTTTTCCCTGTTTTAATTAGTGTTAATTACAAATTAAACTGAAAGAAAAAGAGAAGATGCTGTTTGACCTCTGATATGGGTGAAAGTGAGATTCATTAATCCCAAGAAAAGTACTAGTTGACGCCTCTTGCCTCTAAAAGGCTATCTAGCCAAACAATAATGCAATAAAAGCTGGATATTCGGCTCTCTTTTTTGTTGTTTTTTGAGATGGGAATATCCAGTAAATGTGGGTTTTTGAGACCCTATCAAAGCTGGATATTCGGCTTCCTATGCAGGCCATTTGACTTGTGCATGGCCCTTTTCCGTCCAAAAGCTTAAAGGAGTACTTGAAAGATGATTAATAGAGTAATTTAGTACTATAGGGATCCGAAATAAACTTTAGGGTCTAATGTGTTGAAATTAAAAGGTGAGTGATGAAAACCGAGATGAAATCTCTTTCACAAACGTTCAATACTTCAGGTCCATTCTTTGAAAAGAATCTATCATTGCTAATGAACAAAATAGTGTATGACTCATAATTTTAAATAGCGGTATCAGTGTATCGGGAACCGGCGTATCAAATGATACATCGCAGAAATCGGACGTAGCAATTGTGAATATTTTTAACTTTTTGAGCGTATCAGCCAATACTATACAGTACATATCTGTATCGGAGCCTCCAAATCTCAAGACAAACCCACTGATACGGTATGTATTGGCTGATATTCGAACTATTTGAGTATACATCAACGAAAAGTTCACATACTTAACGTGTGTGCCAATAATGCCACATACATAACATCAGCACACAACACCCGACACAACATTTTTTTTGGCACTCCATGATTGGTAAAGGGAGAATAAACATTTTGAAACTACTTTACAACTACCAATCATGCAGTACCACTTAAGATGTTTTGTTTGGTGTTGGGTCTTGATGTTGTGTTCCTAGCATTATTGTGTGCCAAATGAGATGGGCTTTTTTCCGTAGTTATACAATAGGAAAATGCAAAGTGCCCAGAAAAGTTACCCAGAAAACTGCAATGAATAACTCAAGTGAATCTGAGCCACTGAGAGTTAATCTAAGCCATTCATTGCAGTTTTCTGGGTACTTTCTATGCAATTTTCTGGGTATGTAGCACTGTTGTATACAATATAGAAGTGACATGGAACTTTTATGTTTACACATTTCCTTGTCATCATATTTTAACTAAATATTATTTTGAACAAGTTTCTATGAAAAAACACTTTTCTTATGTATCTCCCAGATTGATTTATAAGAGCATATTCAACAGACTCCACAAATCTATTCCCATCTCCATTTTACCCAGCCAAGCATCAAAGAGGGGCTACAACAGCCTCCACAAATAGGTTGGCAAAATTCATATGTGAATAGTGCCTCCCTATATCACCCCCTTTTTAGGGAGCCACTATGCACTCCCAAATCCTTTTTTAATCCTTTTTTATTTTTCTCTCTCCTCTTATGTGTGTGTGTGTATATATATATTATATGTATTGGTTTATATTATTTAATTGGTATAGAGAGAGTAATAGAGAGGAGATGTGAGTAGGTAAAACACTATTCACCAATCTTTTTAGGGAGGATTTGTGTTCTCATTGTTGGGGATGCTCTAAGGGCCTTTAGAACACTGCCACGTGGTATCCAATACTCTATAATCACACATTGGGTGGTTCGAGTACTTGGCTAAATTTGGACTAACTTTTTAAGAGATTATTGGCACTGTCTTTTTTGTTATTTTCTCGTAACCATTGCTAGATTTGGGTCGATCGGTTATATCATATTTTTTCTCTCGACGAAAGGAATCCAAAACGAATAAAAATATAAACCAAAATTGAAAAAAATTCATATAAGAAAACACTTTTCAAAATTCCCCCACAAATATTGTTCTCTTATTGGACTTTTGGTCGCCTTATATGAACCTTTTAAAATTTTGATTTATAGTTTTATTCCTTTCTGATTCATCCTTGTGGAAACAAAACGTATGATGTAAAATTTGACTGAATCTTGTAAAAATTAAGAGAAAATAACCCAAATAAAAAAATACCGTGCCCAAACCCCCCAAAGAAAAGTTAGTCCGAAATTAACTACTTGATTTGGTTTAAGGCATCTAACTCAGCAATGATGATCTACTAAGGACTCTCTCATGGATCTTCTCCGTGAGAACCACCCTTTTTTTTTTTTTTCTGGACCAAATTTCGACGATCTGAACCGTTCAATGTGTTTAAAACATGTTTTCCAAGGCCAACGCGAGGAATCGCCCAAAAACAATACCCGAAAGGGCTTCATCCGAGCAATTTTTCATAATAACCGTACATATACAGTTTATCGAAAAATGCTCGAATGAAGCCCTTCCGGGTATTTTTTTTGGCGATTCCTTATACTGACCCTTAAAAACATGTTTTAAACAAATTGAGCGGCTCAGATCATCGAGATTCGACCCCGAGTGTTTAGAAGGTCCTCATTAGATCATCCTCCTCTAACTAAGTATCTTATGAGCCATATTTTTTAATGTCAAGTGGGAAATATCTGAATATACGAATATTATGTCATAAAGTGAAGGGATATACGGTTAGAGTGTTTAGGAGGTACGAAGCATTGGATTCTCTAAGGAGTAATAGACAATGTTGTAATACTATTGGAAGAGTCTTTTTGACCTCCGCTCACTAAACCAAAAATGTATATGAATATAAAAATAAATGAGTTCGGATTTCAGTACACATATCTTACGAATAACAATATATAATTTCACGGATATTAATACATTTTTTCGAATATCGATACATATTTTACTCATTATTCTTTGCCTTTGGGGCGGAGTTTAACATTTTTCCTATTTTAATTAGTGTAATTACAAATTTAACAGAAAGAAAAAGAGGAGATGCTGTTTGACCCCTGATACAGGTGAAAGTGATATTCGTTAATCCCAAGAAAAGTACTAGTTGACGCTTACTCTCTCCTAGCCTAGGAACAATAATGCAATAAAAGCTTGAAATTCATAAAAGCTTGAAATTCGATCGGCTCTCTTTTTGGTTGTTTTTTGGGATGGGAATATCTAGTCTAGTATAAATGTGCGTTTTTTAGGAGAAATTTTTTAGTACTGAGTGGGTATTGCCCATGTGGTACCCGCTCGATAATCTCAGCCGTTCATAACGCGATCTAACGGTCCGGATTTCAGAAAGAGAAAAAGAAGAGAGAGTGTTTGGGTGAGAAGAGAGAAAGGGAATCAATTTGGGTCGATCGAAACACATTTTGACAACTCGGATCATGCTTGGGTACCAAGTGGCAATACCCACTCAGCACCCAAATTTTTTTTTCCGTTTTTTAGACACTATCAAGGCTGGATATTCGGCTTCCTATGCAGGCCATTTGACTTGTGCATGCCCCTTTTCCGTCCAAAAGGAGTTGAAAGCTAATTAATAATTTAAGAGTTCCGAAATACTCCCTCTGTCCGGATTTGTTTGTCCACAAACATACTTTTTCAAGTTCTAAAATGTTTGTCCATTTTTAAAAGTGAAAGGATAAAGTATGAAAATTTTTCTTTTTTGCCCCTTTTCTAAAACTCAAAATAACAACTCAAAAACTAATTTTTTTTTTTAAAATAATGTGTTTACATTTTTGATTTTTTTTTTGCACCGTATTAAAGTTCTCAATGAGATCTATCAAATAAGATCCATATTGATAAAAAAAATAATTTGTAACTACATTATTTTTTAGTTTGAAAATTACACGTAATTTCGTAGTCAAATTAGAATGGAGGGAGTATTAAATGGAGGGATTGAGGATAAAATAAGAAATTAACAAACTCAAAAGGTAATGGAAAAAAAATTGGAATCTCCAAAACGGACCAACAAATCCGGACGGAGGGAGTGGACTTTAGGGTTTAATGTGTTGAAATTAAAAGGTGAGTGATGAAAGTGATACCTAGATGAAACTTGGAGGGTCAAAATGCTGATTAATTAATTATACCTTATATAGAGCAATAGTTAATTTTGCGTAGTTCAGTTGTATTTTGTTCCTATTCAATCAATATTTGAACTTTTCTATATTTGAAACATAACTAAAAAAGGGAATTGATATTAGCAGTCTCCATTTTGATATTGACACTCTTTCTTTTGTCCTTATTAGGTGAAGTTACTAAACCACCCTTATACTTTATACATTTTTTTGCTGTTAAATGGAGCTTAATTATAATTGTATGGATTCATTATTGGGGTTTGTTGGTGAAGTGTAGTCTCGGTATTTCATTTGTTGGTGTTAAATTTGAATATCCATATGTAGTATTTAAGTGAAGCTGTGGAGTGATGTTTAATGCCAATGGTTCCATCCCCTGGTTTATGTATGAATGTGAAATATGCAGGTATCAAATTTGTGTTTAGTTGTTTGATTAGTGGAGTTCCCTCATTAGTACTAGAGATTAATAAAAGGGTTATTTTATTAGTTATTTCAATAGCAAGGGATAAATGTAGTTGTAAAGTACAATGGTGGTTTAGTAACTTCACCTAATAAAGACCAAAAAAAAGAGTGTCAATATCAAAATGGAGAGTACCAATATTAATTCCCCTGAAAAAGGGTAGTAAGTAAAAAATAAAAAAAAATACTCCATCCTTTTCAAAATAAGTGTCTCACACACACTCTCTCTCTCTCTCTCTTGCCATTTTTCAAATAAAAAAATTAAGTATTTCCGTATATCATTTTTTTCAAATTTTTTCGCACCGAATTAAAGTGTATAAAAAATTTGAAAAACGATATTTTAATTCAGTGTGAAAAATTCAAAAAACGATACACGAAAGTACTTAATTTTTAAAATTTGAAAAATAACACGACTTTTCATAGTAAACACTTATTTGAGAATGGAGAGTACAATAGTTATGGCTTTAACATAATGTACTTCTCTCGAGGTGTTTCACTTTCACCATCAACATATTGAATCATTATATATTATTTTTCTATTGAAAATTGTCACGTGAGTACAGAGAGAGGGATTATTACAAGCAAAGGTATGATTAGTGTATGATCATATGACGACATAAAGTAATGCTTTAAGTTGAAACTTTATACAAAAAGATGCTAATGAAAGCAACACATACATTGCTAATTCCAAGGGTACCGACCATATGAGCATCATCGGTGTACTGATCAGCGTGCGGGGCCCAGTTTTGTGTCTCACACTAATAATTTATATGGTTCATTAATTTTACTTCCTCCATCCCAAATTATTAACCTCTTTCGGGTAATCACTCAAACATTTGTCTATGTTTCACTGTACTAATTGGGATTTATCAAACAAAAATCTTATTGGAATATTATAAATAAGAAGATGTAGAAAACTGTTTAAGAGGTCACAAATAGTGAAAAGGGACCAGTAATTTGGGACAAATGCAATAAAATATATTATGAGTACCCTAAAAAAAATCAGTTCAATCAAATGTACCTTGTTAGTGTGTGGTCCAATGTACCAAAATTTCAATCTGAAAGAGAAAAACTTGAGTGTGGGCTCGGTACAACGCGACGGTACCCAGGACAGTCCGGATTTTATAGAAAGAAATATGAGAGAGGAAAGAGAGAGCGAGAGAGAAATCTGCACCGTCCAAAACACTTTTTTGACAGTTGATATGCGCGCTCGAAATCACGTCAGCTGTATTTGCACCCAAAATTTTTGTTATGTCAATTTACATCAAAAATGGTGTTTGGCATCTGTCATCTGATTGCTTCAGAGTTCTGAGGCCATCCGTAGTGGTGGAGTTAAATTTGTGTTGTTATATGACACAAAAGTGTAAAAAAATGGGCCTCATTTATGTGTTGTTATATGTTGTTATGACAAAATGTATTTTTAAGTTAATGTGTGTTGCAATGGTATTGTTAAAGTGTTAGGTATATATATACATGTATATCTAGTCCCACCTTTTCTCTTTCCTCATCTTTTCTCTTCTCTTTCTCTCTCCTATGCTCTCCTCGTCAGAATACAGGGGTGGTTTTACCCACCTTTTTTGTTCCTCTCACTTCCTTTTCTCTCATGGGTCCCACTTGGCTATAGTTTCTGCACTTACCACAGTTCACCACTGAGCTAGTTCACTGTCAATTCTGACACAAGTTAGCTCCAAGGTAACTACACTATTGCGGGAAAAAAAATTGAAAAAGTTAGTTAACTGTTTTGGAGTCTGACTAATTTGTGGGTTTGACTCCACCACTAGAGATGGCCTGAGAGAGAAGAAAAGTTAAAAACAGTGCAAAAAATAGAATAACCAAAGAGATTCCTCTGAACCCACACCCCACCTTGATTTGGGTCCATTTGTGGCCTTTTCCGGATTCATTTGATAATTCAAACGACTCATATTGTAGAGTTGGTTGATAACATTGACCACTTAAAAAATCAGACTACTCAACTACCGATTGATATAATTTTGAAAGATGTTTGTCTTGAGATAATTGGATTAACACGTTCCAATTTGGTATTGTAATTTTGTTATTTTCTTGACAAATGTGTTCCGAAAACATTTTTAAAAAAACCAATCAACCTTATTTTCAGTGTGACTAATTTTATCGGCAAGCTCTAAAAATGGACGGTTTCAATCATTAAAGTAAGCCGAGAAAGCGCTCATAAATGGCCAACGGGACGATCCAATTTGCTAGGAAAGTACCTTGAATTCGGCAAATTTCTTATTTGACTACTTTTAGAGTTTTCTCATAAACAGAGACTTAGAATTTGCTCTCCTTAATTTGAATACCGTTAAGGAGTGTTTCATGTTGGGTTTCATTTTGTATATTGGGGATCCTTTTGTATAGGGGACTTGATATTAAGGTTTTTGGTTATATCGCTTTGGGGTTCCAAAATCTATGGAGTTCTACCAGAGATTTGTCCTTGAATATCGTTTGTGTGTTCCATTGAGAGTTACGGACATAACTAGCTCTTTAATTTAATTCTCTTCTCATTCAGAGTAAATGCGCTCTCGCTTTTTCACCCGTGGAGTACATTCTTTCTTTGTGCTTGAGCGGAATAACGTAAATCTTTGTACCTTTAATTATCTTTAATTATCGCTTGTTGGTTTGTTAATTCTTTAACTTCGTGCGCATGAAAGTCATAACACAATCCATGATGGACGGGAGAGAAGCAATAGAAGGCAATATAAAGCAATTCAATGCCATGCATGTTATTGGAATTTATGAAAAACAATAGAACGCAATTCAGGGGAAAAATTGACATTGATATTTACAATGTGAAAAATGTGAGTCGGATATATCAATATCGATCTTTGACACTATTGGCACTCAACCAACAATAGAGAATTGGAAATCTTATATAGTATAGCAGGATCATTTTTGTGAGGCAGGCTCTCAACGCGACAAGTGGCATAAAATAGTTGGTTTGTCGTATTAGATTTTGAGTGACACATGTGACAATAATTCAATTACCATAAGTAGGTAATTTCAAATTTAAAGCGACAATAATTCAATTACCATAAGTAGGTAATTTCAAATTTAAAGCAAGTTCCATGATTTAAGGAATCATCACTCAAGATTTGTAAAGAAAATAATCTGTCAAATAATTTTAAATTTCAAATACTCATCAATCAATAAATTCTACAAATGAAACAATTAATTAGCTAATTAAAATTTTCAAAATAATTTTAAAAATCACTCAACAATTGCAAATAAAAACAATAATCAATTAGTTTTAAATTCCAAATACATAAAAAACTTATAAAAATGAAAATGTCCATCCTCATTTTCTCAACCATCAGTCTAAAAAACTCTTAAGTCTCTCAATCCAACCAATTATATTTTCGTGCAAACCTTATTGTTGTTCTTATACTCTGGCTAGGGCTATGGTTGGCCTGGTGCAAATGAACAAATAACCCATGTTTTGATTAACGGTGAGTTAGTTTGTAATAAATTTTTTTCAGTTTCTATAGATTGGTATTCATTTTTAAAAAAATCTATAATGGCTTTCGATGTCGAAATTTATGTTGGTTAAAAAATGACTCGGCTTTTACATGATCGATGTGAGAACCTTGATGAGAAAATCAATCGATTGAAATTGTCAAAACAACATTTTGAACGCAAAAATGGTCAAAGGGTTACATAATTATCAAAACGAAAAATAACTTACACATACAACCTCAACTTCAACTCCAAACAGAATCAGAGAAGAGCAAAAACCAAAGAACACCAAAACCCGCCCGCAAAAAATAGAAGCAACTCACGCAAATAGAGTTGACAATTAGCTCTTCGTATACCCAAACAGAGCTGACAATTAGCTCTTTGTATGCCTTTGCTCTACCATTTCAACTCATTTACTAATAACTTCATCTTCAACCCGTACATAACCAATCCTGTTTCATTTCTATTTGAGGTACCATCCGCTAGAAGCAAATAGAGCGGCAAAGATGGATAACTTTAACCTAAAACTACACATTTTTGTTTGTTTCTCCTACTCTTATAATTACCTTGATAAACCCCGAAAAAATCCATAATCTCATCAATTGCTTTCCCTTTTTCTTCCCTTTAATTATACCGTGATTCCTTGGTCTTCATGGTGAGGTGACTTGGTTGACTCGGCATTGTGGGAGTTCTACACGAGTTTGCACATTGGAATCCATACATGATGTATATGATCTCTTCTATCGATTGCCAAAAAAAAAATAGGACATGTTGATTTTTCCATACCCTGTTTCGTTTCTTTCATCGAGTGATATTGTGGGACGTACTTTTCTTGAGGCTTCCTTGGATATAGATCCAATCTGTTGGAATGCAAAGATATTAATCTCGGCCGTCCAATATACTTTAGACGCAGTCTGGATGGGTCAACCATGTCGGCGCCGCCATGGTTGTTTTTCCAATTTTACAATGAAATGTAAGATAATAGTTTGCCATGAAAGAATTCCATTTTGTTAGAGAATTCTTAATTTCTGGGATAATTCTTTCAAACTTGAAAAATATTTAAAAGTAGGATATTATTATGCAATGATTTGTGGAGTAAATTAAGGAAACATAATTATAATAAATGGTACAAGTATATCCTACCAACAACCCAAATTAGGTCTAAAAATTCCTATTGTGATGTTGTTTTCCAATCTTTGTTGAATAATTTCAAAGACAAAAGAGCATTGGCGGAACCATAAGGTCCGAGAAATCAAGATTATTGTGTAGGAGGGGACGGGCTAATTGTGAAGGAGAGGCGGGGCTATATAATTTGATGATATTATGGATAATGATCTATTGAGGGAGTCCTTAGTATTTTGGGACTCAAGACCATTCGGATCAAATCTTGACGATATTTTTAAAATGCATTTTTAAGGGTCCACAAAATCTTCAAAACAAAAAATACTTTTCGGATCATTTTTTGTTAAAAACGCTATATATAGCGTTTTTAACAAAAAAATGATCCGATCAAGCCCTTCCGGGTATTTTTTTTTGAAGATTTTCCGCATAGACCTTGGAAAATGCATTTTAAAAACATTGAGCGGTTCGGATCGTCAAAATTTGATCCGGAAAGTCGAAAAATGGTGAGGTCCGCACGAAATTTTTGTTTGAGGGAGTCCTTAGTAGATCGCCTTCCTATATATATATATATATTCTTCAATGTTATTGTAGGGTTATTTCAAATTGTAGCAGGTACGACAACTCCTATTAGCCATCCTCTAGCTCCATCCTTGATAAGGTCCTAAGTTTGGGTTGTTGGTTTAGGCACGAACAACGTTGGTTGAACAGATCAATGAATTCAATTCTAGCGCTACCAATGACAAAGGACCATTGGAATCATCGTGATGACAACTTTAGAAAGGCATTGAGAATTTCATTATGACAATTTTAGTTATTGGATTAAGTTTCAGAGATATTTGTTTAATTTACTTCTATTGCATTGTGGGTAGATGTGATGAATGCTTCATGAATTGCGACAATTTAAAATAGGACGATGTTTGTTTAATTTGAATTTTGATTAATCATATGCACTTGGATTCGCCCCGTGCATAGCACGGGTTTGATGCTAGTATCAATATATGCCAGAGGATCATTTTATGTTTGACACTCAAACAACAATAGAGAATTGAGATGAATATCATACACGGGGTTGGTGCTACCCTTTTGGGGATAGCATTGATGGTGGCTGATCACGATTGTTAGTAGTCGGTCATAGACGGCTCAGATCACATCTTGTCCAAACAAATCTGAACAATCCGCTGACGAACAGATCTGATCCATCCATGACCGACCACGGAAGGCCGTAATCGGTCTACTATCCATGATGTCCCTTCGGCTACAGCACTATCCCCCGTTCCATCATCTTTACGTTTAATTATTGTCAATGAAACTAACAATCCAACCTCTTAATCTAGGCTTAAGCGTGTAAAGAAGTTGGTTGTGTGGAATCATACCAATGGATTTTCAATTTAGCAGTCATTTTTAATATCAAATGCCAAGAGGATCGAAATAGAGGAATTTACGTATGGCCAACGTAAGATTTTTTCGTGTTAGATTTCATGGTTAATAATTTTGTTTTATTATATACGTACCTACGCCTCAAAGTTGTCAAATTTGTGTAGGTTCAATATTTTCGCATCATTGGATGCATGTTGAAAATGGGTTAATTTGTACAAGACCAGTTTTCAAAGAGTTGAAGATCAGTACGGTTATTTTATTTGTAATCGATGCGGAAAAGAGGATGTCGATCCATACAATAACCAGAAATTTTTAATTTTTAAAAGAGTATTACAAAGCATATGGTAACACATTCAAATGGTTTGAATTGATTGTATAAATATTTAGGTATAATGTTAAGATGGTACTGAAAGACTCTACTGGCTCAATGGAGATTATGCTAAATGACACAAAGGCAAAATTCATCTTACGATATGTACCATCCTATTTGAAAAAAATGATGTTAGAGGTAAAATATACCTGACAGCTACATATAAATTGCAGTGCATAACTACATCACCTTACTTTGTAATGTTTTAATAGGATAATAGTGTCAACCGGCTAAAGAAAGTACATTTCTCAATATCATGATTGCCCATACATATTCATTATACCCGCTCCAAAACCTCTACGTCATGAACAATGTACTCCTGTGGTGGCATTCGTGTTAAAAGTAGATTGGTCAAAAGAATGTTTGCACCTTTTCAAAAGTAATAAATACACATGTCATCATTGTTACAGAATGGCTGCCTAATATGTCATGAATTTAATCATTATTAATATTATATATGCAGGAATGTCAAAGAATGGCAGAAGATCAATGGGTATTCGTCACTAATCTTTTATTTGTTAATTAAGGCATTCTAGATGTCATAATGACAATTTTATTCGCTTGAATAATTTTTTTCTAAATGTTTGTTTATGAATGTTCACAATTTAAAATAAAAACAAATTAGTTTGATAAAAATTTACATTAATCATATGTATTTGAAATCATTCTATACATAACACAAATTTATGCTAATAAGAAAAGTATGAGATGATCACTGAAAGTGAAAGTTGTGGGCAAGACCATGTTATCTTTTTCTTTTCTTTTTTCCACAAACCTTTGAAGTTTTGATGGGTGCTTTTCTAGCTAATTTGCACAACAATTATTAGTAATTGTGGCATTCATTTTTCTTTCCTTTTTCAAGGTCATTTGCGTGCTGGCCTGGTACCATACACGTGGCAGTACCTAACGCGCATTCTGGCCGTCCAAAAATGTGTTTAATTTCCCATATCCTCCCCTTTTCTCTTTAAAATCCGGACCGTCCAATATATTTTCGGACGGCCGAAATGCACGCAGGGAGACCGCCACGTGGTTCCCAACTAGCACCCAAATTCTTCTCTATGCATAGAGCATAGTTAGTTCAATCTTTTTTGGTAGCCTGGACATTTTCTGGATAAGTTTTATGTGCATGTAGCACTCTTGATATCTTCTGCACATAGCACTGGGTCATCATGAGAGTCCTGCAATCATGTATCCACAGTTCTCAAGTACTTGACTTGTTGCATCTGGTATTGTTTACTTCGAAAGATGTTGGTCTCCCTTTGTGTTAATAATCACACCTTTTTCTTTGACACACTCCTTTATATTTCTCAAAACATCAAAAAGTACATGGTAAAGCTTCAATGGAAAAATGAACGAGATAAAGCTGTACTTTTTAACGAATGGGCCAGGGTAATGCTCAAAAGCCTAAAACTAGGGCACGCTTGGACAACTCCAAGGAGCAATTCTTATACCCCAATCCCAATTTTCCACTTTTCCTTTTCACGGGCCTAAAGTACAATCCCAATTCTGTAGAATAATTATCCAAGTAGACCCCGCTGACCGTTAGGGCGGCATCCAAGCCATTTATCTCGGTAATCAACGGCTCGGATTTTATTTTGACAATGAACAACTTGGCTCTGCAAAGTGTCGAGATGAAATCAGAACCGTTGAAAACAAATCTAACCACTCGGATGCCGCTTTACAGGGAGCGCCCTGCAGGGTCTCCGTTTCCTACAAGTAGAGTCCTCATAAAATTTTGTCCCAGTGGAAACCCCATGGTTTTCGCCAGCGCCATTCGTGGGCTGGACCATGCATTTGTTTTGGTTATCTGAACATTTTATCTTAAGGGATAATCTAATTAAGTAAATCCGATAAAAATCCAAAGATAATTAGCTCAATCGTCATTTTTAAGAGTCCTCGTCATGTACACCAACTCACCAAGTTGGGATAACCAGATCAGAGAGTTCATGTTCGTCTGAACTCTTGCAGAAGATTCTAGGATTTCCATAAAATCGATGTGTTGGCCAACTCTTGCATGTGCTTGCCGAGTAATGGATCTCACTGAGAGGTTGGATCCATCAGGCGCGCGTCCGTGACTTGGTGCAAAGTTCAGACAAATGTTAAAGCTTAAGGGTTTGGTTGAGTGTGAGTTCGGGTTGAGGTTCATTTAGTCCATAAGGTCCATATCCTCAAACAATAGCTTACGAGATCATGCATCATCATCGGGTGTCGCCCAAGGCAAGGGCTTAAAGCATTTGCCATGTCAAATTTGGGCATCTACAAAATCTCTAGACCTGCTAGGGTTTCCATCAAAGTGGAGAGTTGTATGTCACGTATATTGTGGAACTGTTAGGGTTCCCATCACTGTGCTTATATAGGCACTCTTGACTTGGGCTCCAAGTTCAGGTATGGATCGTATGCGCGACTCGGCTGACGTCACGTTTCGTCATTGGCCAAGTTTGTTATCATTGCATGCACATGCAACAAGTCTCTAAATGACATGTATCCTAACGGCTCAGCCGACGTCATTATGACGTAAAAGGGGTGCAGTTATGTGCACATGGCTTGCAACACAAGCGGAACACACATGGTAACTGTCTCAGATGACGTCGCCATGACGTGTGGGTGAACGCCTTCCGCATTCCTCGCAAGTTATTTCGGGTTTACTTGGTTCAGATAACCCGTCCAGATCCACATTGTCTCGGCTGAGACGCCGGTTTATCTTCCTTTCAACCCAATTCATACCACCTCAGCACGGTCATATTGGGCTGTTGTCTATCTGGCCCATTTGTTAAGAAACGAGCCCAGCTTTTTTGACGATTGAGCCTTCTGACTGAACCGGCCTTGACCCTTACCTACTTTATATTTTGGCCCACTACACCAAGAAACCTAACCAAATCGAAAAATCAAATTAGTCTAAAACCGACGTCATTTGATCCGGTTTTCAGTTTTGAAATCCTAAACCGAATAATCTAGTTTAGTTGTAAAATTAATAGTAACAAAAAAACCGTACTGATTTCACCTCTATCGCAAGAAGAATTGAAAAAGTCTAAACAAATCAATTCAAATACACACGAAACCGAACTGATTTAACCTCTACCTATATCGCAAGAAAAATTGAAAAAGTCTATACAAATTAATTCAAATTAAGTAAAAACCGAACTGATTTCACCTCTACCTCTATCGCAACAAGAATTGAAAAAGTCTATACAAATCAAATTCAAATACACACAACAGAACGCCCATCTGGCTTCCCAATTACCAGACTCATCTTTCAAATCCGAAAATATTGCAACTAAAATTAGTTATGATCTCTCTCTCTCTCTCTCTCTCTCTCTCTCTCTCTCTCTCTCTCTCTCTCTCTCTCTCTCTCTCTCTCTCTCTCTCTTAAATCTTGCATGTCTCGACCCCCACCCATTTCTCTCCATCTCCCATTCCATTTTCAAACCTCTCAGTTTTCTTCGCATTGAGAAAACAAAGCTTCATCTCGAATCCTTCCGCCGGAAACTCAGCCGAGATATCTCCCACACACCCATAAAAACAACAATGAGCAACAATTCAATGCCCAAAAACACCACCCACGCTTGCGCAGCTTGTAAATACCAACGCAGGAAGTGCGCGCCCGACTGCGTTCTCGCCCCTTATTTCCCTCACCATCGCCAGCGCCAGTTCCTCAACGCCCATAAATTATTCGGCGTAAAAAAAATCACCAAGACCATCGAAAACCTCGACGACCCTTCTAAAAAAGACCAAGCGATGCGCACCATCGTTTACCAGTCTGACGTTCGGGCCAACGACCCCGTTGGTGGGTGTTACCGGATCATATGCGAGCTTAAGCATCAGATCGAATATAACATGGTTGAGTTAGAACTCGTGCTTCAACAACTAGCCTTGTGTCGTGCACCAGTACAGGTTTCTCATCAAGCATACGCTGAGTTGAGTCCTAATTGTCACGATGTTATCAAGCCTCGCACTGGTGTGGAAATAAATGATCCGATGAGTTATGATCATCCTCATCTTCGACAACGGCATGAAGAAGAAGAATATCTTTTGCATGAGCCGTCATTACAAGATGTTGTGTCATGGGGCGTGCAAGATGCCGCGGTATCTTCTTCGTTGCATGACAAGCAAAGTTTTGTAAACGAATGCCACAATTTCAAGCCAAACGCTCTTGATGATGGTGGCGAGAGATTCGAGATCCAGTTCGATTATGAACATGGAGAAGAAAGAATTGAAGGAGAAAGGTTTGCACCACTACCCCTTAGGCCCCGTTTCTCTTAGCAACTTTTTTTACTTTTTCTCGAAATGTCACAAAAGTCTCTCTTCACAAAAAACTCAAAAGTCACAATAAAATAAACAACCTTACTTTTGTTTATAGTTAAAGAATATAAATTTGATCAAAATGTTTTGGAGACTCCATTTACGTCTCAAAATTACACAAATAAATCAGTGCATATATTCAGAAAATTGGGCACAGTGACTTTTTCAATTACTCAAAAAACAGAAAACAGAGGAGTTGTATACCTGAACATCAACTCAATCAGGTTGTCCCAATTGGTTAAGGCCTCTAACTCATGTTTGAGAATCCTTACTTTCGTCGACTCAATTAGCCTTGAGGCTATTCAGTAACGAACGCAGAACCCTCGTGGGAAATGGAAAAGTTAACAGGAAAAAACACATATGATACTCTAATTGTATGATCAAGATCAAAGTCTAGGCAGTAGGAACCAAAAGAAATGCCTGACTTGAAATGAAATGAAATGAGATATCCGTATGTTTAGCTCAATCAGAACCGAAATTTCCAATCTCATTGCTAATCGAATCTATTTTTGTTCTTGTAATTGCAGCAACGAGGCCATTTCAAAGGACAACAAGGTGATAGTAAAAGATGAGATTGCCGCTTTTATAGAAAGTGCAAGCTTAGGAAATTAAGCTTCTACAACAATTTATAGCGAACAAAGCCCAACAGCATCGCACTTCTTTGCCTTTAGATTTTCGCGAAGAAAATGGACAATAGAAGCCACAACTGATCTATCTCCCCTTTTGTTGGGTATGTCTAGCATAAACATTGTGCAGTGACTCGCGGTTTTTAATGGGTGTGTGTAGTCCGAAATACCCTGAGAGTCCAACACGTGTCGATAGATTAAACGAAATCGACACTTCTTAGATATGTAAATAAATTGGAAACTTGGGGAATTTTAGGATGTGAATAACAGACCTGAAGAATAGAGATGTGGGGGAGACATGAAATGTTGAGGCCCGGTACCTATGTGACCTTGGAGAGGGGAAAATGTGAATTGTATCAGGGCTCGTGTATCGGTGTTGATGTATGTGAAGAATATTTTGCATGGTCAGGTTGGTGAGAATCACTTAAAATCTCTGTTGTGATTTTCCTCTCGTAGATTTTATGTACGTGGATGTGCTTCCGTTCGCCTTCAATAGACTGAAAAAATCCAAGCATTTCTCTCGAACCATTTATTCAAGTTGTGTGCAGATTGCAGAGGCTTCACAAACAGTACATGAAAGCAGGAAAGTTGCAGAATGTAGGTAGGAAAAGTTCAAGAGGTTTGATAGGATACCTGACCTGAAAGATTTCCATGAAACTATACCTGAAAACAGGATCAACGGTAGTTTCATGAAACTGTTTTCATGTACAGTTTCATTGAAAATTTTCATGTATCGTAACATTTTCAGAAGTTCAAACCTGCTAAAATGTACTAGCATTTGGCTTTTGAAACTCCTTTCATATCAATAATTATTGTTCATACATCTCCCAGCAGTTATTTAAGAGAAATATCGCCAAAAGGGAAAAGGGGGAGCACTTATCAAGTGCCGCCCCTAGCCACCACCTCTGGCACCCCACACCTCAGGCCACTACTTCTGCCACAAACTAGTACTAATGTTCACAGGTCACAAACTAAAAGGTAACCATTACCATTTTTTTCCCAAACTGCGTAGTCGAGACCATCGTGAGCCAGCTGAAAATTTCGTGGAATTAAATTTCCAAGGCCTCCATTTGGCCCAATCTTCACAATGATTTTTTCATCTATCATTGCTACATAGAGACCAGAATCAGCAGCCAGAATCTTCACTTTGCTCGTTGCAGAGATCCCCTTGTTCCTCCTCAATGTTGAAAAATAAATCAGTTCTTCTTTTAGCCCCCACAAGAACAAATGATCGTAAAACTGCAAAACAGAGCAACCAAATCTCAGAATAACGAAAAAACATATTCACCATAAAATCGTGAATCGAAATTCCCTTCTTTTGAGCTCTCAATTTGAGCCATAATTTCTAAGTTACGGGAGAAACACTGCGGCGTAACCAAGAATAACAAGCAGTGAGGGCACAATGAAATCACAAACTCAAGAATTTTTTTTGGTATTAGATGATATGGCAATACAAACTTTTTTCTTATCGAAAACACCGGTAAAAAGCAACATATTCATAGACCGATATTAGAATTCAAAACCTTTCCATAAAAAATAATAACAAAACTACCATAGTCATGAGCAAAGGGGGCTTTCGTTTCATACCGTTGGGCCCATCCAAAGGATGGGTGAGGGTTTCGGCCTTTCGGGCCTACGTTCTGCTGACTTCCCACATCGAGAAGTTTGGGTTTGTGTGTGTATTTAAAAGGGTCTTTTTTCCCTCACTAGTCAGCAATTGCCTAGTTGAATGAGTTGAGTAGAATCACCCTCTTGCTAAAAAAAAAATGAATGAAAGTTATCTAAGCACGTCTTTACAATAGACAAGGGCGAGTTTCAAAAACATCCCAAACTACTAGAATTCATGAGAGCAAGGAGCTAAATCTGCCACTGGCAAAACGTACATATATGCGTTTAGGTATTGTATATACAAAAGAGATAAAACTATTTACATATATGGGGCAAACATATACGTTGCAATAATCTGAATTGTTCATCTTGTAGAGCCCGCAAAATATTGTATCCATGCAAATATTTAACTTGATCGGACATCGATAGTAGATATGTCAAAAGTTTAATATTGGTTTAAAAAACAGATTGTCTAGATTATGTCAATAGTATGTTTTCTACTCCAAAAATCAACTTTTTACATACCTATCGATATCTAATCAAGCTGATCTTTTGTTTAGATACATTATTTCGCGGACCCTAAAAGATAAACGGTTCAGATTATTGCAACGATCGCACGCTGGGAGCGCCACATCGGTAAATATGTTTATCTCATACAAAAATTTGGACATGTATCAATAAACATGTGTAATGTGTTAAATGATGATCACATGGTTCAATGGATAAGATGCTTTTTTTATAATGCAGCAATGCGTATATAGGATGAAGTCAGTGAAGTACTATGGATGGAGTTCCAGGATGAGTGAGGATGTAAACATATCCTTGCATGACATTATCAGTTGGGAATGGCCAAATCTTCTGTGATTCCGTGTTATGATTATCGATGAATGTCACGGCTTTCTGAGGCAAAACTCCAATCATTCCCGATGGCTTTCCATTTGAGTCCTTCAATTTCGACCACTCCCCATTAAAAGCAGCATGAAGAACCCCTTTTGTTGTGAAATCAAACGCAGTGACAACCCCGCCGGCTCCTTGAACCCATTGGACCAACTGATTACGATGCTCGTCCGTGTTAGTAGTTATCTTATTGTCTGGACCATACATAAAATTCTTCCAATACTCTCCAACGGCAAAACCGGGTGAAGTGTTTGCCATGTAGATTTTAGTGATATTTGGCGAATACCTTGTGGCCATATCAAAACGCCATCCGTTGAATCCAATTTCAGTCTTGAGCCAGTTCATCCATTCGGATAAATCCTTTTGCACCGTTGGATTGAGGTGGTCAATGTCGGGAGCAAATCGAAAGTCCTCTCCCGTGTCTGGATTCCCCGTGGCATCAGAACAACTGGCGTCGCCTTTGCAAATGAAGGATGGCCCCCAATCTAGGCGGCCATCGGCAGTTCCTCCCTCAAAGTTGCATGATCCACCATTCTCAGCAGGGCCTCTATGGTTTATTACTATGTCAGCAATACATTTGATCCCCTTGTCGTTCAAAGCCTTAATCAATTTCTTTAATTGCTCCTTATTTCCATATCTTGATGCATTAAGATCATACAACCTTCCCGGTATATACCCTGGAAACACTTCTACAAAAATGGACAAAGATAACACTTCAAAATTTAAAATGATCTCGGTGTTTCTTAAAGCGTGATAAACGAACGCAGCATCGGGTATTTATCTCTGTTTACTAAAAAGACCGTGATGATAAATTGATTTGATCTCAGTTACTATTAGAAAACTATGATTGTACTGTAACTTTTTTTGGTAATTTGTACGGACACCCCCTCGACTTTGACTGATTTTAAAAGACACCCCCTCTACTTCATTTGAGGATACTTATATCCTCTTAACTTTTGGAACAAAGCGAGAATCCTAACTCTGTTAACGGAATTGGTAAGAAGACAAAAATACCCATGCCGTTTGTTTCTATTAACTTCCAAACAGAAAACGTTGACGTGGCACCTAGACACGCCAAAAAAACAATGACGTGGAGCACCTAGGCACCCTTTTAGAGTGAAAATGGAACATGAGAGCATCCTGGGCACTAGTTTTATCGAAAAATAACTACCGCTAGCATTCTCTCCGCTTCCACCACCACCACCAAAACTGCTCCTCTATGTCGCAGCAGCACCCGCCCGCGACGAGCACTGTCGCACCGGAAACTTATTCTGCTGTTGCTGCAACTCTGCTAGTTTTGACGTGGCGGCTGATCTCGACGGGTTTAATTACTCGTGTTTGTCTGTATCCTGGTAGGGAAGAGATCGACCTTGGAGTAGAAATTCAACTCGTTGTCGAAACTCAGCTTCTTAACTGAGTCAGAGAGCACCCCCAATGCCTCAGCGACGATGCAGAAGGCTGCTTCGGCGAAGGGGAAATGGTTCTTGTCGGGGTGGAGGAGGAACGCGAGGCGGCAGTAGTGTTTCTTGATGAGTTCGAGGTTCTTGTGCTTCTTGTTGTAGTTTATTTGGAGGAGGGCATGGTAGTCTGGGTGGTTGCTGATGCGTTTATTGTTTATTGGAAGTATGATGAGGACGTCGACGACGAGGAATTGGTCGGGGTCGTCAAGCAAAGGGTTGGTTTCTCGGCGATGCCGATGAGGGTGCCCAATGTTGTGCCAAGGTGCCACGTTGACGCTTTCTGTTTAAAAGTCAACGGAAACAAAAGGCATAGGCCTAATTGATAAAAATGTGTAAAGTTTGGAGGTTTAGTTAATATTTAGTTAAGTTTGGAGGCTTATGGGACATTGCGGTCAAAGTTCGAAGGCTTTTTTGAAATTTTCCCACTTTTTATCTCAGTTTTTGTATTTTAATCACGGCCAAAAATTGTGATTGTAAGGACACATATAATCATAGTTTTAAAGGAAAACCATAATCGTCTAAATTTCGATCACGTTTTATACTCATGATCTTTATGTGATTTTGTAGTAGGAGAGGCATATAAGTTAATCACTGGTCACATTTATCGTATCTGTCTCATTTTTTTTTTATCATCATCATCATCTTCAACGTACTTCTTTAAATCTTTTTTTTTTCTTTTTGGGTGTGATGACTTGAAATCCAGCCCAATATACTGATCACTACCTTCTACCTCGATGTTAGCTGACTGTGTGTGCAAAAGGTTTGGTAACTAAAGCAACAACAGAACTCAGAACTCAAAAATTTGAGATCGGTCTCGAAAACATATTGATATCTTAATAAAGCCAAGGGAAAAGCTACAATACGCACCCCCAAAAGCCAAATGTATCACCAAATTTCTTTGTTACATAATCAAGAATGGATATTCTGGAAAAATATCTAGAGATGGAGCCAGGAAGAGGCCAGTAGGGGCGGTCACGCCCTGCAAGAAAAATCCCTATAAATTATATAAGTTCGTCCTTGCAAAATATTTAAAAAAAAATTATTGTGCGTAGTGAAATTTCTGGCTCCATTCCTGATAAGGCTTTCAGACAGTTTTTTAAGTCCAGCACCAAGGAACAACAGATATTTGGCCAACTTCAAACTGAAATCAATTATTTCACGAAAATAATTGAGGTTCGTGGCATATATTGAAATCCCTATGTTTCTTGTTTCTAATAAATCAAGTGGAACATAATTTCGAGTTTCCTAGGCTGAGATATATAAACGTTTTTTTGAGGTGCGGCACTAGTGTATGCATCCAGTTTCATCTAACAGCAGATTGGTAAAAATATATGTTTGGTAATTTCTGTTCTTCGATTTAACTTCCGAAATTTGAACACAAGATCTATGACATAGGTATGTCGTCTGTAAAAATTACATAAAATAACAAGCTCGGGAACTATGTCAAAAGAATTCTCCAAAGACATGGTAGATTTGTGTCTATTCAGAGTAGTGAAACTCTTAACTATCTTTATCACGAATTTCTAGAAAACAAAACCATAATCTTCTCTTTCCGGTTGTAATAAACTAGTTTAATTGTATAAGATTTACATGAATTTTGAGATTAAAGTCAAAATTTTGAGATTAAAGTCATAATGGAAATAACAACACTACGCACACAATTTTAAAACACAACTCCAGACACAAATGTGTATGGGATCGTGCATGGGTTCACATGCATCAAGCAATTCTGAGACATTTAAAGGGATGATCAGTTACCTTCTGGATGCTCCGCAAGAGAATGAGAGGGTGGAGGTAGCCAAACATGGGTAATCCCAACACTAACCAAGTCTGGAATTTGGTCGATGAGCCTGTTGTACCATCCTCCTTCCGTATAACTGCTTGATTTCCAATTAAACCCCTAGTAAAAATAATACAAAAATGGCTTTCAACATAAAACTCGCGCGAACAAACACACACACACAGAAGAACATTAACTGTAATGGTGATTGGGGCACCTGAAATAACAAGGCAGGAGTTGTGAGTGTTGGGAAGAAAGAGAGGTACAGACAGAGAAAAGAAAGATAGGAAACAGTTGCCATGATTCTCCTCTTGGTGTAGTTTTCCGGGTCTGAAAATACATGGACACTGGTAGGTACAAATACATATATACGAAAATTCTCTTATCCACACCCCCGGATTTAAGGAAAAAATAGGGTTTTTTTGTGTTGCAAATTTTTTTTGGAAAATCCGAGCCGTCCAATGTGTCCAGAAGGTGTTTTCCAAGGTCCACGCGTAAAATCTTCAACAAAAAACCCCGGGAAGGGCTTGATCCATGCATTTTTCGCAAAAACTGTAAATATATATTTTTTGCGAAAAATGCATGGATCAAGCCCTTCCCGGTGTTTTTTTTTGAAGATTTTCCGCGTGGACCCTTGAAAACACCTTCTGAACACATTGGACGGATCGGATCGTCAAAAAAATGCTCGGATCAAGGAGGTGCGGAAGTCCGGAGTCCGGATAAGAGCCGGATCCTACATATATATATATAGGATTACTACATTGGTAGAAGCGGGCAACCAAATGTATATATAGGATTACTACATTGGTAGAAGCGGGCAACCAAATGCTTCAAGACTTGAATCGTCTTCCAAGAATGAGATCACTTGGCATGTCCCCCTCGCCGTCACTCATTGCTTGTCCGTCTCTGGGACTTTTCTCTCTCTCTCTCTCCCTCTGTCAATGGTACTACACTTGTGAATTGTCAAACTTAGAAGGTGTCCCGCTAAGGTGTTTTTAGATTAAAATTGTTTTTTTTAAAATATATATTAAAATATGTAAAAAGTATATAGGAATGTGTAAAAGTGTATAAAAAAGTAAAAAAAAATATTGAAGTATGTGTTTTTTTATTTTTTTTGTTGTTTTATTGTTAGTCCAGTCGGCTGAAAATAGAAAAACATTTTACATATAATGAATTTATGAGGGCCAATTTACTTTTCCTGGAAGTGGGCCTAATGAATTTTCTTCTCAAAACTCACTGGCTGCCCGTCTCTGGGCCTTGTCTTGTCCTCCCTCTTTCTCTCAATAGCTCTCTCTCAATAGTACGACACTACTGATCGACTTGTCAAATTATGGAAAATGCTTTAAGTTTGCCTAATAGTGACGCAGCGGAATTCACAAGAAACTAGTTGCGTACTAGTTCAAACGAATATAGGTCTCGAATCCACGAGATTCTTGAATCCACAAGAAGAAAGAGAGATAACTCTGAATTATATTTGATTAAAAGCTGAATAATAATAGAGGTTACATGCCCTTTTATAGGGAAAACTAGCAAACCCTAGCAAAAACTTACCAAAAAATAAAGTATCCCGAAAATTGGGGAAACTTCCAAAATTGAAAACTAGAAAGAAAAATAAGAAATTCCCAACTGGAAACAACGAAAACGGAATTACACCCTAAGAGTAATTTGTAATCTAATTATTACCTAAAATAGCAAAATTACTAAATTGAAGGCCTAAACGAATGAATTTGGCCGAAATCCACCATCAGTCACGATTAGGGTGGTGAGTCTTGAATCGCAGCGCGATTCTGCTTCAGCCCACCAAGTTTGGGCCTATTCCGGGCTCATCGATAAATTGCCGAAATTGACAATTTTCAATTAGAAGTTGTTTGGGCCTCTTAAGCTTCGACCGGTCCAATTGATCATAGAATTGGGCCGCTACTTGTTCTGCATCAAATAGGCACACGTTAAGGTTGAAAAAGTATATTGAAATGTGTGAAAAGTGTATAGGAATATGTGAAAGTGTATTGAAAAGTGTAAAAGGTGTATTGGAGTATGTTGTTTTTGTTTGTTTGTATGCTTAATGTGTGCCTAATAGGCACATTAGGCACACGTTGGCAAGACCCAATTAATATTGCCAAGTGAAGCTAAGGCCCATTGGATCGCTTTTTCTCTCAATAGTACGAAACTACTAAAGGCGGCTCTAAGAAGAGCCCAGAGTGCTTACCCGAACACTCTGGAAATTATTTTTTTTAGAAATGCATATAAAAATTTATTTATTTTTTAATTTATGCCATTTTGAACACCTTAACTAAAATGTTTGAACACTCTACCCAAAATATTTGAACATCTTACCCAAAAATTTGAACACCCAATCTCAATGGCGGAACTCACCATGGGCTATTTGATATTAGAGAATAATATAAATCTCTTTAATCAATTTATACTTATTCCAAGTGATTACTCATTACATTATACAATATAGATCAATAATTTAATATATATGCATTATCTTTTTTTGTGGAACACTTTAATATATATGCAAATAGGGTATATAGATACATTAGATTTGGATTATAATATAGGCTATTCATAGCTTAGATTCTTTTTTAATTTTTGTTTGGTTAGTTTGAATCATGGACAAGTTTGTGATAAGAAAATCAAGAATGGAGCAAGAGTCATCTCCTATTGAAACTTTTGATGATAGCAACCCCCAAAACTCGTCGAAGTGAAGCCGTATTGACTTAGAATTGTTGTTTTTTGGTGGCATTATTGTATTAGTAGTTTTTTTTTATCTACAATTATGATTTCTAGAGGACTCTTCTTAACTTTTTGGGGCCACCTGCACAAGATTTCATGTTTCTCATGAGATATTAGCTTTGCCCGGTCTATGTGTGTGGCGGGGCAGACATAGACTCTGGGATTAGTCGAGGGTGCGCGCAAGCTAGCCCCCGGATCACCCAGTTATATAAAAAATAATTTCTAGATGACCGTAGTAAAATTTCTAAATACCCTTACAAGAATTCCTAAAGCCGCCAGTGACACTATTGACTGGTCAAATTAATATTGCCAAGTGAAGCTGGGGCCCATTGGGAAAATAATTCTTCAATTTCTTCTGCATTGTGCATACACATACGGTATGAATTCTATGTGAATGAGCATCATGATGTGTTCTGGTACTGTACGTAACTACGGTAGTCTCAAAATTCTACATTCTTTTACCCCTTGGCATGGCCGATCACGGATGGTTGCAGGGGCGGAGGGATCATAGAGCTGAGGTGGGCCCTGGCCCCCCTGCAGTTTAAAAAATACACTGAAAAAAAATTAAAATTTTCTTTGCTATTGTGGATTACTCTTTTGAAATTAAAACAATTGTTTCCAATAAAATTTGAACCAAATTGTTATAGCCCCAACAAAACAAAACAAATCTAGCCCAATTATGAGAGCCTATATATAATAAACATGTAAGAATAATGGTTGTCTGACATTAGGTTCAATGTGGAAATATTTAAAAATTGAAGGGAATTAGACGACTTCTTTGCATACAGTTTTTCATCATAAATAGGATGTGTAGCTAGATGAAAATCCTAGAGCCGCCCCTGAACTCGCCCGGGATTTTCAATCCCGACTCCGCCACTGGATGGTTGTGATCGGTCCAACACCTATAATGTCCCTAAAGGAACAGAACTCACCCCCAAATTCATGGCGGAAACAAAATTCCATCATATTACCCTGCATCTTTGTGCTTAATTAAGTAGAGCATACAAATATCCGCATAAAGGAAGAAAAATTATTTGTTTATTTTTTAAAAAAATATACAAAGAAATTTATTAGAAGAGATAACGTTCTCTTTTTCTTTCTTTTTTTTAAGGAAAAAACACTATAGAGATAAGTTTATCTATTGATTCGTTTTTTTGAGATATAGAAACTAAAATACATAGATGGAGTAGTATTTTATGTTGATTTTGATATAAAAAATAAATTTGTAGGTAACCGATATAACGGGGCGGACCTCCCCTCTCTTGGCCATATGTTGATGATTCAAACTGTTCAATGTGTTTAAAACATGTTTTTAAGAGTCGCGAGGAATAAAAAAAATGGACCGGAAAGTGCTTGATCGGAACAATTTTTCGTAAATATGCATATATAAAAAGGGTCTTGCTAACCTCCGTCCATTAGGTGGAGGGTAATATGCATATAGTGACAAATAAGTCCAGATATCAATACGCATTTGAAGGATTTAAATTGTAAATGAGGCGCGGTTCCACTAAGAGGATTTTTGGGTTTTTTTTGCTACTTTTTGTCCATTTCGTGAAAGGTCATTCTCATCATATATATTAACTAAAATGTCCAAAAAGCCAAAAAAATCAAAAGTTTGTGGAAAGGGCCGTCAGAGTTATTGGATAAGTAAAGTACGATGACCCAATTGAAGAATTTGCTTCAAAAAATGCAATGAGAAGTTGGTTTCCCTGAATTGGATCGTGCTAATCATAAATCACTATAACCGGGGTTACATTTTGATGTTAATTTTTTTATGTAACTCAAGCTAAAACCACCCAATGTAACCTTGATTTTTTTTTTTTTTGACTTTTATATATTTTTATACGTATAACTTAATACTCCCTCCGTCCCAATTTTATAGTCCCTTTTGGGAGTTCGTGCCACTTTTCAAAGTGTTATATCTTATAATTTACAATGTTTTAGGTGATTTTGAACACTTTGTTTATTAGATTAAATCAAGATCTATCAAACAAGATCTATATTGCATATAAAATGTATTACCGATTGAAAAATATAATCGTTTTTTTATCCGGTTTGGATAGAACAAGGGACTATAAAATTGGGACGGAGGGAGTAGTAAGTGGGCAACCAAGTCGGGGGTTGGGCTTGGGCAACCCAAACATCGGGGCCGGTCCTGACCAAAAAGATGAAATCGATCAAAATATTTTGGAGACTCCGTTTACAACTCAAAATTACACAAAAAAAAATCAGTTCACATATTCGGAAAATGACTTTTTGAATTCTCTTAATTAGAGCAATTGTTGCTCCAAAAACAGAGTTGTATACCTGAATATCATCTCAATCAAGTTGTCCCTATTGGTTAAGGCCTATAACTCATGTTTGAGAATCCTTACTTTCGTCGACTCAATTAGCCTTGAGGCTATTCAGTAACGAACGCAGAACCCTCGTGGGAAATGGATAAGTTAGTAGGAAAAAACACATATGATACTCTAATTGCATGATCAAGTTCAAAGTCTAGGCAGTAGAACCAAAAGATATGCCTGACTAGAAATGAAATGAAATGAAATATCTGTATGTTTAGCTCAGTCAGAACTCAGAACCGAAATTTCTGATCGCATTGCTAATCGAATCTATTTTTGTTCTTGTAATTGCAGCGACGAGGCCATTTCAAAGGACAACAAGGTGATAGTAAAAGGTGAGATTGCCTCCTTCATAGAAAATGCAAGCTTAGCAAATTAAGCTTCTACAACAATTTTTAGCGAACCAAGTCCAAACAGCATAGCTCTTCTTTGCCTATAGATTTTCGCAAAGAAAATATGGACAATAGAAGCCACACCTGATCTCTCTGTCTCTCTCTCCTTTTGTTGGGTATGTATTGCATATACATTGTGCAGGGACTCGCGGTTTTTATGGGGTGAGGAGTCCGAAATACCCTGAGAGTCCAACACGTGTCGATAGATTATACGAAATCAACACTATGTAGATTTTTTAATAAATTGGAAACTTACGGAATTTTAGGATGCGAATAATAGACTTGAAGAATATAGAGATGTTGGGAAGACAGGAAAATGTCAAGGCCTGGTTTTTATGTGACTTTTGAGAGGGGAAAATGTGAATTGTATCCGGGCTCGCGTAAATCTCTATTGTGATTTTCCTCTCATAGTTGTGTTGGAGAAAATAGTTTGATCAAGTGATGTTGTGTGTTATATATAGAGTGGAACCTACAAATCAAATTAAACGGGTCCAAGTGCGAACACGTTCACCTCCGAGAGGAGATTTAAATGTACATTTACTTGTTCAAAAGTATTTACAAGTTTAATGATTGATTGACTCGTATGGTTGCTACTTGAAGGGTTCGGCTCGGGCTTGGACGTGCAGCATTTAGAAAATGAATTTTATCCATTTCCTAACGAATGGGTGTGTGTCTTTTCGGACCAAACCGTTTACGTTCGGCCGAACTGATGCATGTGCGCATTGGGAAGCGGGGACCCCGTATTGCCCTAAAGTATTACAGGGTTGTAGTCTTCCGATCACAGCCGCCCATTTGGCAATCAACGGTCCGGAATATCTTCACATAAAGACAAGTATTTACATTTAGAATAATCCGGACTATTGTTGCCGAACTGACGGCTTTTATTGGAGACTACAACCTTGTAGTGCTGTGTGGATTCAGTCATGACCCTTGGATAATTAGTCGCATTCCACCCATTTGGAACAGTTGCTTATGTTCCTACATAAAGCAATCCCGTTTCTGGCAATTCTGCAAATCACACATCCAATATACTTCTCATTTTCTTTTTAAAGAGAGTTCAACCACAAGTTTGTGACTTTGTGTTCGCTTGTTGAGTAGATTGGAGTGCTTCTTCTGCTTAAGGATAATCGTTATATTCTGGAAATATTTGTTTGAGTAACCCGTGAGCACCCGTGTGGAGGACGAATTTGCTTTAAGGAGATAGTAACCAATACTAGCCTCAATGCCAACGGAAATTGGCCCAGTACGTTTCCTAATCCTTTTTAACAGTTTGTGTTTGTTTTGTTTATTTGTAATCTGAAGATTTCAGAATTTTATGAACCTCGGTTCCAACAAGTTGTGTACGTGGATGGGCTTCCGTTCGCCTTCAATGTAGTGAGAGAAAATCCCAAAGTTTCTCTCGAATCATGTCCTCAAGTTGTATGCAAACTAGGGCTGCTCAAAAAAACCGGTGAACCGTGAATCCGGTCCGGATCGAACCGATCCGTACCTTTTAGATTTTAACCGTGGATTAATGGTCCGGACACGGATTCAAAAAATAAAAAACCGTGACTTTTGGATCGGACACGGATTTTGATTTTGAAACCGTGGAATTAACCGATCCGGACCGTGAGATTTTTATTATATATATAATTTTATCACTTTTATAATTATAGTTATATAAATATTGTTAATTTAACAGACTTACAGTTTGGTTGTACTGTTGTAGGAGTTATGGTGCGAATATTGTTATCTCTATAAAATCTAGGGGGTAAAGTATTAAGTGCGTGCTACTATATATATACTCTCTGTTTGTGAGTGAATTGGAAGTAATCATCTCCATCCTCATCGTGCGACTCAAATTTGATTCACGGTCAAATTTGATTTATTTAAGGCTGCATGGATGAAGTTATGTATTTCAACAAAGCTAGGAATTTTTCAAACCTATAACAAGTTTTGGTGGAGCATCTCTTGGAACCATTTTGGCAGACGATGCTTGCATTATCAGGACTAAAAATCAGTTTTTTCCGAATAAGTTGAAAATCCGCGGATTAATCCGGAACCGTGACTCGCGGTTCGGATTGGAACCGAACCGTGAGACTTTTGGATCGGACACGGATTGTATTTTCAAAAAACCGTGACTCGCGGATTAGGATTGGATTAATGCCAATACGGACCGATCCGGACCGTGAGCACCCCTAATGCAAACTTGCAAAGGTTTCATGAACAATACATGAAAACAGGAAAGTTGCAGAATGTATTAGCATTTGGCTTTTGAAACTCCTTTTCATTCCCATAATTATTGTTCATACATTTCCCGGCAGTTATTTAAGAGGACCATCGCCCAAAGGGGTAAATGGGGAGCACTTATAAATGGGCTGTGTTAAATACTAACATTAGCCATACTTAATTTTCATGCATTTTTTTCCCAAACCGCGTAGTCTTCACCCGAGTGAGCCACCTTATAATTTGGTGGAATTAAATTTCCAAGACCTCCATTTGGCCCAATCTTCACAATGATTTTTCATCTATCATTGCTACATAGAGACCAGAATCAGCAGCCATAATCTTCACTTTGCTCGTTGCAGAGATTCCCTTGTTCCTCCTCAATGTTGAAAAATAAATCAGTTCATCTTTCAGCCCCCAATCGAAGAAATGATCGTAAAACTGCATAACAAAGTAACTAAATCTCAGAATAACGGATAAGAATAGCTAACATAAAATCGTGAATCGAAATTCTAGTTTACGGGGGGAAAACTAGGATGATGAAGTCAGGGAATTACTATGGATGGATTTCCAGGATGAGTGAGGATGTAAACATATCCTTGCATGACTTTACCACTTGGGAATGGCCAAATCTTCTGTGATTCCGTGTCATGATTATCAATGAATGTCACGGCATTCTGAGGCAAAACTCCAATCATTCCCGATGGGTTTCCATTCGAGTCCTTCAATTTGGACCACAGCCCAGCTTGAAAAACAGCATGGAGAACCCCTTTTGTTGTGATATCAAACGCGGTGACAACCCCACCCGCTCCTTGAACCCATTGAACCAACTGATTACGATGCTCGTCCGTGTTAGGTGTCTTTCCGTCTGGACCGTACGTAAAATCCTTCCAATACTCTCCAACGGCAAAACCGGGTGAAGTGTTTGCCATGTAGATTTTGGTGATACTTGGCGAATACCCGGTGGCCATATCAAAACGCCATCCGTCGAATCCAATTTCAGTCTTGAGCCAGTTCATCCATTCCGATAAATCCTTTTGCACCATTGGATTGAGGTGGTCGACGTCGGGAGCAAGTGGAAAGTCCACTCCTGTGTCTGGACTCCCCGTGGCATCAGAGCAATTGGCGTCGCCTTTGCAAACGAATGACGGCCCCCAATCTAGGCGGCTATCGGCAGTTCCTCCCTCAAAGTTGCACGATCTACCATTCTCAACAGGGCCTCTGTGGTTTATAACTATGTCAGCGATACATTTGATCCCCTTGTCGTTCAAAGCCTTAATCAATTTCTTTAATTGCTCCTTGTTTCCATATCTTGATGCATCGAGATCATACAACCTTCCCGGTATGTACCCTGAAAGGAGAGACGGATCATAAGTTAAACACAGGTCACATTTATCGTATCTGTCTCATTTTCTTTATCATCATCATCTTCCAACATACTGTTTTTAAATCGATAACCCGACATATAGAAACATCATATCAAAATTGCAGAATTTTCCGATCCCGGTAGCTATTTTTAAATAGATAACAATCAGACTCGAATCTTGCTGTATATTTTATAAAAACAGATTTTTGGCCAACTTCTTCAAACTGAAATCGGTTTTTCCACGAAAATAATTGAGGTACGTGACTTATATATTTTGAAATCCCCATGTTTGTAGTTTCTAAATAAATCAAGTGGAGGGAGCATAATTTCGAGTTTCCTAGGCTGAGATATAGCCGTTTCCGTGAAGTGCGGCAGTTCTGATTGCATCCGGTTTCATCTAACAACAGATTGTTAAATATTTTTGGTAATTTATGTCCTTCGATTTTAATTCTGAAATTTTAACGCAAAATCTATGACATATAGGGACGTCGTCTGTAAAAATTACATAAAATAACAAGCTCGGGAACCATGTTGATTAGAATAATTCTCAAAAGACGTGGTAATTTTTGTCTATTTAGAGTAGTGAATCTCTTAACTGTCTTTATCACGAATTTCTAGAAAACGTAACCATAAACTTTTCTTTTCATGTTATTAAATGAGAGACGTTTCTAACTTCCGATTAGATTCACAACTAAAGCAACAACACACGGATTTCACTTCAGAGCAAGGCATGCATAATTGAAATAGCAATATTACGCAAACAACTTTAAACACAACTGTGTCGGGAATCCTGCGATGCACATGGGTCCACATGCATCGAGCGGTTCCGAACACATTTAAAGGGATGATCAATTACCTTGTGGATGCTGCGCAAGAGAATGAGAGGGTGGAGGTAGCCAAACATGGGTAATCCCAGCACTAGCCAAGTCTGGAACTTTGGTGATGAGCCAGTTGTACCATCCTCCTTCCTTACTGCTTGATGCCCAATTAAACCCCTAGTAACCACAATACAGAAATAACTTAATTTCAACATATATACATATCATATGGCCAATACATAACTACATAAACGCGCACGCACAAACACACAGATGAACATTGTAATGGTGATTGGGGCACCTGAAATAACACGACAGGAGTTGTGAGTGTGGGGAAGAAAGAGAGGTACAGACAGAGAAGAGAAAGATAGGAAACAGTTGCCATGATTATCTTCTTGGTGTAGTTTTCCGGGTATGAAAATATATAAATACATTGGTAAAAGAATGCAATCAAAAGCTTCAAGACTTAAAGAATTAAAGTCAGCAAAAGACAAAGACTCCACCTTTCTAAGAAGCAGTCCACCTGATTCAACGTACTCTCTGTAAGTGGTTGGTTGTCAAAAAAAACGGCACTCACTGACTTGACTTTTCTCCTGACTTTCGTGGCCTACCCAAATATTTACAACTTTGCCCAAATAATTCACCGAATCTCTCTTGATTTTTTCCTTTTTGTGGTTCCACCACTTTTTAAAACATGCACTCTCTTTCTCTCTCTCATGTGAAAAAGAGGAGCACATTCACAGTGTATAATTTTCTTTTCGTGGTCCCACTATTTTTTTAACTCAGTCTCTCTCTCTTGCAATTTTCGAATTAAAAAAAAAATACTACAAATTGGGCTAAGGTCCAAAAAGATGAGCCTAAAAAGGCATTTAACTCAGGTTAAGTTTCCGTAAATTGAGAAGGAAGGACATTAGTAGTTTAGTACATAGTATTCTTTTAGAGTCTAAAGTCCATACACTACGCACGCGCATCTCTCTTGCTATCTCTCTTTTTTCTCCCACGTGTACGCAAATCTCTCGCACGTCACTGTGCGCGTGCCCCTCTCACTCTGGCATGCCCCGATTAATTCAAGGGTACCGACCATGCACAGACGGTGCAAATGGGTGATTTTGGATCGAGCTCTTAGGTTAGGGCCGTCCGATTGCATCAATTCCCGCAGGGACAATCGATTCCCGCAGGGGAGCCCTCGGAATTTAATTTTGAGATGAATAAACGGCTCAGATTGACCATTTGAGACCCACAAGAGAATTTCGGCGCCGTCTATGCGCGGTCGGTATCCTCCGGTCGGTACCAATAGCAAGGTTCGGCATGTCCCTCACTCACTGTTTGTCCATCTCTGGGCCTACCTCTCTCTCTCTCTCTCTCTCTCTCTCTCTCTCAATAGTACTACACCAGTGACTTGTCAAACTAATATTGCCAAGATGGAACTGGGGCCCATTGGAAAAATGATTCTTCAATTTCTCGTTTCTGCAGTCATGTTCTAAGAATTCTAAGAAATCCACATTTGAATATAGATACATTGCTAAAAGAATGCAAGCAGAAGCTTCAAGACTTGAGAATAGAAGTCAACAAAGGAAAAAGACTCCACTTTTCTAAGAAGAACATCGCATAATTCAGCATCCCTACTGTAAATGTCGGACTGTTAAAAAAGCGCACTCACTGACTTGATTTTCTCCAAACGTGTATGGTGGTCTACTGATACGGGCACAAAATGTACTCATTATTGTTCTTGTTACGTCCATTTATCGTATTATTTGAAATTTGATACTCGTTTTCATCGTTTCAGGGCTTGCAGAGTAATTAAGTGACTCACTTAGCTAAATTGAGGAGCTAAAAATGAAAAGTCAGAGGAGACCTAACTTACAGTGGATAAAGAAAGAGAGGTGCACTAAATTAAATTCCTAGCTGAGGAAAATTTGGAGCATGAAACCTATATGTTCTTGCACGTGGTTTTATTTTCGCATCCGTATATGTTGTCGGCTAAATCATTCGACCGGGGTAGCCAGTGCAGGCTCAAAAGTTTGGAGGGCCTGAAGCAAACTTATTAGGACCCTCTATATATTGCTTAAATAGGGCCCTCTATATATTGCATAAATAGTTGATTAACGCAGAGTATTTATTAAAAAAAATATTATTACAAAAGATTTACCATTACAGAAATTTAAATATACTTATGCAAAAATAAATGGTTGTTACAATACTTTAAGATCTATCTTTTGAATATTAATCATCTCACAGTTTTAGCTGTCAAGGTACTAAGTAAGTAAATCTTTAAAATTTGGCTTATTTACCATATCATTCTCAATAGACAATAAAGCAAATCCATTTAGTCTTTCTAGAGACATTGTTGACCGGAAATAAGTTTTGATCAATTTTAACTTTGAAAATCTTCTTATGTGACTGTACTGGATATATATGAGGGTCTTAAATATTTAGGCCTATTTTAATGTATAGCATGCTTAAACAAAAAATAATTGTAACTACTAAATAAAAAGGGCCTTAAAATGTTGGGGCCCCTCTTTTTTACAATTTTTTGTGGCATATACAAACCATTGTACATGGTCCATTAAAGCCATTTTCATTGCCCATTTGAAAAAAATGTCCAATGTCTAAATAAACCAAACCAAAACATTGTCCATTTTAACCACTTAATTTCACCATTACACAGTTCAACGATTATATCCCAACACCTGGGGAACAAAAAAGGATAAACATGACAGACACCTAAACACGGGGTTCCAACTATTACATTACATCTCACACACACCTAAGACACATTTACACACACCTCCAATTACCACACCAAGCCAGGCCGCAATCTCTAGTAATGTTTGGTTTGGATTTTGGATTTTGGTTTTTGGTAATGATTAGAGGGAGAAATCGGGATAATAATTAAAACTAGGGGTTAATGATTAGAGAGAGAAAGAGAGAAAAATGAAATAGGGGTAATGATTGGATAATAATTGAGAAAACTAGGTCTTGAAACCCAAAACGAACAAGGGTTTTAAGTTTTCAAACATAAAAGATTGTCTTCCTAAACACCACCATTGCAAGTAAAACCCAACTTGCAACAAGATACATCTTCATCTTCTTCCCTCTAGCCTTAGCTCTTGTAATCTCCATCTCTAGTCTGTTCATCTTTCTAAGAAGCCCAGGAATGATCTGAACAAACCTTCGACACATGGGGGGATCCACACTAGCAAATTCATCGCAATTGGTTTTTGGGCACGAGATAAACCTCCTACCTGAGTTCTTATCAATCCAAGAGGTCTGAATCACCTTCTCATTTCAGCATATGATGCACAACTTGTCATCATCTTTTGGGCAAGATTCATTAGTGTCGGAGCTGCTATACATGGTGGATTTGGAGGAGAGAAAGAGAAGTCGGGGTTCAGGCTGTTAATGGAGGAGAGAGAGGGAGAGAAAATGGGGTGCCAGAAACTTTGGTTAGAGAGAGAGAGAGAGAGAGAGAGACAGGGGGGGGAAAACTGGTATTTATAAATGGAAGGAATAGAGGGAAGTTTTTAGAGTTGGTTCATTTTCCCTCTAAAAATTAGTGAGTCATCTTCGTTTTAAGATATGTCATTCTATTTTTGTACATGTCATCCACTTCTAGACACGTTAACGCCTAACCAAGGCCACATCAGCTGTTTTTGTTTCCCATTTGATAGAAGTAGACGGTGGGGGTGATTTCAATAACGGAAGCGAAGTTTGGGTGTTCAATTGAGTGTAAAGTTTTGGGGAGTTTTTGAAATTTTCCCAAATAGTTTGATCAAGTGATATTGTGTATCATATATAGAGTGGAACATACCCGTCAAATTAAACGGGTCCAAGTGGGAATGCATTCACCTCCGAGAGGAGATTTAAATGGTACATTTAAATGATTGATTGACTCATACGGTTGCTACTTGAAGGGTTCAGCTCAAGCTTGGGCATGTGGCATTTAGAAAAAGGGTAAATCATCTACTTGCCCCTTAAACTATTCGAAAAATGTTTACTTCCCTCTTAAACTATCAATTGCATTTACTTGCCCCTTTAACTGTGTAAAAACTACTCAGTTTGTCCATTCCATTAATTCCATCCATTTCAAAGTTACCAGAGAGGGTATTAAGGTCATTCATTGATAGGTGCCAAAAAACACCCGTTGAACCTCGTTAACTCGCACTTTGTTAAGTTAATTTGGTTGGTTTTTTATTAGCGTTCGTTGGTGAATGGTGTTACAGGTGTCGGGTGCTCAAGGACTTAGAAAACATGCTTGGGGGTGGTTTAGAAGCGTCAAGGATGCGAAGAGGAGCAAAAGAGGACCAAGGGACCACTTTCTGACTCGGTAATCCGGACTATGCATTCCCCGTCCGGACTATGGGCTCCACGGCCTTCGGTGAACTTTCTGCATTGGTAGTCCGGACCACCCTTTTCTTAGTCCGGACTATGGTGTCGGGAATTAGCGTTTTAACTGGTTTTTATGTAATTTTGAGAGCCCTAAGTATAAATAGGACAACCTAACATTGTTTTAGGGTTCCCAACGATTGAGAGAGGCTATTTTGAGAGAGAAACTCATAGTTCTTCATGTTCTTCAAGCATTCTTCAAATCAAAGCATGTTGATCATCACCATGTTCGGCTAAACCCCTTTTCTAGGGGGAGGATGAAGTTCTTCACCAAGTAACCATGTTTTTCTGCATAGATTGTGGTTAATATTTGGATCGGATTATATGTTAAGAACTCGATTTCATACGATTAATGGAATCATGGTTTTATTCTTCCAATCAATTGAGTATTTGTATTCATGTGTTCAAATACCGTAAACATATAATTGTTTTCACTTGTGTGATTGGAGTTCTGAGATGGATTATGCTCGTAAGACGGATCGTGCCGCGATAGTGAGACGGTCCGTGCTATGGGATAGTCCATGCCTTTTAACAATCTCTATATTTTCTTGACGATTATCGTTAGGGTTTGCAAGCCTTAGCGATTCGAATATTAGTCATATCTATGCGATGCTTGGTTTTGCGGTATGAGATGATTCTAAACCCTAGATCCTTTTTCCCAAACAGTTTCACCTTTTTAATTATTGCGCTTTTTAGTTCAATTAGTTCACAAACAATCAAACCTCTTTTTACCGAATTAAATTAGAAGTTCATTGGAATTAACGCAACTCAGCCAAATTGTCTCCGAGGATCGACACTCGGACTTAACCGCTATTCTCCGGAATAAAAGTTAATTCCTAGTTATTAAATATCTATTTTTGACTCGGCACGACACGATCATTCATCTACTCCTAGATCTATGTATATGTATAACACTTCTTTCTCCTCTGTTCTCTCCTGTTCTCTCTCTGCTCTCTCTTTCCCGTACCCTTCCCTCTCACTTCTTTCTCCTCTGTTCTCTCCCGTTCTCTCTCTACTCTCTCGTGCCGAATGGGTGTGTGCCTTTTCGGACCAAACCGTTTACTTTTGGCCGAACTGATGCATGTGTGCATTCAGTCATGACCCTTGGATGATTAGTGGCTTTCCACCCGTTTGGAACAAGTGCTTATTTGCCTATATAAAGCAATCCCGTTTCTGGCATTATAGGAATAATCGATTCTGCAAATCGCACAAACAAAACACTTCACTTTTTTTTTTTTTTTAAAGAGAGTTCAACCACTAGTTTGCATTCGCTTATTGAGTAGATTGGAGTGCTTCTTCTGCTCATCCGAGTAACCCGTGAGCACTAGTGTTGAGGACGAATTTGCTTTAAGAACATATTAACCAATACTAGTCTCAATTGCCAATCTTTCCTAATGTTTTTTTAACAGTTTGTGTTTGTTTTGTTTATTTGCAATCTGCAGATTTCAGAATTTTATGTACCTCAGTTCCAATAAGATGTGTACGTGGATGCATGTGCTTCTGTTCACCTTCAATATACTGCGAAAAAATCCCAACGTTTCTCTCGAACCATTTCCTCAAGTTGTATGCAAAGGCTTCACAAGCAGTACATGAAAACAGGAAAGTTGAAGAATGTAGGTAGGATAAGTTCAAACCTGCTAAAATTGCTAGCGTTTGGCTTTTGAAACTCCTTTTTATATCCATAATTATTGTTCATACATCTCCCAGCAATTATTTAAGAGGAACATCGTCCAAAGGGGTAAATGGGGAGCACTTATTAATGGGCCATGTTAAATACTAACCTTAGCCATACTTAACTTTCATGCATTTTTTTCCCAAACCGCGTAGTCTTCACCCGAGTGAGCCACCTTATAATCTGGTGGAATTAAATTTCCAAGACCTCCATTTGGCCCAATCTTCACAATGATTTTTTCATCTATCATTGCTACATAGAGACCAGAATCAGCAGCCAGAATCTTCACTTTGCTCGTTGCAGAGATCCCCTTGTTCCTCCTCAATGTTGAAAAATAAATCAGTTCTTCTTTCAGCCCGTAATCGAAGAAATGATCGTAAAACTGCATTACAAAGTAACCAAATCTCAGAATAACGGATAAGAATATCTAACATAAAATCGAGAATCGAAATTCTAGTTTACGGGGGGGAAACTAGGATGATGAAGTCAGAGAATTACTATGGATGGAGTTCCAGGATGAGTGAGGATGTAAACATATCCTTGCATGACTTTGCCACTTGGGAATGGCCAAATCTTCTGTGATTCTGAGTCATGATTATCGATGAATGTCACGGCATTCTGAGGCAAAACTCCAATCATTCCTGACGGGTTTCCATTCGAGTCCTTCAATTTGGACCACTGCCCAGCTTCAAAAGCAGCATGGAGAACCCCTTTTGTTGTGAAATCAAACGCAGTGACGACCCCGCCGGCTGCTTGAACCCATTGAACCAACTGATTACGGTGCTCGTCCGTGTTAGTAGTAGGTGTCTTTCCGTCTGGACCGTACGTAAAAAACTTCCAATACTCTCCAACGGCAAAACCGGGTGAAGTGTTCGCCATGTAGATTTTGGTGATACTTGGCGAATACCCGGTGGCCATATCAAAACGCCATCCGTCAAATCCAATTTCAGTTTTGAGCCAGTTCATCCATTCCGATAAATCCTTTTGCACGGTTGGATTGAGGTGGTCGACGTCGGGAGCAAGTCGAAAGTCCTCTCCCGTATCTGGATTCCCCGTGGCATCAGAGCAATTGGCGTCGCCTTTGCAAATGAATGATGGCCCCCAATCCAGGCGGCCATCTGCAGTTCCTCCCTCAAAGTTGCACGATCTACCATTCTCCACAGGGCCTCTGTGGTTTATTACTATGTCAGCCATACATTTGATCCCCTTGTCGTTCAAAGCCTTAATTGTCGTTCAAAGCCTTAATCAATGTCTTTAATTGTCTTTAATTTCCTTATTTCTTGATGCATCGAGATCAAAAACTTCCTGGTATATACCCTGAAAGGAGAGACAATAAGTAAAACAAAGGTCACATTTGTCGTAAAAAAAATGATGACAACAATCAAACAAAGGTCACATTTGTCGTCAATGTGATGGCATGTAAACACACATTGTAACACTAGTGGGGGTGTGTGTGTATCACTTCTGCTACTGTGTGTGTGGACCATCTGGCGTGAGTGTGTTGGAGACTTTTGTTATCGTATCGTCTCATTTTTTTTATCATCAAAAAAAAAAAACATTGTAACACTAGTGAGGGGGTGTGTGTATCTGTGTTCTGAAAGTTTGGACCGTGCGCAAATATTTCTCCCTGGGGGAAGCTACAATGTGCACCCCCCGCATATGAGATTTTGTGGCACCAAATATGAGAGAATATGAGATTTTGTGGCTCCAAATATGAGATTTTGTGGCTCCAAATATGATATGGCACATGGTATGCACCCCATGAGATTTTGTGGCTCCAAAATATGAGATTTTGTGGCACCAAATATGAGATTTTGTGGCACCAAATATGAGATTTTTGTGGCTCCAAAATATGAGATTTTGTGGCACCAAATATGAGATTTTGTGGCTCCAAAATATGAGATTTTGTGGCACCAAATATGAGATTTTGTGGAAATATATGAGATTTTGTGGCACTGTAGCAGTTACTGTAGCAATCCGAATGGGTCCAAATATGAGATTGTGTGGCTCCAAATATGAGATTTTCTGAAAATATATGAGATTTTGTGACTATTCATATGAAGTGGCATACCATATGCACTTCATATCTCCAGCCACAAAATCTCATATTTTGAGTCACAAAATCTCATATGGAGAAGAGCACATTGTAGCATTACCATTTTTCCCTACGTAGCAATGAATTCATAATTAATGAAAATTTTCCATTGAGACAAATTTATATCTCGAGTTAACGGTTAAACTTAATGAGAAAACCCTAGACACATACAAAAACATCATATCAAAATTCTAGAATTTTCTGATCTCGGTAGCTATTTTTAAATAGATAACAATCAGACTCGAAGCTCGTTGTATACTTGTATATTTCATAAAATCAAATTTTTGGCCAACTCCAAACTAAAACCTGTTATTTCACGGACATATCCCAACCCGGACTTTTAACCCCATGTTACCAACTGAGAGACGTTTTTAACTTCTTGTAACTGATTGTCTATCTATTAGACTCGCAAGTCGCAACTAAAGCAACAACATACAGATTTCACTTCAAAGCAAGGCATGCATAATTGAAATAGCAACATTACGCAAACAACTTAATTTAAACACAACTGTGTCGGGAATCGTGCGACATACATAGTTCCACATGCATCGAGCGGTTCCGGACACATTTAAAGGGATGATCAGTTACCTTGTGGATGCTGCGCAAGAGAATGAGAGGGTGGAGGTAGCCAAACATGGGTAATCCCAGCACTAGCCAAGTCTGGAACTTTGGTGATGAGCCAGTTGTACCATCCTCCTTCCTTACTGCTTGATGCCCAATTAAACCCCTAGTAACCACAATACAGAAATAACTTAATTTCAACATATATACATATCATATGGCCAATACATAACTACATAAACGCGCACGCACAAACACACAGATGAACATTGTAATGGTGATTGGGGCACCTGAAATAACACGGCAGGAGTTGTGAGTGTGGGGAAGAAAAAGAGGTAGAGACAGAGAAGAGAAAGAGAAGAAACAGTTGCCATTATTCTCTTCTTGGTGTAGTTTTCTGGGTATGAAAATACATGTACACAGGTTGGTACAAATCCACATGTATATATAGATACATGTGGTAAAAGAATGCAATCAAAAGCTTTCAAGATTTAAGAATTGAAGTCAACAAAAGACAGACTCCACTTTTCTAAGAAGCTGTTCACATGATTCAACGTACGCTCTGCAAATGCTTGGTTGTCAAAAAAAAGGGCACTCACTGGAATTTTCTCGTGACGTGTATGGTGGGTAGGGATGCAAACGAGCCGAGCTTTAGATTGTTCAAGTTCGTTCTTTAAGTTTTAAGCGAGCTCGAGCCGAGCTCGAACTCCACGAAAATTTGACGAACCGATCTTTCCTAGGTTTAAGTTGAACTCGAACTTGTTCACGAGGCTTAAAAAAAGCAAAAATATTAGTAGATATTTATGTTTCTATACATGTCTAGAACTACTGATAAAAATTTTATTTTGTATTTAAATAAGTTCATAGATATACAAAATTATAAAAACATATTAAAATTTAAGTGTATAGTACTTTTAAAGATGAGCCCAAAAAGGCATAAATGGTGCAAACGAGCCGAGATGAGCTTTATAGTGTTCGAGCTTGGCTCAATAAGTAAACGAGCCGAAAAATCGTGCTTGAGCACAGCTCGGTCAATAGTACTACATTAGTGACTTGTCAAACTAATATTGCCAAGTGAGACTGGGGCCCATTGGAAAAATGATTCTTCAATTTCTCGTTTCTGCATGCAATTGCAGCCATGAATTCTAAGAATTCTAAGAAATCCACATGTGTTTATAGATATAGATATAGATACATTCGTAAAAGAATGCACTATTCAGCGGTGAATAAGTTTTTTTTTTTTTTTGTGGTTCCACTATTTTCTAACACTCTCTCTCCCTCTGTCCCTCTCTCGCTTGCTTGATCACTCGTGCAATTTTAAGATTAAAAAATATAGCAAATTGGGCTACAGTCCTGGAATATTTACCATCTTGTCCAAATGGTTCACCGAATCTCTCCTGATATTTTCCTATTTGTGGTTCTTCCACTTTTGTCTTTTTAACAACACGCACTCGGTCTCTCATGTGAAAAAGAGGAGCACAGCCACAGTATACAATTTTCTTTTTGTGATCCCACTATTTTTTTAACTCTCTATCTCTCTTGCAATTTCCATAAATTAAGGACATTAATACAAATTCTTTTAGAGTCTCCGGTCTATACGCTACGCGTGCATCTCTCTTGCCGTCTCTCTTATGTTTTTTTCTCCCATGTGCGCGCAAATCTCTCGCACATCAGTGTGCCGTGCCGCCGTGCCCCTCTCACTGTGGAATAGTATATCCCACTGTTTTGTCCGTCTCTAGGGCTTCTACTCTCTCTCTCTCTCACAAATGGTTCACCGAATCTCTCCTGATATTTTCCTATTTGTGGTTCTTCCACTTTTGTCTTTTTAACACACGCACTCGGTCTCTCATGTGAAAAAGAGGAGCACAGCCACAGTACACAATTTTCTTTTTGTGGTCCCACTATTTTTTTAACTCTCTATCTCTCTTGCAATTTACATAAATTAAGGACATTAATACAAATTCTTTTAGAGTCTCCGGTCTATACGCTACGCGTGCATCTCTCTTGCCGTCTCTCTTATGTTTTTTTCTCCCATGTGCGCGCAAATCTCTCGCACATCAGTGTGCCGTGCCGCCGTGCCCCTCTCACTGTGGAATAGTATATCCCACTGTTTTGTCCGTCTCTAGGGCTTCTACTCTCTCTCTCTCTCTCAAATCTCGCAGTAGTACTACACTAGTGACTTATCAAACTAATATTGCCAAGTGAGACTGGGGCCCTTTGGTTCTTCAATTTCTCGATTCTGCCTGCAATTGCAGCCATGAATTCTACACTTCTAAGAAATCCACATGTGTTTGTAGAAGAATCACACTTTCTAAGAAATCCAAGTGTTTGTAAAGGACAAAACTCCACTTTTCTAAGAAGCACATCGAAGCTTCAAGATCCCTAATTGTAAATGTCTGACTGTTAAAAAAGTGCACTCACTGACTTGAAATTTCTTTCAAACAAACGTATATGGTGGTCTGCAATTGAATAGGGGGCAAAATGTTTTAAAATTTATTCTTGTTGCATCAATTTATCTATTATTTGAAGTTTGAAAAATTTTTTTTTTCTTTTGGAGTATAACTAGAGGTTTTTTCACTTTTCTAAATTTAGGAGTAAAAGTGAAAAGTCGAGGAGACCTAACTTAGGAAACCGGGGGAGGTGCCTGTTGCTCCTCTTGATTCCTCCCCCGACAAAGGACAAAGACTCCACTTTTCTAAGAAATGCACATCGCAAAATGATTCAAAATAAATGGGTTCATCCCTACATGTGTTCCAAATGTCTGATCTGTTTTTCAAAAAACGTGCAAAATTGGGAAGGTCCGATCCCGATATTTCTTCAAACAAACGTATATGGTGGTTTCCAAGGTCTACTGAAAAAAATAGGGGCGCAAAATGTAGTCATTAGGAAAAATGCTTGGATCAAGCCCTTCCTAATTTATTCTTGTTGCGTCAATTTATCTTATTATTTGAAGTTTGATACTCGATCTTTTATCAAAATTTGTGGTTTGCGGAGTATTTAACGACTTACGTGTTTTTAAAATTTTTCCAGGAGTTAAAAGTGAAAAAATCAGAGGAGACCTAACTTATCAAAATCGGGCATCGTTCCGCATGGATCAAGCCCTTCCGGAGAAGATTTCTCCGTGACCTTGGAAAATGCATTTTAAAACATTGAGCTCAGACGAAAATTTGGCTCGAAAGGTGAAAAAAGGGGTACAATTGTTCCAAAATTATCAACTATATATATATATAGATATTGTTAAATGTCTCATTTCGGACACAAATAACTTTGAAAAAAATGGGTTCAATGGTTTTCATCCAGTGTTTCAAGACATTGAGCGGTTCGGATCGTCAAAATTTGATCCGGAAAGTCGAAAAAGCATGAGGTCCGGTTCCAATTTTTTTGAGGGAGTCAACTTATATATATGTGTTCTTATGAGGCACTTAACAATATCCAATCAAGTTAATTTTTGGTACACTTGTAGTACTCAACGAGCTCTATGTAGTGGACATCTCCGATCGTCATAACGATGCGCGGCTGCAAGAAATCGAAAATCGCCGCAAAAGATGCTTCCAAAGACTACGTTTCAATGGAGGAAGAAAGAGAGGTGCACTAAATCAAATTCCTAGCTGAGGAAAATTTGGAGCATGAAACCAGCGGAGCCGGTTTTCCGGTTTCAAGGGGGCTAGAATTAAACACGTTCGTTTGGAGGATTTTGGAGGAAGAGGGGTGCAATAAATCAAATTCTAGCTGAGGAAAATTTGGAGCATGAAACCTATATGCTCTTGCACGTGGTTTTATTTTCGCATCCGTATGTGTTTTGACTCATGGTCGGCTAAATCATTTGACCAGGGTAACCAATGCAGGCTCAAAAGTGCATTGGCTCAAAAGTTCGGAGGCCTAAAGCGAACTTCTTAAATAGGATCGAGATATATATTGCGTAAATAGTTTATTAACGCAGAGTATTTATTATAAAAAAAATCATTACAAAAGATTTACCATTACAAAAATTTAAATATACTTATGCAAAAATAAATGACTGTTACAGTACTTTAAGATTTATCTTTTGAACATTAATCTTCTCACCGTTTTAGCTGTCAAGATACTATTTTTTTTTTTGTCATTCGTTAATCCTATTCTACTCTATCCTAGGGGACTTGGAGAGGAATATGGGTGTTTACGGAAATCAAACTCTGCCCATGTGTATGGAAGTATAAGGGAGACACCAACTACACTCCACTCCACTTGCAAGATACTAATTAAATGTTCAAAATTAGGCTTATTAAATGTTCCCTTCTCAATGTTCAAAATACTAATTAAATGTTCAAATTTAGCTATCAAGATACTAATTAAATGTTCAAAATTAGGCTTATTTACCGTATCCTTCTCAATAGACAATAAAGCAAATCTATTTAGTCTTTCTTGAGACATTGTTGACCAGTCCGGAGACAAGTTTTGATCAATTTTAACTTTGAAAATCTTCTTATGCAATTGTACTGGATATATATGAGGGTCTTAAATATTTGAGCCTATTTTAATGTATAGTAGGCTTTAAAAAAAAAATTGTAACTATTCTATATAAGGGGCCCCCTTTTTTATAATTTTCCGGGGACCAAAGCGGCGGCTTATTCAGCTTATGCTCTAAGCCGGCCCAAGGGTAACAAGGAACCTTTCTCCGTAATATAATTGTCTTTAGTAAGGTTTTGGGATCATAATAGTACTTTTTGAATTCCTTTCTTCGACACAAATCAATAATTCACAAAAAAAAAATTGACGCAAAACTAACAAAGGCGGATTTTTTCAATAAAAGACAAAATAATCCACAAGGATTACCGCGATCAATTCTGGTGCTTCAAGCATCGCAATGTTATTGTTTAAAGCCATAACAACTGTCGGAACAATGAATCAATAGCATAACTTCTCAACAATTATCAAAACTTGAAAGCGTTTGTCGACTGAATCAGTAACCCATGTCGTCAAGATTTGGCATGCGATTTGCAAGTGGGTTTTTCTCTCCTTGAAGATCAACAACAGTGGCTTCCGTAGTTGTCAGTAACAACGAGATACTGCAAACCAACCCCAAGTTCGATTTTACCGAATATTGAAGGATCAAAGAAACCAACAATAAATGTCATGTTAGAATATCGTATAATCTCACCTGGCGGCGTCTACTAAGGCTGTTCTGATTACTTTGAGAGGATCAATAATTCCAGCCGTCACCATGTTAACGTACTGGCCTGGTTCAGCGTGACAACCAACAAATATGCATAAACTAGGTCAAACTTGGATTGAAAGAACCCATGTCTAGCTTAGGAAGCAAATGTAATAAGATTACGGCTGCTTCAGAAGCTTTCGGTTGGCCAAAGCTCAGTTGAAGTTAACAGAACCATGATTAGTAAGTGTTATCTACAGGAACTAACCTTTGGCAGCATCGAAACCCAAACTAAGATCATCTTGCTCCAAAAGCTTTCCAACGACCAGAGAACCATCACCACCGGCGTTTGATACTATAGTAAAAGTAGGTGCCTGCAAACCAATATCCAATGTAATGATAACATGAAATTGCAAATAATCATTCTCAGAGAATTTCCACTGGAAGTTTCAAAGATGAAACCTTTAAAGCATTCTCGATTATTTGGATCCCTCTCTTCTGGTCTTCATTTGCCGTTTGAAGGTTCTTCAAAACTTTGGTGGCATACAAGAGAGCAACCCCACCGCCTATCAAAAACAGCCGTGTTGTGATCATAGTAATGAAGAATGAAATGTATTCTTTGACTTTCAAAACTGCATATAAAAACTTGCCTGGAACAATTCCCTCTTCCACTGCTGCTCTTGTGGCATTTAAAGCATCTGTAACTCTATCTTTCCTTTCTCCAACATCTGCCTCGCTGGATCCCCCAACCTGAAAGAAGATAAAGACTTGCAATGTAGGTAGTAAAAGATATGCGATTACTGTCTTCAACAAGCTAAGAATATTTACCTTGAAAACAGCAACACCGCCAGATAGTTTCGACAACCGCTCCTGTGCTTTCTCTTTGTCAAACATAGCAGTGCTCTTCTCAATGGCGGCCCTTAACTGTTGAACATTTAAAATTTTGTCACATTTACATTCTTCCTTGTACTTTCATCAGAAAAAGGAAATAAACCAAATTTCTTCAGTCTCAAGTCCTAATCAGGTAATGACATCTCATGTCTCGATTTTATTCAGAGCAGGGCACTCATGAATTATTTGAAAGCACTTATTAACTGCAAAGCATTGACAGAGATTTCAGATCATAACGTGCAAATTCTATAAATCTCATGGAGCAATCCACAGAATAAATGTCACTATTCAACGCTCTAATTAAATGTCAAAAAAAGACACCTCCCATTACGTAGAAGTTCAAATACCACACAACCTGTTAATACCCCCATTTGCAATACAGGTACTATATAAAGGCACTTCACTTCCAATAGACAACTCCAATGTTGGTGTTAATTAGTTTTCAACCTTAATCCCTGGTACCATAAATAACACCTGTGCAACTCTCCAATAATAGGACTGGAAAACAATTCCCAGAGAAATGAAAACAAAACTGGGAAACTCAAAACCAAAGACCTCTATAAATCAGCATATCGTCTCAAGACTCAGATACCTGCTCACATCTTTCTTCAATTGTCTTCTTTTCCCCAGCCCCATGTAGAATTATAGTGTCATCAAGAGAAACAGTGACCTGCTCCAAGCGTATCAATTCTTTCAGTGCTCAGAAAACAATGCATGTAAGTGCATATAAATCCTGATCACACTAACCTTTTTAGCATTACCAAGCATATCAACTTGAACTTTGTCAAGATTTAAGCCGCGTTCTTCAGTAATAACCTGAAAAATAAATAATGAGTCCCATGTTCTAAGCATGTAAATTAATAAAACCGGGTTTTTAAGAAACTTGAGCTACCTCTCCCCCAGTGAGAACAGCAAGGTCATCTAAATTAGCTCTTCTGTTTTCACCAAAACCAGGAGCTTTAATGGCACAAACCTAAGGAAATTGGTCCGCAAGTAAATAGCTCATGAATAAAACAATGGCTGTTGAGAACAAATATTTATCAAGAGTAAACTTTTTGATAGTAGTATGCAAGAACGTTGGCTTTCAAATCAAAAGCAACCCATTACCTTAAGCCCAGCTCGATGCTTGTTTATAATAAGCATAGCCAGTGCATCACTCTCCACATCCTCAGCAACAATAAGCAGGGGTCGGTGTTTCTGTTGATCAAGGAAACAGAGACTGGAATTAATAAGTTCCTCCATAACCGCAAGACTTGGCCCCCGCCTCACGTGGAGGACCCTTCCAGAAAAGGTTGAATACCTCTACAGCCAGCTCCAATATTCTGACAAGGGAGTTCATGTCTGAAATTTTCTTGTCATGGATAAGGATGAGGGGATTTTCCAGTTCCTGTCTACATGGAAATTGGAATTGACATTGTGAAAACGGAACTGCTAGGGCCACATAAAAAAAGATTCAATTAAATGGAAACTGGTTGTGCACGAAATGACTGTGACCAATTATGTGTGTGTCCACAAAAAGGGGCTAGAACATCTGCAAACAGCTGCTAAATCTTTCTACAAGGATTGATCAGCAAATGCTTCAAATTTTACGACCTTGTTTTAGTAGAGAATGGCGTATTCCACAACGGGCGAAATAATCATATAAAACATCATTTAGAAGATCATTAAATAGCTGCACATACACATTTCTGGGTCTTCTGATCAGTAATAAAATAAGGAGATATGTAACCCCTGCCGAGCTTCATCCCCTCCACAACATCCAATTCATCATCTAAAGTAATTCCATCCTGCGTAATTTTGCAAGCCAGGATGCAGGCAAACTTAAATAACACTGGTTGGTTGACCATTAAATAGTAGAAGATTTTATTTTATTGTCTCACAGCAATAGTGATGACTCCGTCTTTCCCAACTTTCTCCACTGCTCGTGCTATCAGTTCCCCAATTTCACGTTCACCATTAGCAGAAATAGTGGCCACCTAACTTGGATGACAAGTCAGAGTAGAACAAGAACATCAGTGCACAAGAGCAGCAGAAAACTTGTTATCAACAATCCGCAGACCACAAGCACTGATGAGCAAAAAAACTAAAGAAAACACAAGCAGCAGTTAGTTATGAATCACCAAGTGACCTACCAATTGTTCCAGAATCTCCAAAATGTTTTCACCTGGAATAGGAATAGTTACCGAAAACAGAAAGGCCAGACAAAAGCCTCTAGCCAACCTAAACTCGAGAAAGTGATTGCTAGCAAAAAGTAAAACACACACTTCACGGCACCTTGGATCACCAACAAATTTTGTTCCTATAAAATATCAACCTTGTTCTGCTCCAAAGATGAGAGCGTAAGACAACGTATTTATTCAGTTGACTTATACTTATCAAATGCAGATAGAATCCAGTTTTTCCATTCGTAAATTTCTTACTTGCACTATTTCTTCTGGTGTGCTTATCATCAGAGCTTTGTTCTTCAAGTCAGCTATAACAGCATCAACTGCCATATTAATACCCGTACGTAAATCCATCACATTTACACCAGCTGCCACCGATTTGCAACCTTCCATGAATATTGCCTGTGTCAGGACTGTGGCACAAGTAGTACCTGCAGCCGTGTAAAATACATTACCTAAGATGAGGAGTTCTCATTAAACACACCAGAGCTAAGTAAGTAGTTAATGACCACACTGTAACGGCCATTCACCACAAATCAATGCTCAATCAAACGGCATTGATGAGATAATACCAGCAATATCCTCCAGCAAGGCTTATTAAGAGTACTGGAAAATAAAGAGGCATTCCTTTGGCGCCTTTCACATTCAAGTATACATTACAATATATATAAAAAAAAATGGACAAATAAATCGAAACTCGAAAGTAATGGGTAAATGTGCCATCTTTCTTAATATCGTTAAGAAAGTCGAAATGTATATCCTTGCCTCCTTGGTATCTGGAAACCAAGGAAATCTACAAACTTAGGATTGTCTCACAAGGCAATCATCATCCACTCCTTATTAATATTAAATGGGCCTGATCAAACTTGAGTCACTTGACGCATGCTGCATGCAATGCCTATGTAAGCAGCAGCACTTAAGGAAGTCTATTAGGGCCACCAGCCACCAACAAGGTATCTAGGGTCATACAGCTCGACCAATAGAACACAAGTTTTCTCCAGTTTTCTTATCTCTCTAAGGGAGTCTTGCCCTGGTTCTTCTCAAAGATGGACTATTTTTCCTGAAGGATGCATCATACCCCAAACGAATCCATACATGAGAAGCATGTCCAAGCGTTTCACAATCTACAACTTATCTCCATTAAGTTGACATTTCCCTATTAGTGATGTTTTAATCCAAACACAAGTTGCCATTTAGTCCCCATACCAACTTAGGCACCTGGTGAGGGAAATAAGTATGAGCAATTAGCTAGTCTGCATGGCCTGACGGCCCTGACCCCTTATGAATAAAAGGTCCCCATGTGATTCTCCAGGTAACACATTGCGCATCATCAAACCTTTACAGCACTAGCTCTCTATCTCATATTATTCTAGACTTAACCCAACTAGGTCACTATTGGATCCATGAGCTCCACCTAATAAAATAACAAACAAGAGGGGGAAAGGACAAGAAATAAAAGAAAAGACAACGAAGAAGATGAAGCAAATGATTATTAAGCATTTTTGCAAATGCAAGCCAAAACACTAATTTGCCTCGAGAGATATGGATCAGAGAACATTAGCAGCAACCACTTTGGAAACATTAATTGAAAACGAGGTAAAAGGTGACTACTTTTTCTATTTGACTATGGACTGTTTCTTTTTCCTAATTTATTACACTTCAAAAAAAAAAATCAGTTACAAGAGTAAATAGTCCTATTATTATGATATATTTCTATTTCTAAAATCAAGAAACAATTTCTAATAAAGTACCCTTTTGATGTTTGTATTTTTGCATGCAGATTGAATATTCTCATGACAGTAAAGAAGTAATACGAGAAATTACCATCTCCAGCTGCAGAATTAGTTGAGCTAGCAACCTGCTTTACAAGGTTGGCACCTATATTTTTAGCCTTTTCCTCAAATTCTATGCTTTTGGCCACAGTAACACCATCCTTTGTGACCTTAGGATCTCCGTGTTTTTTCTCGATAATTACATTACGACCCTGTGTGGAAAGCAACAAGGTGTTTCAGTTAGTTTTGGAATTTGAGGCTTTTGTGTTTTATGAGATCACTTAACTCCATTTGAGTAATAATTTCAAACCTCCAATAACCGGTAGCTTGAAAACTAACTGTTTAGCATTTTATTTTATTTTTTTTTCAAGCACAGCCCACATCAGCAGAATTAATTTACATATCAAACAAACAAAACAGTCCACTGGTGCAAATGTGATCAATCAAAACCACATATCAACTAGAAGAATGCGTGATTGAAACATTTCAATGTTGCAGAATATGGTCAGGCTTACTTCTTGATAAATGAAGACATTTATGCTCAACCATCATATAAAGTGTTTTGGCGGGGGAAAAAAAAAGCTTCCCAGCCATTTGGGCGTGTCTCAAATACCATCCATTTCACATTTTGGTGAAGGACAGGGATTAAGCGTTTTGGGGCCAAGCTAAACTGGTGTTAACTGTAATTACCAACAAAGCAAAGGAGTTTATTGTCTAATTACCTTTGGCCCCATGGTGACCTTAACAGCCTCTGCAAGCTCATTAACACCCTGTAGCATAGCCGCTCGAGCCCCGGTACCAAAACTGATATCCTTAGCCACATAATTCCTGTCTTGTAAAATCCTACTTTGTACCTTCCAAACCAAATAAAAAAAAAAATCCCCATACCGGAAACGTCAACAAAATCAAATCTTTAAACAGAAACGTAGTACAAATTCAATCAAGTTCATATCTAATCTAATTCGATTGAAATGCTGCTTAGTTGGAAAGAAAGTAGCAAGTAATCGAGATTGGGAAGAAGTCTCACTAGTTTTCTGGAAGCAGAGGACCTGTGTAGATGTGGCAAATGATTCAGTCGTTAATGGAACATGTGAGCCTATGCATACATACTTATTGTATGAAAATGGAAATACAAATGAAATGTGTGGGAGTGTTGAGGAGATACCTGATGGATGAAGCTAGGGCAGCACCAAATCGATACATTGTCGCAATATCCAGGAGCTGGGAGAGAGTGATAGCAGGATGGGGATTCTCAGTTGGCTGGATCGAGGAGGGAGAGAGAGAGAGAGAGAGAGAGAGAGAGACGCTATGCTGCTGTAATGGGGTTTAGGAATGTTTAGGGTTTAAGGCTAGGTTTGGCTAAAGTAGTTCATGCTACTTCTAACTTTTTGCTTATTTGAGAGAAAAAATCACAAGCAAAAAGTTTGCTAGTTTGGCCTAAAAATGGCTTTTCCTTTTTCTTATGAATTTCAGTTACTTTTTTAGCTTAAAAAGTTCCCAAAAGTTTGCTAGTTTGGCCTAAAAATGGCTTTTCTTTTGGAGACTTTTTAAGCCAAACCTTCCATCTTTTCTGGGCTTTTTTAAGCACAAAAAAGTCACAAATAGCAAAAACTTTTTAAGCCAAACCTAGCCTAAGGCTTAAACCTTCGGATATGCGGCGTTTTAAACGATAAAAGGTCAGCCCCCGATATCCTAATTAGTAAGCTCCATTTGAATTTCAAATTTTCTAATCCTACTCAATACTAGTTCGGCTACTTATAGATCAAGACCAATTTGATCATTCTTGTTCGAATAATTCAATTCGTCACGCCAGCTGTGTGTTCCGGAAAGTTGGGATTCAACAATTCCTCAAGTGATTCGTCAAGTAATTTCGTCGGTATCGAAAAAGGTATTATATATCATCAATTTTTTTTTTTTTTTTTTGGATACAATTGCGGTTCATAAAGCCCATTTCGGTGGGTGAAAATTGAAAAAATCATCATCACACGTTAATACACCAGTGCCATCTTTGGCACAGAAAATATGATCGTATTCACCACATTTGGCACCCAGAAAATATGATGTCCTATTTCATCAGCATATGCTAATTTTTCCAATTATTTTGATGCCACTGGTGTGACAAATGTGGTGAACAGAAATTATGATATTATATTATACCACTTATTTCAGGAAACAAGGGGGTGTTGCGCAGCCCTGTGCTGCGCAGCGTGCTGTGCGGGCCCTTTTCGGCGCCTCGCCGGTACTGTTCAGACGATCGGAATCGTCCACCGCGTAGAGCTCGTCGAATACTATAAGTGTTCCAAAAATCAACTCAATCCGATATCGTTAAGTGCCTCATCGGAACACAAATATGTTGAAAAAAATGGTTTCAATGGTTTTCATTTAATGTTTCAAGACATGTGTGTTCCAATTTTTTACAACTTATTTGTGCTCCGATGAGACACTTAACGATATCCGATCGACTTGATTTTTGATACATTTGTAGTACTCGACGAGCTCTACACGATGGACGTCTCCGATCGTCGAAACAGTGTCGGAACGCCGCCGAAAATGGGCCGCACAGCACGTTGCGCAACACGTGGCTGCGCAGCACCTCCCTGTTCCCTTATTTCATCATCATACACCAGTGCCATTTTTTGCACCAATATTATGATATTATATTATACCACTTATGTCACCCAGAATTTATGATATCTTATTTCATCATCATATGTTATTGCTTCCCATTATTTCGATGCAGTTTGTTGATTGGTGAGTGCAGTTCATCACTCAGAAAGGTGTGGAGTATGTCGGCATGCATCCGACGGCATTCCGATTTCGGCAACTTGGACTCAACTTCTTCATTCCGGAAATACTGCCATATAATGTAGCAGACAATTACTCCACAATCTAAGCTGCAATAATTTGAAAGGAGAAAATCAGAGAGTCTTACTAGGGGAAACAATCCAGCGGAATGACAATCTCTTAGGGAAAAATCATGCAAAGGGCAAAACATGCCATCATATAAAATGAATACATATATTACATATATGATTGAATAGTGGAGAACATGCCATCATATATGATTGAATAGTAACTAACAAAGCAGCCAGGAACAAATATTTCATACTCAAAACTACCAGTTGGGCATGGTAGATTACTAATCCAGAACTGAATTTCTCACATGGTTCAATGGTACACCATAATTAAACTTCAATAACCACAAAAATGGTAAAACAGTGTAGCATATTTACTCACCTCATCAATCACGTACCATATTTAAATTTGGTTTAATAATTAACCATAAAAAAACGAAGATGAAAAAAAAAAACCATAATGGAATTGTGTCCAAATTTGGTTTAGTAATTAACCATTAAAAAACCACAAAACCCCCAAATATACTTCCCAAAAAAAAACCCAACCACTACATCAATCTTAAGGAAAACATCAAATTGAAACATGTTTGTAATTCGATTGACGCTAAAATACACTGGACAATTGTTGAGTAGGTAAGGAGACTTACGGGCCATTCGTCGGAAAGGTAAAGATGTAGGCTGGTTAGGGCTTCACTCCGTTGAGCAAATCGGCAGCCATATCTTCTCCAACAATCCCGTAGCCACCCGATTTCGACTCCTCTCCTTTGTCGAACGACGCCTGAGTAGCGGGATGGTGATGTATCCGGCAATATCGCGTCGTGGGGTGGTGGGATAGGACGATGTGGGTAGTGATTAGGAATCCACCGATTAGTTAGGGATTGAGGATTTCAGAATGGTACGATTTCACCGGAAAGTTAGGGATGTGGGTTGTGGGTTTTGATTCACCGGAAGAGTAGGGATTTGGGACTGTTTGGGGTTTGGGACGATTTGGGACTGTTTGGAGTAGCGAATTGGGACTGTTTGGGACGATTTCTACCTATACAGGAAAGGGGGTGTTTGGGACGAATTTTGGATGCTGTTTGGTATGCAAAAATCCCATAACCGACTTACACTTTAAAGGAGAAAAGTAACCAAACGTGCTATTTAAGTTTTTCCGAAATTTATGGGATGAGTCATGGGACCATTAATTTTTTCAAAACTGTTACTAAAATGTAGGTATTTTAAGAGGAAAGAATATTATGTAAGGGCTTTCTGGGTATTTTTTAAATTTCAAGATGGGATCATAACAATTCGAATTCATTAGGATGGGATCATGACGTTTTTTTTTTGTACGGGTCCTCTAATTAACTACCCCTATTTTTATTTTATTTTGTGTTTATTCGTTTTATCTAAGTTTTATACTAGAGTTTTATTATCTGTCCGGGCGAGAAAAGTCTAAAATTTAAAAATTATAGCCAAAGGCAAGATTAAATCACTAAGGAGTAAGGATGAAAAAATACCAAATAACTGTCTTTTTTTCTCCTAAAATGTCGTCTTATAGAAACTTTTTTCAATTTCGGTCCATATTTATGTACTTTTCTAATTCGTCTCGTCGAAAGAAATAATTAATCCTAAAAAAAAAAAGACGAGAACCTAAACAAAAAATAGAAAATGCTGAAAAAAAGTCATCAGACAAAAAGTTTAGAATAGTAGAACCTTAGATGTTAACCGTAATCTATTTTTATTGCATGAGTTTGGCCTTATACAGCTTAGGGACTAGTGGTTAGTTTGGTTCTGTTCGTTTGTCAAGGAGCAAATAACTCAAATCATAAATCATGTAGATAATATGTATGGATTCTATATGTTTATGAAAATTTGTTTAATACTCGAACCGAACTCGAGTTTTTAAAAATTAACCAACCTCGAACATTTGGGATCAATTTAGTTAAGCTTCAACACCTCAAACCTCAGCTTGTTTTGACTCGTTTGCACTCCCGGACTAATCAGTCGAGCGAATGCGAGCTATGTGACACAGTTGTTTCTTTTTTCTTTTCTTTTTTTCGAACTGCTAGCACAGTTCGAAAAAAGAAAGCGAGCTGTGTGATAAAGTGGGCTGGACTATATCTAGGAGCAACAATGGGCTGGCCTGCGAGCTGTGTGACAGTTGAAAGAAAAAGAAAGCGAGTTGTGTGATGAAGTGGGCTGGACTCTGTCTTGGAGCAGAGCAACGATAAGCCCAGTACTAAGTTCAATCAATGGAGCCAGTCAAAGCCCTGGTTACATATCAATGCATGAACAATAGATTCCAACTGACCAAAACTTTGAAAGTCCTAAACGAAACAAATGTAAAAAAAAAAAAAAAAAGGGAATCACGAAAAAAAATCAAAAAGTTCCTTGTCATTCCCTTTAAAAATGTTTTAGATTTTTGGCTAAGTCTCCCCGTAAAGCAATGAGAAATGAGTACCTATCAAAAAAATAATAATAATAAAGCAATGAGTTTCTGTTTTCCAAAAGATTTTAGCAAATGAGTTCAGCAGGTGCTAAAATCATGGTTTTGAAATAAAAAAATGAAGTGGTTCCGTGTATCGTTTTTCGATTTTTTTTTTTGCACGAAATTAAAGTACTCCTCGTGTACTTTAATTCGGTGTGAAAAATTTAAAAAATAATACACTGAAACACTTAATTTTTTGATTTGAAATACCATGATTTTAACATCTGCTGAACTCATTTGCTAAAATCACCATGATTTTAGCAACTTCTTTTGGAAAACTATGCCGCGGCCTAATTCCATTTCTATGTGGAATTCTACCCACCTCCTGATACAGCCAAATTGCCAGATTGGCTAATTGTTGACAAAGAATTCGAATTTATTCGTCATTATTAGCTCACCTTGCCAGGTGGGACGTGTTTGTTTCAAGTACAAGAAAATGCTCCACAGATTTTTTTTTCTCTCTGTTTGTTTTTCCTGTCTTAATTATTGACCAATTATTGATCCACGCTTATCAGGCAATCTATGATTAGCTGGATTCAATATAAAGACTGCATTTTAAATTACTCCATCCGTCCAAAAAATATAATCCCTCGTTCCATTCTAAATCCAAAGATAAAAAATCAATTATAAAATATTATTAAAAAGTGATTTGTTTGATAGATCTCGTTTAAATCTAAAATACAAAATTTTTAAATCACGTGAAATATTATAGATTATAAAATATATTACATTAAAAAATATTAACTCTCAAAAGGAATTATAATATATTTTTGGTACGGAGGGAGTATGCAATTCTTAAGGAGTTTTGTTTGTTTTGTGCGCTAATTGCTATCAGAGTGCAGAGCGTGTCGGTCGGCTTAAATGAGTTATCGTCATCATGATTTGAATCGTTTTAATTGGTTGAGATCTGTGAATGATCTCACTTGATTTGTGGAGCAAAAGAAAATAATTACCGACGGTGGTTGTCATTATCGAATGTTCCTCACACGAACCCTGCTGATGGTACTTGTTGAAAGCGAGAAAACGAGTTTCCAACGTTTCCCCAAACACACGGAAAATCTTTTCATGGGAAATTTACTAGTTGTAGTAATCATTTGGGAAAATCCCCACCGACGAAAACTGGCACAAACAACCTTGACTTTAAGTCCCGGTGAATTTGTTCTCCGTGTCATAATTGATCACGGTTCGATTTTTTTATGTCATACTGTAAAAAATTAGTAATATCTTATTAATTCTCTAGTGGCGGAGTCGATAACTTGCCGGTGACCGGACTGAAAAGAAGATTAGTCGAGGTCTAGTTTTAAATACGGTATCAGATACGTCGCGGGAATCAGGTGTAGCGGTTGTTAACTTTTTGGACCTATCGGCTTATACGTTACGGTACTTATCCATATCAGAACCTCCAAATCTCGAGACGAACCGACAAATACGATACACATCGGCCGATATTCAAAACTGGCACCAGCATGAATGATTTATGTTTCAATCGCACTTCATCATATTAGGTATTGGGAAGCAACAACTTGGTCCACTCATAAGGTTGATGTGGGTCATACTCTTCAAATTGGGGACAAAATAATCACACGCTGAGTTGTTTTAAATTTTGAAAAGTGACATTAGTGGAGCGAGCTCGTCCTGCTAAAATTTGACAACGCCCTTTTAGCAGTACAAAAGTTTGGCCAATTATAAAGGCTACAACTTTAAAAAGTGACAACGGCCTTTTAGCAATTTCCAAAGCTTGGCCAATTATTTGGCTACAACTTAAAAAGTACTCTAAAAATGTAAAAGCATTGACCACAGTTTGTCTTTGAGAGAGTAATGATTTCCATTATATTTGTACGAACTAGCTTACTCATATCTTAACTAATGTTTAAAGAATTTAATACAAATTAGGAGCAGAGAATCGGGTGAATGTCAAAGCAAAGATTTACACAGGTTGATTCTGACTAAGATATTTCAACCAAATATACGTTGAGCGGAGACAGAAAGAAGGTAGATTTGACAATCTAGTACTTCCAAAGTAACTAATCGCAATTCAAAAAGGGATATCAAAACCAATCCCTATGTGAACTTGTGGCACTTCCCTATTGGAATGTGGTTAATAATTTGGAGAGTGTCGAAACCACTGTTCCTAAAACAAGGTGGATTTTCATTGAAAACCAAAGAAATCACCAAAACTTAATTTGGGAGTTGACCCTTCTCCATTTTTAATTTTCTTTGAACTGGACTGTTCTCCAATTCTTTATTGACACAAGTCGAACCCTTAAACTGTGGATCTCAAAACATTATTTATTTATCAACTTTCAAAACTATGAACGTTCCATATATCCCAAAAAAAAGAGGTCTGATAGAATACAAAAAAAGTTTTCCATGAAAGTGTATGTGAAAACATGATTAATGGTTCAGATTCATTTTTTCAACATTCTCAACCGTCGATCCTGTTTTCATGTACACTTTCATGAAAATCTTTCATGTATCAGAACATTTCTGCCAAAAAAAAGAAGACACAAATGTACAGAAACCACCTTCATTTACAAACACATCTAAAACTTGAATCACCAAAAAAAATGTATCAATTACAACAACATAAAGAGGAAAAAAAAATAAACGTATCAATCACAACAATATAGGAAGAAAAAGTGAAGAAGAATGAAACAAATTCAAAGTATCAATCCACACTAGGGTTTCAAATCGCGGTATCAAGAAACGTAACTGTATCAGTGACGTTGCGGTGTATCGGTCGACACTTGACAACATCGACCGATACGCAAGTAAATCGCTGTATCGAAAATCCAAAATCTCGTTACTTCGCCATTATTCAAAACCCTGCTCCAGAAATGCCCTTTCATTAGAAGGTCCACTTCCAGATCTTGATTCTCATATCCACCTTACACTTAGACCCCGATAACGTCGCGGAAGCCGGTACCACCCGCACCACCTCCGCCACCGAGGCCGGAGCCGGCGCCGGTGAAGCCACAGCCACTGTCTTTTCAGTTGGCAAACCAGCCTTAATCCCACTACATCTAACCCTAACTTTAACCTTCTTAGTCTTCACCCCTCCCATCTTCACACTAATCTTCGTATCCAACTCAACCATCAAATTCAACCCATTCTTAGTGTTCTTCAGATCCGACTGCAGCGACCCACCCGACGTCGCATCCACACTCTCATCAACCGCCGTTACCACCGACGTCATAACCGTCGAGTTCTTCGTACCCAGTTGGAAACCGGGAAGCGACCCGGATCCGACCGAGACGCCGTCGTCGAACAGGGATATTGTGACGGGGTCGTAGAAGAAGATGAGTTTCTTGTTGGGGTTATTGGCGGCGATGGTGAGGTTGAATTTGGTGTTGAGGGTGTTCGAAGTGTAGTTGAATTGGGAGATTTGGAGGGAGGAGACGGAGAAGGAGGCGCGCTGGGGTCTGTAGAAGAACCAGATGACGGCGGCGGAGATGGCGGCGAGGAGGAGGATGAGGAAGATGAGGAGAGTGGTCCATAGGCAGCAGGAGCAGCAGCGGCTGCGGCCAGAGCGGCGGGGGGGTTGGGGGCGGTAGCCGGCGGGGCGGTAGAGTTGGGATTTGGTGGGGAAAGGACGGTTTGCGGTGCTGGTGTTGGTGGTGGTGGGGAGTGGGGTGGTGGTTGTTTTGGGTTTGTTGGCGGGGTAGACTCTGTCTGTCATGGTTGTATGTACGATCTCGAGGCTAATAATTAGGAGAGGTGGCTTTTGGCTGTGTTGATTTGTATTTTTATTTATGGAGGGTCGGGGTCGGGGGTGATTGGTGGAGGAGAGAGAGAGTGGGAATGGGGAGGAGGGAGAAAGATAGCTACGGGGTAACTACTGCTGAATATAAAGAAGCTTATATTACAGCTTGGTGGTGTTAATTTAGTAGTGTGAGAAACACGTTCTTTGGGAGAAGGTAGAGACATTGCAACTTCTCTCTCAACACACAGATGTTTCCACCTTACCTACTCTCTCTCTCACTCTGATTCGTCGGTAATAGGTGTTCGGATCAGTTTACGTACACTTCGACTAGTTTTCTCTCCGGTACTGTCAAAGGCGGATGCGGGGCGGTCTGTTGTGCATTTTGTGCACAGCAGGTGCTGCGCAGAATCATAGTCGTCCATTGCTTGGATGAATGACTCGGATTTCAAACAAACTTAACTATTCGCGTGAATAGTTTGTTTTCAATCCGAACCGTTGAAAACACTTGTGGACGGCTACGATTCTGCGCAGCACAACAAGCCCCACTATTTGCGCGAATAGTTTGTTTGAAATTTGGGTCATCCATCCAAACAACGGACGGCTGTGATTCTGCGCAACACCTGTTGTGCACAGGCTGCACAGCATACCCTCCGCGTCCGTCAAAGGCAAGCTATCGACACTGAAATTAATGGATTCACAAGAGATTTCTCTATTACGGCTTAGCCCCAAGAAGTTGTTAAATTTTAAATTTAGGATGTTTAGATTTACAACTCATCCTTGTTGTCACTTTAGCTCAGATGGAATTTCTCTGTTGCCCCCTTGTGTAAACCGTTTTTAACTAGCTTGTATGGGACTTGACATTGGCTGATTTAGAAATAGGTCAAACCGATTAGTTACTACTACTATATATTACCGATCAATATGACAATTACTTATAGCATAAGGTTTATAGTACCGATCAATAACCGTAATAACTTTGTAAGGTCAAAACCTAGAATAGTCATCGATGTGCAAGTCAAATCCAATTTATAAACTTAACAGTCATGATTAACCCACAAAGGAGTATGTTTAAGTTCATTTGATTACGTCAAAATTAGGATTGAAAATGAGAGAAAGTAGAAGTTTAAAATGAAAAGTTTCGTAAGAATTTTGCAATAGAATAACTATAATTACTAGTTTATCCATACCATACGATGGATATGGATTATGATAGGAGGGTAAAAACTATGAAATAATAAGAAGTCTCATAAGAGTACGTTACTTTCACAAGAAAATATATTTTTTCCTTATGTTTAGCAAAAGATATGTAACCTAGGGGTGTCCACGGATGGATCCACGGATCGGATACGGATCCGTCCGTCCGCTCGAGGCGGATTATTGTTTTTAAGATCCTAACCGAACCGAACATTCGCGGATCGGTTACGGATCGGCGGATTTGATAGATTAAAGAAGGATTATTGAATCCGATCCGATCCGGATCCGAACCGCCGCCAGATAAGAAATTCTCGATCTAGTTTCACGATGGATCAACGGATGGTTCGGATTGGTCGGATTAGGCGGATCGGATGATCCGTTAGACAAATTTCTAATGTAACCATACCTAAAAAAATAACTCTCTACCACTTCCTCCAATTTTTCAATCGAACACTATAAACTTGTTGCTTTCTCTCTTTTGTCTTTCTCACTCTAATCAGACAAATTGGGTCAAATTTTCCAGAAATTTACTTAAATAAGTCAGATTGAAATGATAAACAATTACTCCATAAAATTCTTTTTTATAACTTTTTTCACCAAACGGATTGAAGGAATAAACAATTGCTCCATAGTTTTTCTTTTTTATAGAGTTCAATAGCTCTGAGCATCGGTTCAAAGTCATTAACCTTTAATTTTAAAGAGTTAAAGTAATGAATCTTTCCAAAGTCATTAAAGATTTTATCACAAACTATAAAGGATTAAAGTAATGAATCTGTGCCATATTGGAAGATCTTTATCACACATAGATTCCTTTTGACCAACTCCTATAGGAGCTCAGGTATTTGAATACCTGGCCACTTGTGTTTTAGGGTTTAATAATGTCTCTCTATTTGTTTTAAGTTTCTCTCATATCAATATTTAATTTTTGTATACTTGATCTTCATAGTTATCAGGCTTCATTGTAATATGAGAGAAGTTATGTTGGGGCTATTTCTTTTGGACTCGGAGGCCTATAGTGAGCAATTACAACTGTCCGTTCAGCAATCAACGGTTCGGATTAAATAAAAGTTAATAAAGGAAGTCATTTCACAACTCATGCAAGTTTTACGATGCGACAATACTTTATAAGTAAAATTATGTAATGCATTTGTAGACATTTTATTGTAACAACCATATTAATTTGAATTTTTCCAACCACAAAATTTATAGAGTTTCAATGTCTTGTTAATTGATTATATCCTTCACTAGTTCACTCCCCTTTGAGACTGCTATTCCAAGACTTGGATGCCGGTGCCTCTCTAGTGGATTATACGTATCGACAAATAAGTCGGGATGAAACCGCGTTCAACACTCTTTATTAGTTCATATACATATAACGATTAAATTTCTGATCAGGGTTATATGAGTTCAAATTAAGGCTTAACAAATAGCGGTGTTCGACACTAAGGTATTGATCATACGAATAACCTTAGTAAATGAGTTTTTTTGGTTTTTAAGGTTTAGGGACACTTTTAATTATTTAAATGGAGTTTTCCGTGCTTTTCCTAAGGGTTTTTAGAGGTTTGGGAATATCCCACTCAATTGGAAAAATAACCCAAGAGGTTTTTACAGGCCGGTCCAAAATAGAAGCCCATGAACATCCCACTCCAGATGCTCGTCATCTACGATTTTGTGTTTTGCAGAGAAGGAAGAATACCAAAGCGTGAGGAACATGAGTTAACTATAATTAAGGGTATTAACGTAAACTTGCCAACCGAAATGGAGTTAGTGGTAATAAAATCTTATGTTTAACCTTAATGGTAATTACCAAGCACATTTAGTGGAGCTTAAACCTGGATGTAATAAAACATATTAACCCATAAAACCATAAAACCATAACCCAACTATGTTTGAGGTTTGGGCCTACAAAATATATGCTAATAAACCCAACCCAATCCATAGCCATTGGGCCCAAAGTGAAAAGCCCACTAATCTATTGAGCAGAAAAGAGGATCAGTGAAGTTCTTTATAAATGAGCCACCAGCCTACCAACCCAAGTAGTACTAATTGAATCTTCTTAATTATATGGACCAACCCAAGTAGTACTAAATTGAATCTTCTTAATTATTGGGTACCATTTACTAATTGAATCCTCTTAATTCTATGGTACCATTTATTTCAACATCTTCTGACCTTGTTGATTATTGGTCACATTTAGCAAATGACAAATCATTGTGACTTATGCTACTATAAAATAAAAAGGATAGTGATTTCCACACTTCTTTTTTTGATAAGTGCACATTTTTTTCTCTTTTAGTGAAAGTACATATAAAAAAAAGGTGCAGTATTTATCAAAAAAAGAGGTGTGGAAAACATTTCCCAATAAAAACATGTATATTTTGAGGCATTTGCCCTTATTAGGTGAATGTGTGAAGCAAAATTTATGTAGGGCAACTAGGTTTCAATCTCAACTGTGTTCAATTATATACATCCCGACTCATCATTTTATTTATCACTCTCCTTGTTCAATTTGCTATTTACCTTTACAAATATTGCCTCTGTCTCAATTTCTTTGTCTAATTTCAACATACGTGTGTTTCGAAAAATTGTCTATGTCTAACCATCTATACTGTTTTTAATAACTTTAGAAACTGTGTAAAAGAACAATTGAGATCTATAAAGCAGGATCTTATATTGCATATAGGAAACATTATAAATTGAAACATCTAGACAATGTATTAAAGAATCCGAAATAGTGAAATTGGACAAATAATTTGGGACGAATAGAGAAATTGGCTTTCATATAACATAGCCATGATTTTCAGCACCATATAAAGTAGGGTTGGTTTAAGGATTCAAACTCATGTGATTTTGGCCAAACATTGCCTGATTTTTCTTGGATGTTGCCATGTTGGTTAATGAATGGAGGAAAGGGGTCACTATAGAGCATAGAAAAAGGGATATACTTGTGACAAAGTTGGTGGATTTATTCCAAAACCCTTTTCTTATCTCAATCTTTTCCTTTCATCACTTACCATTACCACTCACTTTTGCATTTGTCAAATGGTTAAGGCACCCCCACAAACATGTACACTCACAAGTCACAAGTAAAGATAAAAGTTGGATAATTAATTGGGGGAGGAGAATTTGACCAAACTCAAAAAGGGGGAGAGAGAGTTGGCTTTGATCAACAATTTTCTCCACCAAAGCATGACTTAATACTTTTGTGTCAAAGGAGAAGGCCAAGTCCACCGACAAATATGGTGGATTGGTGGGAAAACTAAAGAATGGTGGTGGGGACTTTTCTGCCAAACATGAGACTACGTCACCAGTATCACTGTGGTGTCCAACTCTACATTCCAAAACAACCAACCACCAAACCGACTGGGATTGTGGATAGTGGGGCCACAAGAAGTGTATATATAACCGGATAATGAAAAATAATTGTTGTACCTCATTTGTTAAAATTCAGTAAAATGTTAATTTTATCAGATGAAAAACTCGGAATTCAATGTCTCAAAGGGACCGTCACTCTTTTAATCCTTTTACGGTACATATAGTATAGTGAGATTCATATATTTTGATTTCGACTGCACCACGTTAAAAAAAAGACTGGAGTGTCAGGTGGTGGTGATGTGGTACCCAATAACACTGGATAATCTCTATGAATATTTACTTTTGTCTTGAACCCACCATGTGGAAAAAAAAAAAGACTAGGGCACCACAGGTCCACGTAGCAGTGCCATAGTACCCAGGACCATGAACGGACATACATAGAGACAAGAGCTGTCAACTGACCCTATTGGATTGAAATTTCTTACAAAAATGTACATATATTTTTTGAAATTTTTGTAATTTTGCCCCAATACCTTATACTGTATTCTCTAGATCTTGCCCCAAGTCATATGAAATATTTACAACATTACCCAAATGATTCATTGAATCTCCCCTAATCTTTTTTTTTTTTGGTGCTCTCACAATTTTTAACTCACTCTCTCTCATGTGAAAAAGTGGAGCACAGCCTCAGCATGTAATTTTCTGTTTTCGTGGTCGCACTATTTTTTTACTCCCCTCTTTCTCTCTCACTCTCTCTGCTCCAAGTAACATGACATACACATTTTTTCTTGTATATATTGAATATATCTCTTTTGGTTTAGTATTATAATGTACTCCATCTGTCTCATTTTGACCATCCCCTACAAAAATACGTGCAATTTTCAAAAGTTATGTATTTTGATGTGAAGAAATTCAAAAAATCATGTACGGAAATACTTTAATTTTTTACCTAAAAATTGTCCGTACATTCATAGGAGACTACAAGAATGAAATGAAGGAAGTATATGTTGTACGTTCTTGACCCCATTGATAGTAATTCTTGCATCCGCCCTTGCTTAGAACTGCATGACTAATCTCTCCGGGATTGGAGCAATAATGGTTTTACGTATACGACTCTTACCCGTCATTTAAAATTACACCAGCAGGGTTGTATTTGGGGTGCTTCAAATATTCTGATTTTAGCATGTGGGGAACAAATATGGCTAAACAACAAGGGAGATGTATCCACATCTACTTCTAAAATTATGCAAACACCCCCTTCATTTCAAGGAAGAGACGCATCCATACTTTTAGCTGTAAAAAACTCTTGCTTTCATTTCTGAAATAAGTGAAAACCCCAAGCAACCAATTGTTCAATTGTTTCATCTAGATATATACCCCAAGAAGAAGTAAAAAAGTCATGCTTAAAAAGTCACAACAATCATACTTACGTACGTTTTTCCATAAACCCTTAATACAACAAGGACCACCTTACATATGCCTGGCGACATCGTCTTTTTTTACTTTTGGTAAATAAATGTGCATGAATATCTTGTTTTACAACAAGGATCACCTTAATTATATTCAACAAGGACCACCTTAATACAACAAGGACCACCTTATTATATGCTTCAATGTACTTATCTAGGGCTACCATTTTTATTTACTGCTTTCATTTTGAAAAGATTCATGAATTGTTTTCATTTTGAATTTATCTTTTCAAGAGAGGAAGATGCATAGTAAGAGACTTTGACAATGTGTGGATTTTTTTTTACCATATTAATGGTCTTAAAAAAATACTTTTCCTTTCAAATTTCTAAAAGCGAATAATCACTTAGATATGTGAAGGTTCTTTCGCACATGGAGTCCGGGTAAAGCCAATTTATTTGGGTAGTGTCTTTAAGCACGGGCAGATACGGGCAATTCCTAGTGTTAGTACATTACGAAAAGTCATGGTATTTACGAATCACAAATAATATAATATTTCGTGTTTATTTTAAAAAAATTCTCGTACCAATTAAGAGAGCTTATTTACATCTTTATTTGGTGAAATAAAAACTAAGAAATTAGGTGCAAATTTTATTTTTTTTCATTTAATGTTTTGATACGATGACTTTTGATAGAGAACTAGTTGGAGACTTGGAGTAATATTATATAGGAAGAAGTGGCTTCTATAATACGTGCATGTGCATGACTCTTGAAACAGCACAGGTCAAAAAGTTTGACTAATCTTGATTGCAAAATCAAACATCCACGTCACCATGCCATTCGTCAATCCAGTAATAATTTTGCAAAATTTAATTAGAGTTTAAATTAATCATAGTGTTACAGTAAAATAAATCCAAAAAATACTCAATTTTTTCCTCAGCTTCAAACCAAAATATGATTGATCCTTGAATACTTTTAGACCAACTCTCTCTCTCTCTCTCTCTCTCTCTCTCTCCCTTCCCCTTTCAAAGTGTCTGCAAGTGTACTTTTTTTTTTGATTAACATCTGCAAGTGTACTTTATTGCTTTCTTCTGCTTGATAGTTTTAGCAAAACTATTAGTCACTCATGTCCACTGAAACTATTCCATTAGAACGACCAAAGCTCTGTAAATTTCAGAGCTCTCTGTCAAGAAAAGAACCAAACATGTGCTCCTCTTCCCACCTACCCTTTTCTTTCTTGTGTTTTCTGCACACTGCATTCCCCTTTCTTCACTCGTACTCTTTGTGGGTCTCCTCTTCTTGTGTGATCTAAAGCCCACCACACCCATGTTTTTCTTCGGTATAATTTTCCCAATTCGTCTTGTTTTCTGCTCAATTTTGCTTGTGTGGAATTGTTTGGTGACAAATGAAAGATCTTGAGGCTTGATCTTGCTCTGTTGGGGGGAGATGGGGATTCCTTTGATCCTGATTCTCATACTTGTCTGCACTTTTTCAGTTTGTGGATCTGAAGGTAATGCCAACTTTGTTTCCCATTGTGTTAGTTAAGGTTTTTTCTTACTATAAATGTTTGAATTTTGCTTGCTCCATCTAGTTTATATATTTTCTCCATGTGGGTATTGGTGAATTTTGAATTTGGAGTAAAATTAGGACTTATAGGATATCAAAATTGAGCTATCCTCTTGATGGCTCCATATAGTTTCTTGATAACTCCTTGTGGGTATCCATGAATATTGATTTAGGGATAAAATGAGGATTTAGGATCTTAGAACTGAATTCTTGGTTTCTTGCTCCATTTAGTTTCTTGATCAACTCCATGTAGGTATTCATGAATCTTGATTTCGGAGCACTTTTAGGATTTGAGATCTCAATATTAATCTCTTGTGCCTAACAGTTGAGTGACTGGATGGTGTTTTCTTTTTGTAATGCGGAACTGATCCCACCATCCGGAGGGATGGTGTTAATCGGAGGAATATGTAAATCAATGGGTAATAGTTGTATGCCCAAACGTTAACTTTAGGGCCCCGGATTTAGTCGAGGAGCGCGCAAGTTGGCCTGGATATCCATTATCAAAAGAATAGTTGTTTAGTTCATGGCTGGTATTCAATGGGCAATTTCAAGAAATTGGTTCAGTTGAGAATATGCATTTGCACTAAGATAACTCCACTATCAACGTGGGAAGTCATTTAAAACCAGGAGACCACATTGCACTGCAAGTGGAGCCATCTAAGTTGGATTTACTATTTCAAGAATAGAACCCTTGATATGTTCTTTTAGCATAATCTCCACTTACTTCCACTTTTACACAACACATAGGCAACATACTTAGTTGTTACAGTCAACTCGTATGAGCATTAGATTTCAAAATGGTAACTATTTGATCTGCCTTGCAGGCTTTGATATACCTTCACTTGCAGCAGTTTCAGTGTTTCTCCATTTAAATCTTGGAACATCTGACCTCAGCTCTCATGTGACTACCGGACAAAGTCGGAGATTTCTTCTAAATGGTAATTGTTTCCAGTGACTAAAAATTGTGTATAATGCATCATGCCTTTATTGTAATTGGAATTGATTTGAGAATGGTACTTCTCGCCTTATCCTCATTTTCTAAGCGCCCGAATACCCATTACAGACATGTTTCGCTTATTAATATCTGATCTAATTGGTCCAAATAACTGCCACACCCCATTATCTATCCTACATCGACTTCTGCAGGCTTTGGCTGGAAAAGACACGAAATTCTATCTCCTTCACCAAACGAAGCATTTCACAATTCATCGCGTATGCACATTTCTCCAACTGAAGGTACCTTGACAATTGTAATGGAGAATTTCTTTTGTTCCACTCACTTTAAAGATGAGAAACAAATCTCAAATCAATCCATCAATATCACCAGTCTGGTCTTATTTCTTTTGCAGACCCTGCTCAACACAGCGCTTCGAAGCACTCTAAGAAAGCATTTTCCCCTTCAACGTCATCTTTCAAACATCCTGCAAAAAAGTCAGTGCTTGGATCTGCATCTTCCCCTTCAATCTCATTTTATAAGCATCACCACAGAAAGAACAAGATCATTAACTTAACCCCCGGACCATCTGATCAGCTTCCTTCATCCGCTTATACCCACCATGGTAAGATATCAATTTACTTAGAAATTTAAAGTCGCTAAACCATTTTCCCCTTTTAACTCATTCTTACCAAGGTGCAGGCCCTTCAATCTCCCCTTTGCATTCTCCCTCTCCTTCAGCATCAAGGTGGAGTTCTCCTGCACATGCACCATCACCTGCAACCATATCAAGCGAATTTGGAAGTATGGGAAGCCTCTTCATTTCTTATTTCCCGTTAATTTATATTTGGAACCTATATTTCATTTACAGTAGACACTGATACAGACTGCACGCTAATCACTTTTTTGGTTGTTGTTTTTGAAGTGCCTATTCCTGCGCCCACAGTATCTCCTCTTAGCTCTTCTATTATAAAGAAGGCAACTCCACCGCCCTCGCCACTTATGGCTTTACCACCTCCCCCTCCTAATGAAGGTACATACGTGTTATTTTCAATCCTGCAATGTGACTAGAATTACTATTAGTCTATAAGTTTTTTGAGTAACTTCATGTGATTCTATGACTATAGATAGTAACTATTTGTTTTTTCCTATGTGCAGAATGCACATCACTGTCATGCACGGAGCCATTGACATATACAGCTCCTGGATCACCCTGTGGTTGCGTGTGGCCAATTCAAGTCAGATTACGCCTCACTGTTCCCATTTACACGTTCTTCCCTCTGGTTTCAGAACTGGCCAACGAAATTGCATCCGGTGTTTTACTCAACCGAAGTCAAGTTCGTGTTATGGGAGCAAATGCAGCCAGCCAGCAGCAAGAGAAAACCATAGTCCTAATCAACTTGGTACCATCAACAGAAAATTTTAATGAATCTACCGCCTTGTTGATCTACAATACTTTCTGGCGCAAACAGGTTCCCATAAGTACTTCACTCTTTGGTGCCTATGAAGTGATATACATTCACTATCCAGGTTATGCATCAATCTTCAGATCCTAGGGTTGCTTTTTGATAACTTCAAGGAAGAGTTTTGAAGTCCATCTCACTTCCAAATTTAACAACTAAAGCAGTATGTGACATTTATCTTGGAAACTATTGGAAGTCAAAGCACAGTTTTTTAGGTTGGAAGCTCAATCATTTACTAAATTTACATGCTCCACGGTTCTTATATTTATTTAAGCTGGCACTTTCCTTTTGTCAACCTTGTAAAATCTTCCAAATGTGCTATTGGGATTTAATGTCCTTAAGATGTAATTCTTCAGTTCTTTCTTGCTGCTTTCACGTAGTGTTTTGATTCTTTACGGTGATGTATATCTTGTGTTCAAAGTTTGCTGCTGAGACTCTTAAACATCTCCAGGTCTTCCACCTTCTCCTCCTTTGGTGCCTTCTACTATAGATGATCAACCATATCGTGGACATGGCAATGAAGGAATGCCAATAAAACCTTTAGGCGTTGATGTGCCAAGGAAAAAGAATGAAGGGTCTCGTGGAAGCACGGTTGCTGTAATTGGTCTATCGTCTGTCACAGCTTTTGTTGTGTGCACGGCAGCTATTTGGCTTTTGCTGTTCAAATTTGGCTGCGTTCATCAACGTGAAAAACCTTCACACGTTTTGATATCTTCTCACGGAAAGCCATCAGGTAATATTGTTCTAGTAAAATTATAAAATTCCCCATCAAAGAATGTGTGAACTTCACAGAGATGCAAATCCCGTGACAATTGATGTTGTTCTTTTCCTTTATAAGATTGCGATTAACACACTTACAGATTTTTTTATTAAATCTTTTTTCTCAATTTCATCTTGTATCTTATTTCCTACTCCTTTACTTGTTGCTTTATTATCACAGTTAGCCTGATCTAGAAAGCCAGAGTGGTCTTGATTTGGTTTATGCAGATTTCACTTCTAGGTATTAACAAAACTCATATTCTGCAGCGACTACCAGATCATTGACATTTGAAAGCAGACCGAGTTCGGCATCAATGTCCTTTAGTTCTAGCTTGTTGCCATATACAGGAACTGCCAAGATTTATAGCCTAATTGATATAAAGAGAGCCACGGAGAATTTTGATGATTCAAGAATACTGGGGGAAGGTGGTTTTGGACTTGTCTACAGTGGCACTCTTGACGATGGAAGGAAAGTAGCTGTGAAGGTTCTCAAGAGAGACGATCATCAAGGCAGCCGCGAGTTCTTGGCTGAAGTAGAGATGCTTAGTCGCTTGCACCATAGAAACTTAGTCAAATTACTCGGAATATGCACGGAGGACCAGACTCGCTGCCTGATCTATGAACTAGTTCCCAACGGAAGTGTGGAATCCCATTTACATGGTACGTACCTAACGAACTTTGTAGACAATGGTAGTGTTTGGTTCACTGGAATGATCACTAATGAAATGACCCTTCACCTAAATGCGGTGAATGATGATTACCACTGTAGTTTACATTCGGTCATCTTATGGCGAACCAAAGATGGGAATGGGAATTCCAAGGGAATCACCATTCGATTCCAGTCTTCATTTCAGTGAAACATTACCTAAGAGACCTTCGCAGTTATTTGTTCAAAGATGGGGTCTAGCATACTGAAACATAAATGTAGCTACTCTCCATCTTCCTTTCTTACTTAATCATGTGAAAAGATCATCTGGGAGTGTTATCGTTTCCTGTGCTTTAATAGATAAGGAAGCAGCTCCTCTTAATTGGGGTGCTCGAATGAAGATTGCCCTTGGAGCGGCTAGGGGTTTGGCTTATCTGCATGAAGATTCTAGCCCCCGTGTTATACACAGAGACTTCAAATCCAGCAACATCTTGTTAGAACAGGATTTTACACCTAAAGTCTCAGATTTTGGATTGGCTAGAACAGCACTGGATGAGGAAAATAAACACATCTCAACACATGTTATGGGCACTTTTGGGTAAGAACTCTTAGTTTACTCAACATATTGCTTTCATTGGTACTCCGACACCACCCACTATAATTGTTAATAGTAACAAAAGTAGGTTACAGTAATGATTTTGAAATAGATTTCTCACGCCAAATGTTGTGCGTTTCTGTGATTCTTTCATTTCAGACTATAACCCACCATTTGGCTCATAATCAAAAAATGACAGTCAGTCAGTCGCATCATTCTGGACACATTGTTTGCAGATCATTTTCCATGATGATAATCATCGTGGTTTTGGTGGCAACAGCTGCATAACAAGCAACTGCCATGATTAAGTGTTGGAGTCCTGAGTGATTGCACAGCAAATCAGTCACCAAAAAAATTCCCAATGATAAAACTACAGTAGCAAAAACCAACAATGAATGTGCTATGATGTTGTTTTCCTATTCTCTTAGAAACCTTATTGTCCCGTGAACTTTCTTCTCTGCAGCTACTTAGCTCCAGAATACGCAATGACCGGTCACCTTCTTGTGAAAAGTGATGTTTACAGCTACGGTGTTGTTCTCCTTGAGCTCCTAAGTGGACGAAAGCCTGTGGACCTGTCCCAACCACCAGGTCAAGAAAACCTCGTCACTTGGGCTCGTCCGCTCCTCTCATCCAAAGAGGGCTTAGAAAAAATCATCGACCCTTCTCTAAAACCCAACGTCCCCTTTGACAGTGTTGCCAAGGTGGCAGCAATTGCATCAATGTGTGTGCAACCCGAGGTATCACATCGTCCTTTCATGGGAGAAGTTGTTCAGGCCTTGAAGCTTGTTTGCAACGAGTTTGATGAGACGAAAGATCCCATATCAAGAAGTTGTAGCCACGAGGACCTTTCCATTGATGTGGATAATAAAGTTAGTGGTAAGGTTTCGGGTGAACTTGTAGAAGTTTCTAGAACTGGTTACCCAATTGCGGGTTATGATTCTATATTTGATTCAGAAATAGCATTGCCGGGTGCGTTTTATGGAGAGGAGTTTGGGTCTTTTAGGAGGCACGCTAATTCTGCGCCTCTGAGAATGGGAAGAGGAAGGAGGTTCTGGCAAAGATTGAGAGGGTTATCTAATGGAAGCATGAGTGAACATGGATTTTCGCTGAAGTTATGGGGTTGAACAACATTAGAATGAAGCAGTTGGTATGAATTTGTTGATGGACAGTTGATGAGTTTTTAGCAGATTTATGTGGTTTGAAACCAACCATCAGTTTTGTCATGGGTGTGAAGCATTTGCCAAAAAGGAGGTATTTGTACAGACAATCCTTTGTTGCTGTCTTCAGTTATTGATCAATGTCTTGTTATTTTGACATTACTTTGTGAACTCTTAATCCTATTTATGCAGTGAAAATGTATATGAAGCATACTTCAGATTTAACCAAGTGCTTCATCAATCTTCTTGTGGTATTTATTGTAATTTCTATGATAGTTGGGATCCATTTGTGCGATAGGACATGAGCATCAGATTAAATTAGTCAATGCATCCGATATGTAATCTTCTCACTAAGAGTCCCATCAAACAAACGGACGGACCTTGAAAGAACTGTTATTCCCTCTCTCTTTATAGTCAGGTCATTTGGCAAGGGAAAAATCAATAACTAGAATGCCTAGATGCAAAGAACAAGTTTTTTGAGTGAAAAGTTCCATAGCAGAGCTGACTTCACACAAATGTTAAATAGTTAGACTAAATAGTGGCCAAACCAGAATGCGAAAAACGCTGTTTGTTTGTGTGCAAGCCTATCTCTACGTATTAACTGCTTGCTAAGAATTAAAACAACAAAAACCACCTTCCCAGTTTTACAAACACTTGACATTCCCCTCCTCTTCTGTCTTCTACTCGGCCTCAAACTTCATATACCAGCTGATCTTCCAAGTCTTCCTCTCAGTATCTTCACTCCCATGTACCTGCGGAATTCCACATCACAAAACCCATCACTCCATCGACGAGGAAAAAAAACGACATCAAAGAATGATCTATCCGGAAAATTCGAATTTACCTGCCCATCATCATTATAGTAGCCTGGGGATTAGTCCCGGGAGATTCAGTGAATGTCGATCCATCAATAACCCGGAGCCTATGGACCCCAAGAACTCTATAATCATGGCTCACAACCTTCCCCACATGGCACCCTCCATGGTAATGCCATATAGTGATGACAGTGTCCTTACAAAACTGCTCCACAGACTTTGTATCATTGGTGTGTTTGGGTATGAGGTTAAGATTAGCCTTGACGGTCATGTTAAGAAGCTTCTCGTCCGTTTGTTTGTTGAACTGGGTGAGGTTCCTGAAGTGTTTGGATCTAACAAGCTTCTCCACCATCCGGATTCCGTCAACACAGCGTTGAAGATCGTAGGGGTGGCTAAAATAGTTGAAGGTGACGGATGGGTTATCGTCTACATTGGTGTTGATTAGGTTGAGGTCTCCCTTTGAAATCGGATTGGCAATTTTCTCCAGAATGAAACCTCCCATGAATGCTTCATGTGGTAGGTCCTTCTTGCTTTTGGAGTAGGCTTGTATTGCTTCTCTGGTCCTTTGCTTTGGGGGAATGGTGGAGAGCTGCCCAATCTAGAAAGAAAGATAACATATACCTACATATTAACCATTTATTCTTCCCCGCCACTGATTTCAGAAATAAACTGAGCTTAAGTTAGTTTTTAAGTCGATTTATTGTGAGAAAATGGCCTATCCTGTAAAACGCAATAAGTCAATTTTTGAGTTTAAGCCAGGAATTGGAACAACCCTGTTCTGTCATTGTAATGAGAATTCGGGAAGTTTCACTAGATCATAGAATTACACAGAAACAGTGTCATTTCTTCCCCAACTCATAACTAGGACTACTGCAGATCTGTTTGATACATAGCAGATCAAGCTATTTGATCATCTAACAGTATTTTTAGTGACTCTCCATGGTTGCCGGATTCAACCTGAAAGGCCCATGGTCATCCGAAACATCCCAACAAGCAAGACCTACCTCTTTGCTATAACCCAAGGCATCTTTGAGCCAAACTCTACCGTTTAGGCCCTTACTTCGTGTTTTTACTGCTGTTACATATTTACTGGATCCAAATTAATCTGTTTTGACCTTTAACTTTCACAGAATGTTTCCTTAAGCAAGTAAGAGAATTCTGTTCAAATGGTCTCAGCAAATGTTAAGCAACTAACCTCAGCTGATAAGATTCCATGATGGCACTGAATGCTATCCTGTGACTGCCCAAATCCACTGCTAGCCTCAATGTACACGCCCTTCTTAGTAATCCCAACAATCTGTATCAATGACTGCTCCACCGGTCTATTAGACGGAATGAACACCGTGTTGAGTGGGTTGTCGGACATCCCTTTTCCGACAAACTCATTGTCGAGCACCACTGATATGTTCAACTTCTTAAGATCAGCCTTTGGGCCAATGCCGCTTAGTAGAAGCATTTGGGGGCTGCCAATTGCTCCACTGGACACTATTATTTCACTCCCTCGCCTCTTAGAAATATATGCTCGGTGTTGGTTCCCTTGTTCGTCTTTGAATATGACTCCAACTGCCCTTGGTTTCTTTCCTGCAACCGAGATGACCAACTTATTAGGGCTGGTTTAAACAGAAACGTGCATAAAACACAGTTTAGCACTACTAAACATACCTTTTGTGTCAAAAACGATCTTTTGAACCTTGGCATGAACCAGAACATTGAGTTTCTCAGGATTCGCATAAGCAAGAAGCTCAGCAGCAGTGTGACGGCGACCATACTCGTCAAAAATGGTTCCACCAACCTTAGTGCCATACAAGTGATCATAGGTGAAGCCATTAAAAGGCGAGACCCCAACTTCCAATAGACCGTCCCTAACAGCTCTCTGCCAGGGCACAAGGTTTGGCTGATGAACAATCTGCTTCTCAATCCATGGGTACGAGTCGTTCACCAGTTTAGCATCCCAGCCAGTTCTCCTAACATAGCTGCAACAGAACAAGAATTCTCATCATCGTCAAGCCAAGCGATCATCTGGTTAGTATCCCAATCTAACTGAAGTTACCAATGGAGTATTTTATAATCTTCCATAAGTTAAGTTTAACGCGTATTAATAAGCAAATACGACCAATCAGAAGTACTATAAGCAAATAAGTGATGGTTACCAAACAAATTTGTTTATTCTGTGTTTTGCTTGTTTACGTACTTGCCTGTCTACTTACACCCTCCGTCACAAAATAATTGAATACAACGACCAATAAGTGATATATGGACGATTATTTTGGGACGGAGGGAGTATTTAATACAAATAAGCAAATAAACTCTTGGATTCTACTGAATACAACTAGCAATAAGTGGGATTGTTGTTTCAACCTGGTTTATTTGTTCCATAAAATACTTTTAATTGGATGGAACCCATGATTTGCGTATTTCCATAAAATACTTAGGGTGGAGACCAAGTCCACCGTCCACCAGCGGTGGCCCATCTAAAACTTTTTTCTGGACTGACTCCACCAAAGTTGATAGCATTTGGGAAATTTTGAACCCGAACCTAGGAAATAGCAAAACACCCGGTCCTAGGCTACTAGGAAGTAAGGATAAAAAACAAAAAATAAAAAGCTACTACAAGGAAGCAAAAGAAATTTAGTGAGGACCACACCTAGCATATAACCCAAGTACAATAAGAGAGATGGATTGACATTGTTCTTGTACGATGCTACTATGTCACATACACCATAGGGCCACACAATACATTAAACCTTCATCATCACAAAACCCATCTTGGCCATTGACATTTGTTATGTCATTGGATATGGATAATTAATGACTTGTACCAAACAGACATAATAGAATGCAGAAGCTAGCACCCATGTTCGGAAATGGTTTTCAAGAACCGGTTCCACCTTTTTTCCGGATAGGGCCCCACATGGGAGACATAACTTTTCTCTCTCTTCTCAATTTTCAGAAACTCTACTCTAGTTTATAAGATGGGTCAGTGGAGTCCACTTCAAATCTACACAAATGATTCAAGCAGTCCATTAATTCCAAAATTATTCTTTGAGTCATCCAAAAAAAAAAACAAGTCAATCATATAACTTTAAATACTTGATTAAGTTGTCTAACTTTCTTTCAAACTTTTGTCAAAATTCAAGATCCTAAATTGTGAATCACAATTAGATGACGGATCAACCATTTATAATTTTTCAAATGAGCTAATTTTTTAGGAGTGACTCAAAAAATTAATTTTAGAACTAACGGACGGCTTGGATCGTTTGTGTGGGTATTTGAAGTGGACCTCATGGACCCATCTCGCAAAAGGTATAAACTAGAGTAGTGTTTCTGAAAATTGAGAGGAGAGAGAAAAGTTATGTCTTCTATGTGGGGCCCTATCCTGAAAAGGATGGAACCGGTTCTTGAAAACCATTTCCGAACATGGCCAGCGCTGCTAGTTGGTGGTGTGATGGTGACTCGTACGTTGATAATTGAACGCCCCCAATTAGTGCAATGGGATGTGTCTACTGTCTAGTCCTTATTTATCTATCTCTCGACTGGAAATGAGGCTCATGTAAGCAGTTTAGCTACCATTCTTCTAGGGGGTTTTTTTTTTTCTGGATGAAAGCCAAAATTGCCCCCACATTATGTAAGGAAATTCTGCCATTTTTCTCTTTTTGAAATTCTATTTCTATATCAATTTATAGTCAATCAACTTGAACTCATGAAGGAAATTAAATAACAAATATTTGAGAGAAAAAAAATCTGTTAATTTGAAAAGTCATTTTGAATTATTCACTTGAATTTTGATAAATCACTTTTCACTTTCAATAATTCATGGAAGAATGAAACGGGAAAAACCCTACAACCGCAATAACAAGGGGAAAAAAAACTCATGAAAGAAAATATGGGTCCTCACCATACCACCCATCAATGGCTCATGTCGTTCTTCGACTCATCATTACTCTAGATGGTGAAGATGTTATTGATTACGAACCAATATTGGATTATTCACACATAGGGATGGAAAATTTTTTGCAGTCCTGCTAACCTAGTACTGTACTACTTTTTCCCAATCCTAGTTCATGCCAAACATCAATGAACAAACATCACACGTGAAATAGATAGAAATTGATGAATAATAAATTTCGAACCGCAATTGCAATTATAAGAACAATGGGGGGGTAGTTGGTACTTGGTAGTTACCTCTAATACTTAATATGAATCCCCATGATAATGGATGACCTTAAAAAGAGCGAACAACAAGGACCCACACTACAACATACGAATTTTATGGACCAAAATGTCTTAGGTTTCCAATGGACGGTGGACCACAAAATCGCACATGATTCTACACGAATTTTATGTATCAAAAAACTTCACTTCTTGTCTTGTTTACCGACCCTATTTATGAGTTTGGAAAACAAAGAGTGAGTCTCCGTTTGGTTCACTCAATGGATTTTTAGATAATTAATAAATCTCGGGACGAGCTTACGTGTATCTAAACTAATCCGACTATGGCCCGGGAGGTTTCACTTAATAGTTTAATCCATCTAAATTAATTCGGATCAGCTAATTTTTTTATTTTGATTTCTCGTCGAGACAAATAATGACGAAATTCTAAATGCTGACCAAAAGTCAGAAGAGAACCCAATCGAAATTCTTATCCCAGTGCATTTTTTATTGCTGGATCAAGTGAAGATTTCTTTATCCGTCCGTCGAAATGGCACTGGAACAAGGTTTCAGTTAAGACAGATTTCGGCCCCACTATGACGCTTACGGTTAGTATTAGACGTCTGTCTCCCAGCACTATCTCCCAACACTACTTGATCGGAATTCCCAAAAGCAACACGACATTCGTTTTGTTTTTTTACTCCCTCGTATGAAAAGACTTTGACTCAACAAAAGACTCCAACTCAACAAAAAGTATGGAAATTCAACCCATAATATGAAAGAAGGTTGTCATATGCTCCCTCGGTCCCCACCGAAATATTTTTTTATAATATGGATCTCGTTTGATAGTTTCCGATGAGATCTTTTGAACGGTGCAAAAAAAATTGAAAAATTATTTGAGTAGATACATTATTTGTAAGTTTGAAAACTACACGTAGTTTCGTAAGGGACCAATTTTATGGGACAGATGGAGTATATAGACTAATCGGTGACTCTATAAATAAGTACATAGACTAATCGGGACTCTATAAACACGTACTCATCAGAGAGGAGAGACACCTCGGTTCACAACTATTTTCAAACAATGTATAGAGATAGAGAAGGGGTGAGAGGATGTACCTTGTGCTAGCTCTTGTGTAGAATCCAGCATTGATGCAAGATCCACCACCCAAAACCCTAGCCCTAGAATTAAACACCCCATCCGTGGAAATAAAAGTTTGTGCAGCTGATTCCGGCGAAGTATCCGCCAGAGATATATGGAAATTCTTCATATGGGATACATTGAAGTTGGCAAAAGGGACACCTCCTCTTTCCAACACTAGAACACTGAAGTTTTGAGAGAGGGTGGCCGCCAATGGGCAACCGGCTGTGCCACCTCCCACTATTATGTAGTCGTAGGCCTTGCAGCCGCCGCCGCTTGACGAGGCGGAGGAGGAGGAGAATGTGCTTGCTTCCTTGATGAATGGATAACTGTTTTCCCAGTTCTGCCTACCTGCATTGCATAACAAATGAGCAGTTGGCCAAACAGTTGTGCAGTGGAACTTGAATTTTCATAATAAACCAAAGAAATTTGAAGACATAGATAAAAAAAAAAATATGTCATTTGAATATAAGGTACTTTGTGACCACGGCTGGCGAAAAATAAATAAATCTTGAAACTCGAAAGTTTTTCTGTCGTTAACAGCTGGGCTGAAATTAGTTGACGTACGCATAAGTTGGCCGGGACACATGAATATGGAAAAAATAAGGCAATGTGTATTGTGCCATCTAGACCACATCACATTTGGCCACCAGCATTACTGAAAAATGCTGAAAAGAAAAAATACACTTCTTATTCGGACCATGAAAGAGGTTAAATGTGCACAAGACAATTTTGCTTCATTTGATGCCTATTGCTTTATGCTCACTAGGAAAAATGTGTCTGACTTACCCCTTCAACTCTCTTAGGTAGAAGTGTGTGTGTGTGTGTGAGAGAGAGAGATGAGGAAGAAGAAGAAGAAGAAGAAAGAAAGAGAGAAAAATACTAACTAAGAAAATGGAAAATGAGGGAAAAAGGAAGAAAATAAAAGAAAAGTCCATCTCAGAAAAGAATTGTCAAGAAAATTTTGCCTTGCATATTGTGTATGACTTTGAAGTGCGGTCTTGACGCAGCGGTAAAGCTGCCCTATTGTAGCGCATATAAGTTATGGGTTCGATTCTCAGAATCAACCTCTGTTTGCAAAGATAAGACCGCGTATATCAATCATTCTCCGGGATGCTCTCTTTTATATGTATTCTGTATGGCTTTACAACATTTTTGTGTGTGAGAGAGAGAGAGAGAGAGAGATGCATGTGAAGAGTGTGGAAAAAGGGTTAGGGAGCAGTAGTAAACCTTGACAGAAAGTGAGTGCGTTGATCCACACTAGTAAACTAAGAAAGAACAGGAGATTCTTCACTGCCACTGCCTCAACCCAAGCCATTGAGATCTAGAGAGAGAGACTTGAGTACAGAGAGAGAGAGAGTATGATGAATATCTCAGAAGCAACAGTTGCCTGCCTTCACCTCCTCTCCCTCTCCTTTGAGCTGGCTTTCTGTGGTTGGCCTTGTTCTTTGTGTTTGCCACTCACACATTTATATATACATACATATATATCCTCGTTAATATTCCTGAAAAATCATTTTATAACAACTCACAAAAAGAAGAACGGCGATACATACACTCTCTAGGAGCCACTCCCAGCCACACCCTCTCTCATGGGGTGTGTGGTCATCCACACTCCATGTGAGAGAGGGTGTGGTGGAGTGGCTCCCAGGGAGTGTATGTATCATTTTTCAAAAGAAATAACAAAAGGGTTCAGACTCGGGATCATCTCCGATTCAAGTTTTGAACTGGACGGAACAGGGTCAATTAGTCTTCGGATTTGCTCAGAAATTATTACCCGTAAGAGTCAAAGAGTTTTTTAACAAATCTAAATAATTAATTGCAACAAATGGACGGTTTGGATTTAGATTGTTCCATTCGGTCCAAAATTTTAAAAAAAAAACCAGTGAGGAAAAGATTCAAGAAAGAACAGACGACATTTAATGGTGAAATGAATGGCACAGTTGGAGAAGCTTTAATGACCATCCGACCCCCATTCCATTCATCCTTCCATCTGATCGCGTACGTGGACAGCTCACATAACCCCTGCAACAATTACAAAGGGCAGAGTTGTCCAGGTGTACTAATATGAACGCCTTAATTCGATTTAACAAAAACATAATCACCGATTTTATTTCTGCGATTATAGTTATTTTTTGTCTCAAAACATAATCAACTGCTATGAAAAAAAATTTGATACTCTTATATATTCATGAGTTCATATTGGAGCTAGGGTATAGTCCTATAAATTCTTTCAACATGCATGTGACAAAAGGGACCCGGGTGCTAGAGAGCACACCTAAAGATCGGCCCTAGTGTGCAGCATTAAAGTTATCGGATGTGTTTTTAATGGTTCGGATTTTACTTCGGTAATGGATGGCTCAGATAACCAAAGTGTCGTGATGAAATCCGAGCCGTTGAAAACACATCTGATGGCCCTGATGCCGCACACCAAGACTAATCTCCAGGGAGTGCTCTACAAAAGTACTTTATATAATCGAGTATCTCCTATTGCCCCGAATAACTATCGAGCAACTGACATTGGGGGATTATGGTTGCTTATTTAGAATGGGATTATGTTATTGATTTGAATTGGTTATAAGATAAATGTATATATCTATTATCTATAGCCATTATGAAATTGGGGTAAAAGTAGTTTCTTCTATCATACGACTCTCCTTGTTTTGATTTGTTTGTCTACTTTTTAACTTATCCATGTCCCAAAATATTTGTCCATTCTAAGTCTGACTCTTGAAAGTTTCATTTATGCCCTTTCCTTTTTAACTACAGAAATACGAAGTTAGAGTACAATAATATGCATTGAAAAGAGTGCACTCTTATATATTTAAGGAATTTTTGGAAACTCAATGTCGTTTCATAGTAATCATTATGCTCCCTTAATAAGTTGGGATCCTAAAACTAGATAAATAAATTGGGACGGAGGGAGTAACAAAAAAAAGATCAAGACTTTGGACTTAGTGATTTGCTCATTTTTAAGTTATAAGGTTCATTTCTTCTAAATAATTGGGTTCTCTCTGAGTAGTCAGAGCTTCTCTCTCTAAGGAACAAACCCTAGCCGCATTCTCTCTTCATTCCTCCTCCCTCCCCCTAGGGTTTTCATCATCCTCATGCGGTGGCGGGAGGAGAGGCTTTACTCTTGATGGGTGTTTTCCTTCCACCCAAGTAATGATCGTTTTTCTCGTTTTCAATAACCCCTCCTTTCCAGTGAGGGTTTTCTCTCTTGATCTTAGATTTAAGAGTTTCTTTGTGTTTTCCCCTCTTTTTCTTTCTACTGACATTTCATGCATCATCAAGGTGTCGTTTCAAGTTCTGTCAATGGTGGTAGTGGTCCTTTAACGAAGCAAGGCGGCAGCGATAATCGTCCGATGACAAATCAGATTAGTTGGATGGTAGCCATGGACGTGATTATTAAGGATACCCAACGCTTCAAATTTGTATTGTTTGATCAATATGAGTTTTTTTTTGTGTGTGTATGACTGCAAATGAGGTGACCCATTTTGTGGTGATGAGGAGTAGTAATGGTCTAAGTGTTTCTACCTATGAAGACTACCCTCCATTTTGACTTTCTAGTCCTTCAATTTAGGACGAGTGCTATTTTTAGATGATTAATATTTCTCATGTATTTTTGTACTCTAAATATTTGGCATTGCCACTACCATAACGTGTTTGACAGATTTTTAATTGATCCAGAGAGATGATCTTCATCTCCATATCTATAACATTTTAACATTCTATGAAAAGGTGATTATATAATAACATGTTTAATTTGTCACATTTATTAACCAGGATATTAATTAATGCTGTACATTTTGAATCATGAATTTCTAGAGGGATTTACCAATGGAAAAATAACAAATTAAAGAAAAGAAACAAATTCAGTTTTGATTTTTATTTTTTTTCACTATGTCATGATTATTTTCTTACTCTTCTCTCCGCGAAATCATTAACAAATCAGAAGAACGGACTACAAGTGCAGATCCCACTTCCCTATCTCTCGTAGGTGTCCGATTCTTGTAGTACATACATACATACATACTAGAGTATAATTAACAATCTCCCTTTTTCTTTCCTTAATTGTTTCTCAATTTCATCTTATCGTACAAATTAATGATGTTCAAAATGGTTTTATGGCTAGTACTTCTACATTACACATTAAACACATGATAAGAAAATAAGGTCACACCAACATTAAATTGTGTGAATCAAACAGTCAAATCCGTTCAAAAAAAAAAAATCCAACAGTCAAATCCAAGAGGTGGGTGTGAGGTTTGGCTAAATAAGTTGGCTTAACTTTTTTTTCGCCTTCATTTGATTTTTTTTTTGCGTTTGTTAGTTTCGCATCGATTTTTTGAGTATTATTGGTTCGTCTCGACGAGAGGAATCCAAAAAGGTAAGAGATTATGATTAGAACCCTCAATTTTTTGAATAAGATCGAAAAAAGTGTAAAAATGATTTTTGGCTTATTTTTGTCTTTATTCAAAAAAAATTAAGCTTTGGTCATAATTTTTTACTTTTTTTATTCCTCTCGCCGAGATGAACCAATAATACACAAAAAGTTGATGCAAAACTAAAAAATGCGAAAAAAAATCAAATAAAGACGAAAAAATAAGCCACCCAACCTTTTTGGGCCAAACCTTAAAAGTTTTCGACTCTTGCAATAAATATAAGATATGGTTGCCTCCCCCACCGATTGGTTATCTAAAGTTGAATGTAGATGGCTCCGGAGGGCAAGTACAGGGGTTTGTTTAGGATTATTTTTGTCTTTGTTTAAAAAAATCTTAGTTTCAGATGTAATTTTTAATTATTCAGATTAGAAATCTATTGGCCGGTCCTATTATTTGGAATTTTGGCCCACCGGGTCCTGGGCTAAAATTTATTGTTGGAGAGGTCCTGGGGCACAAATATGGTTGGAGATTTTACTTTTTTGTCCATCCTTCTCGTCGTTACTCTTTGTTTTTACTAACCGTTTAGGCACTTTCATAGGGTACCCTAGGATTTTAAGCACTTTCATAGGGTACCCTACAGTTTAGGGTACCCTAAATTTAGAATGTACATTTTAGAATTTAGACCGTACATTTTAAAATTTAGACCATATATTTAGAATTTAGACCGTACATTTTAAAATTTAGACCGTACATTTTAGAATTTAGACTGTATATTTAGAATTTAGGGTACCCCTACAGTTTAGGGTACCCTAAATTTAGAATGTACATTTTAGAATTTAGACCGTATATTTAGAATTTAGAATGTACATTTTAACACTCAAAATGTACATTCTAATTTTCAAAATGTACATTCTAATTTTCAGAATGGCGGTAATTTCGGAAGAAAAAGTGTAAAACTTATATCCAGGACCTAGTGAACTATGCGCATTATTTGTTCCGGACCTTACAAGCTATAACACATGTTTATAGGACCGGCCCACAAAACTCTATTTTCAGATTCCTATCATCAAGACAAACGAATAATTTAAAAAAATGAAAAAAAAACTGAATAAAAACTTTAAAAAAATGATCCAAATAGATTATTAAGTCAAACTAGGAACCCGGTGTCCTGCTGTCTCTCTAGTCGGCAGGGCCTGCCAAACCCATCTAGCACCGTCCGTTTCAACATTCAATGGTCCGGATTAAAAATAAAACTCTTCCGTCGAAGAGAAGACTTTTCCACGGAAGAGTTTTATTTTTAAACCGGACCATCCAAAACACTTTTGAACGGTATGGAATGGGACAACAGAGCCTCGCCTTTTGGGAAATAGAAGTCGATGCAGCCTACGTTATAGGGGTGTATAACTTATCCCCGCAGCTTGTACAGTTTGTACCCTTAATTTTTTTATTTTTTTTGAACCTGTACCCTTAATTTATTCACGCACAGCTCCTGTTTTTTCACTCCTTTAATTGAATGGTATCCCAAATCTTATGGTTCAATATTCAATTAACAGATTTTCTGTTGTAATTAATATTCCAGCATTTAATGGAACAATTAAAACTTTCTCAAGAGAAGTAATGAGGAGCAGGGCAGCTATGCTACCAGTTTTGGAAGGGAAGTACAATAGTAACCAGCTGGGAGGTTAGTTGGCAAATTAATTCCTACTATTTTTGTAATATGTAGGCCTAGTGTGGAAATTAATTAACATTAGGGTAAGGTACAACTAATTTAGTGAATAAAATTTTTACCATTTTAATCTAATTAGAGGACTAAATATTGATTTCCGCATATATACCATTTTTCTATGAACGCACTTCATTTTTTTTTAGTGAAATTTTAATGTGTAAATTTTTCACTGTAAGGCAAGAAATATAATGTATTCATCAAAATATAGAGTGTAAAAATCATTTTCCCTCGGAAAACTAGTTTATAATGATCACTGGCGACTCCAGCTCATTGAGAGTGGGGTCAGCCGACCCCACAGGAAGGAAAAAATATATATTACTTGTATATTAAATTTTATTTTAAATTCATAAATGAACCCCCTAAATTTGGTGGTGACACTATTGGATAACTCCTAAAAGTTTATAAAAGTTACTTATTTAATTTGTTCTTTTGATAAGGAAAAGGTTGATCTGTCTTGCTAGAATGAGCTTTAAATGCGATTTTTGTTGGAACAAGATTTCAGTTACCGTATATAATGTTTTTCTTAGATAATGTTTATAAATGATCCCACGCTTCCAAACTCTTGAAGTCACTACTGATAATGATCTCTACGTGCAGTGTGCTGCTTTTTTCTTTTTTTTTCGATGGATTCTCTCAGTATTCAAAAGGTGAAGTTATTGCCTGTCCATTCTAAGATTCAAGAAAGGAAATTCAAGTGCATAGTTAGTTTGCTACGCAAGTACACTTTTCAAACTTGCAACATAAAAGACCAAAACGAATGATGGTATTGGTGAGTTGGTGCTCTCATAATGATAAAAATTTAAGACACCCAGCCCGAAAAGCTAGTTCGGTTGATTGGTGGGTTATTTTTCATATAACTGATCCGGGTTAGAATATTGTGGTTCCGCAAGAAAAATATTTTCTTATAAATTCCCCCAGCATAGATGTCCTTTTACCCGACCGGAGAGGGGACTAGTCACCTCTTACCGTCAACCAAAACAAAAAAGACAACCACCTCCCAAAATCTACAACCAAAAAAAAAAGGTTTATAAGAATGATTTGGAGGTGATGATATTGGTTAATTTGGTGCCCACACATCTCATAAAATTTCAAGACCCCCCACCAAAAATGTGCAAAACGAAAGAAAAAATAGTTAATAATGGCACTACTTTGATTTTTTTTTTTTTTTTTTTTTTTTTTTTTTTTTGTTCTTGTGGGACTTCATGTGCACCCCTGAGGCCCAGGCATAAAATTCGGTTGACGGCCGATTTAACCCAACCCATAGGAAGGGACCCACCACCAGGCACCAGTGGAGTGCATCCCCCCCCCCGCAGAGCCCAGAACGTTTCGTTAACTCTTTCAGGAGTCGAACCTGGGACAAAGCTGCGGAAGGTGAATGCCTCCACCACTGGGCCACCATCCCCGGTGGTAATGGCACTACTTTGATAATGCTTTTAATTTTAGCACAACAACTTTGTTTCTTCTTCTTTTTCTCAAACTGTTTTCTTTCTATTTTTCCATACATATTAAAGAACCAGCTGATATACACTGTCCCATTGTGCAGACATTTGCACATGCAAATTAAAAAAACTACCCATCTATATGTGTAGCTGAAACTACTTATTTTTTGTTCACAATCATTTTTTTATTCATACTTTCTTTTTTAATTTCATACGTGTGAATTCACATTATTACCCTCTTATTTTTTTTTAATGTTTTTTCCATGAAAAAGGTGATTTTATAATCTTCTGAAGAAAATACAAATAGCAGAAAATAGAGTGCAAAAATCAATTTCCATAACTGAAACGGTTAGGTGAAGTCGATTTAAAGCAGTGAATCTCACAGGTATTGTTGCAAAGAGTTCAATTTACCAGTTATTAGCAATTTCACTGAGGACCACTACTTTTATTATTATTATTATTATTATTATTTTAGTATTAGTAGTTTTAGGACTTGTGGCTCATATAGAGAGGTACCGAGAAGTTTTAAGTCGCATTTGGCCCATCACGAGTTCAACTAATTGGGCTGCGCCGTAGGCCCAATGGTTTGGGGGTACCGTATTATTAGGGTTGTAATAGAGTACATGTATAAATAGTCTCTATTGTAAAAATCCTGGACGACCTAATCAACTAACAGACTCGCTCTCGCTCCCGTGGAGGTACCCGATTTTGGAGAACCACGTAAATCTTGTTGTCAATTCCTTTACTGTTCTTATTCCTATATTGTGTGTGTGATTGTTTACGCTTGCAGGTAGAACTGGTGCTATCTATATAAAATGAAATTTCACAGGGTAAGAACTAAGGGTAAGGACCATACATCGCTGCACTAGCATTTACCTCTGCTTACACACTGCATGCATGTTTGTACACTGCCATACAGGTGGAAAAATAGTTACTCAAAAAGATATTTTTGCCCTTTATCTAGCTGGAAAAGCAGTTTCCCTCTGTCCCAAAAATAGATAGTTCGGCCCACAAAATAAGACCTTAAAAATGATTTATTTTTGCGAAAAATAAATTAAAAGAACTTATCATTATATTTGTAACTTGCGGAAATTTTGTTAAATAATTTATTTTTAAATTCTCATTTTGCTGACCGGACAATTTTTTGAGACAGAGGTAGGTAAAATTATCCAAAAAAAAAAATTATTGTGTGCCATACCCATTAACTGCTCTCACCTTCCATGCAATATTACTAGCTCGGACACTCTGTTGGTGGCCAGAGAGCCATTAGTTCTGATCAGTTCATTCCAATGCAATATGTACAAATAGAAATTTATTTGCACCCTAAATTATCATATTTTGATATGGATAGAAAGTTGATAATTGTCGTAAAACTATTAGTATTATTATTATTATTATTATTATTATTATTATTATTATTATTATTATTATTATTATTATGGATAGGACATGTTGCGGAATCTTACACTTGAAAATATTACAATATGGACACATATTGTGTTTCGAAAGTTGAATGAAGTTATGTATTGTACTCAACTGAAAGTTAAAAAGAAATTATATGAACTTTTGGGGTATTTTTGTCATTTTATATGATATTTTTTAAACATTGGTTTAGATTTTGTGTTTCGATCTCGTCGAGCAGAACGATGCAATGCAAACATTATAGCTAAATTTACTAAAAACTAGGAGAAATAACCAAAAAAAAAACTTGGCCAAGTTCTTATTTTCTGTAAAGGGCCACCTTAGGCTCTCCGTTATAACATATCTAATCAACCAAACAAAACATCTTCAATGTTTGTGGGCTCCACATTTACCGTCTAGTAACCACGTGCAACCAACAGGTTCAGATACATCTGTGTCCGAATTTGGACACTTCTCTTTTTATCTGCTAGCATTGCTGATAGTAGTATTTGCTTGTTTAAGCCCGAAGGTCGACTTTTTAACATATTATGACATATTTAATGTTGTGAGAAAATTCAATCATGGAGCCAATATGTGGAATTTCAACAAACTCATGTTTCTTCAAATTTATCACTGAAAACTTTGGTGACAATTCCAATTGAAAAACCTTGTTGTGGTAGAGCTAAAGATGTTACTATAATAACACACCAAGTAATCTGAGCAGTGTTTCAATTTTCTGGCCAACTTGGAATGGTGAAACTAGATTTTCCAGATAGCAAATTGAAAACTGAAACCAACCAAACAGAGTCTTCAATTTTCCAGATAAATACAATCGAAAATGTTATGGAACGTGAAAAGTTTTCTTGAACCATTTCGGAGAAACTTGTCATGTTTTCTACTACTCAGATACAAAAGCACAGAATTTTAAATATGTAAGATATCACACCTGATCAGCAGCTCCGATTTGAATTGCCTCCATAAGGATTTGCACCGGAGAGGTGTGATCGGATGGTGAACATAGGATCTATTGCTTGTTCCGATACCATATTAAATTGTTAACCACCATTCCACCAACAGACCAACTCAACTAAAAGTTTAAGCTCTTAAAGATAGGGTAACTCATTATTTATATCCTTAATATGCCCCCGGAAGATTTGCCCCATTGTTTGTGCCTTGAGCACACCTGGTGGTTTCGTTGTTCGTTGTGAACCCTACAAAGTGCTCGTGCCTAAAGGCACTTCCCTAATAATTTAACTGCACAACCTAATCTTACAGCCTCGCCCCACTCGTGCCAGGGCTCCAAGAAATTTTGATACAGCAGGAATCCAATTACACAAACAACACAATTAGGCCAGATTCCATCCCATTCAGTAATGGACTGGAAGCAAGAAAGAACAAAATAGAAGTCGTGTATTGATTCAATGAAGGATTAGTGAACCATAGCACACAAACCAACAAAAACTCAAAACCCAATGCACTACAATTGCACAAAAAACAAAATCAACATGAAACAATTACGCCAAACAAAACCCATTAAGTCGCACTTGCAATGTCCAAAGTTCAAAGACAATAATTTCCTTCAATTGAGGATGCATTCTATTAAGCAATACCAAAGTGCAGGTGATAGGAATTCACCATTAGGGTTTTTTTTTGCAGAATAGAATATGATTAATGTATCTTAGTAAAATACAAATGGCCGACTAATGTCAAAATAAATATATGCTAAATACAAAAGAACACGGACAACGCAGAAAACCACGATAGGTAACAGGATAAAGCAACCTTTCAACTCATCCCATAAACCAAAAACCAAATAGGACACATGATAACTGAAACTAAGAAAACCTAAGCGGTGGGGGGCCTATTACAACAAACGGCAGCCCCAGTATTACGGCACCTAACACAAAAACCAATGCCTTCAAAATCTTGTTCCTCGCTATTTAGAGTTAAATGGATAAACCATACGCGATTAGCATCATCCCACATTGGAGGAAGCAGAAAGCAGCAGAGCAGCAAACCAAAGAATATCAATCGGTGTGATAAGTTTACTTCCCTTTTTCATGCCTCGAGGGACTCGTGTATTCAGTCCCATTTTCGGACCATGTTACCTCAGATGAAGCAGTAGATGATACATCGCCATTATTGTTTGATCCGCTCTGAAAGCTGGTTGCTGCTACTGGACGGTTCCTCTGAGGTTCCGGAGCTGCAGGCTTTTGTCCCTCCTCTGCTAGTTTTCTGAGAAGGTTCATGACAGTGGGGAGGAACTTGGTAGACAATGAGAGAAGCCCAGGAAGCTGAAAACACATATACGACAATCAATTATCAAAACCAAACATACACCAAGCAGGCAAAACCTGGTCCGAGGAAAGTACAACATGACTGCCTTAATTTTCTATTTGGGCCAAACAAAACAAAAATTAAGTCCAAACCTAAGAATACAAGTTTTTATTCCTTGTTCATTTCGATAAGTTGCTTTTACAACCGCGGGTAAGATATTATAAAATAAAACGAGAGAGCTTGAAACTCACTGCGCCATTTCGGAATTCACCAGAGATGTCAAGCTGGACCCATAGGGCTTTTACAAGTAGAAAAGCAACAAAAATTACACCAAGATACAAAGGATTTCTGCCCATGACGAAAGAAAAAAAAACAGTTAGGTAAAGCGGTAAATAAAAGGAACCCAGAAAACAAAGCTAACAAAATTAAATTCACAAGGATAGGGAGAACAAGTACCTCAAAAGTGTCATGAATTCATTGAATCCAAGGACTACCAAGGCAAGAATTGCCCACGGAGGTGGCAACCAGTTATTCTGGCGCTTGCTAGCTTCCTGAAAATGCAACCCAGGAAATCAAAAAAATCTAGACCTTAAAAATAGTAAGGCGATACTGTGCATGAACTACAAACAGTGCAATTGGTCTTTGTACAAGTGGTGGTCAAAATACACATTCCGTATTCTTTCAAAGCTCAATAAACCCATGAAAAATCCATTAGACACGATAGACTCCAGCTGAGGTATAGGTGTAACAGCTTGAGGACATTTTAAACGGTTAGGGAGAAGGGTGACAACAGCCAAACACAAAAACCACCATAATTGGCCATCTAGTACATGTTTACAGCAATAAGCAACAGGACATGGAGCTTAACAGAACATATATTGTTACTTTATAATGCACACAAATTGCATAACTTAATTGATTTTCTTTTCTTTTCTTTTCTCTTCTCTTCTCTTCTCTCCTTTTCTTTTCATCTACACACAGCCCCAAATCCTGCTTCGATTAATTGGAGCATAAAATATTCCTTATGCATCTCGCTTTCTCATTTATGTATATCTAGTCATTTCCATGTGAGAAAATTTCTTGCAAGTGAATGATGGATGGTAGCTATAGCCGGAAAATAAGCATTATAGCAGATGGACCACTTCGGGGAAAGGGAAAACAAAAATAAAAGAAGACATCAAGATACAAAAGCGCAGAATTTTAAATAAGTAAGAAATCATGCCTGAGCAGCAATGGCTTGAGTGACAGTGTACTCTGTCTCCATTTTGAATTGCCTCCATAAAGATTTGCACTGGACAGGTGTGATCAATGTCTTTGATGGTGAAACCTGGTCGCCAAGCATACAAAGAGAAACTCATACAACACAATCAAGAAAGAGTCCTTTACGGTAAAGAGGATAGGTTTTCAAGAATGTCCGCTAGGTCTGCAAAAAAATTAGTTTCATGTGGTTTGTGTTTACCTCTGCAACTGCATATTCACCCACTTGTGTGGAAATAAGAGGAAAGAATCGTGAACAAGAAAGAAGTACTCTTAAATTGCCTCTTTCGTAGACATTGAGTAATACGACAATTCAAATATGCAGAATATGAGTTTGGATCATGATTAACCTAGGAATCAGTGAACATAGCAATGTTTAAATAATTCCCGTTGTCTAAAGCTACACAGATCACGCAATACAGATTGCATGGTTCTAGAAGATTTATGCTGGAACAATATATACAATTGATAGCATCAGGCATTTTCTTTAACAAAACAGAAATTGTTACCCTATAATAACTTGACAAAATCAACACCAGAGAATTAAAACAATTCATATAGTCACCTCTTCCCAAGAGCTTGAGGCCAGGCGATCATCTGATGTGCTACTCTTATTGGTAACAGCACCACTTCTATTATCCACCAATGCCACGACTAGGGTCTTTTCAATGTTATCAGCATCGTCATCCAGACGGATTGCAGCCATAACAGCAAGCAACTTCAAAGACTACAAATGAAACAATTACGAAGATAAAAAAAAAAAAAATTTGAGATCCAAATTTAACTTGGAACTGTAATTTCACCAAATGTAAATGAATTAAGATAGCACGCATCATACTGATGAGCGAGCCATCTTGGTGATTGCTCGAATGTCTTCCTTCCCAGTCCAAACCCGCGGCATTGAATCAGAATCCTGACTAAATAACGTTGCAAACCTGTGGGTGATGTCGTGTCAGTTTAAATGTTAAAACAACTGAATCAATCCAGTGCCAGAAAAGTTAATTTCATAATGTGTTACGAGGACAAAATACCTATCCTTCATACGGATCAGAACTCTTGCAGCTTCTTCTTTAGCCTTCAACTCAACCACTCCTCTTGCATAATCCTCCAAACTCGCAAGCATCTTGTCCTTCGTTTGTTCCTCCATTTCGAAAGAAGAAAGTGCTACAGAGAACCCAGAGACAGCTGATTCGGTCTCGCGTCGGAGAAGCTTCCTTATTGCCGGCCACGTATCGTCACCAGCTCCATCTAAAAGAGCTTCAACAGGTCCTGATAATGCGTCGTTCAATTTTTTCTGCAAATGAAGTATCATCAGTTTCTTATGACAAGGATAAGTTTTTGACCATAGATATAAGCTGCTTTGCCATTTGCTAGTATAACTAGCCTCTGTGAACTAGAACAATAACTAACATGAAAAGCCCTTGTCTACTGCTAATCATAATAATACGCAACTTGTGATAATGACCACATAATCGCTATATAATTCCACGTCTGGTAAAACCCTCTCCTGATGAAAAAATTAAATCGAATTTCCAAATCATATGCACTATATTTACCCAACTGATTCAAGGAACACGTAGCCCATATGATTTTTGATCTACGTATTTCTTCACATGTTGAGACACTCTCCAGATTAAGAAAACAATTAGAAGACTAAACTTAAAGAAATACCTCATATAGGTTGGTAACTTCAGATAGCTTGGCAGCACGAACTGCGGCAACATGAGCATCTATATCACGCTGGAGTTTCTCACGCACTTTCGCTGAGTCCCAGTTTGCTTGTTGAATAACAACATCTGGGAAAGTTATTTGGTTAGTACAGAACATACTGTTTCAGGCACATTCAAGACACCATACCAGATAAGTCCTTATGAAAACTTTCATGGGAGAAATTTTTCACAGCAGTTAATGTCCAATGAAAACAACATAAAACATCAGCGATGCAGAAAGTGTTGAAACATCAAAAGTTCAAATTGAAAGGTTGTAGGAAATAATCTTTGCATACCTTGGAAATTACCTAAAATGATGTTTCTACTTTAGTGTATGCATCAAGAACTGTATAAGAAACTACATTTTTCATTTCAGTGCAATCTGCCAAGTACGAGAACCATAGAAATGCTACAATAGCAATCAACCTCTCTACTTAAAACAACCAGACTTCAATTATCTCCATCATAAATTCTATAATGACTCAAAATTAAATGAGAACTTCATACAAGAAAAAATTGGTTTTGTGCTATACAATAAGTTTCAGTATGAAAAAGTTTGTCAATGAAATCCACTTTTCCCAAACAGCATAAGTTTTTTTTTTTTTTTTTGATCGGCCCCAAATAGCAGAAGTTGCAGAAAAATTGTTAAAGGGGGCATACAAAAGCATTAAGGCACACATAGCATAATATAAACAACCATAGAACGGATGCTGCTATACAGAAGTAAACAAAGTTACAAAATTTCATTTAACATACCTGCACATTGTTCATCAAACTGAGTCATAAAAATCTTGACACAACTATGAGCAGCCACAGAAAATCCTTCCCCTCCATTTAAAGCTTTATCAAATGCTTCTTTGAATTTATCTAGAGTTCCTGATCGTATGTGTCCCAACATAGATTGGTAGGCCGGTTGGACAAGCTAAGAAATCATAACAATAAAAGCAATGAGGAAAGAGAACATAATTGGCTAAGCCGTACAGAAAATATTAGAACATAGTGAGACTTCCCAATGACCTCATGAGCTATTGATATCAAGAGCCTCAGGAACGAGAAGCTCAGGTTATTGAGGCATCTCTCATCATACTACAGGAGGTGGTCTTCAACTAAATACCAAAAGTTCCAAAAGGAAATGGTATAGAAAGGGAAGTTCCGAAAGGAAGTGGTAAAGAAAGGCAACTCGTATAGACGACAGCGATGAACCAGTCCTAGTGCATATTTGCTGATTAATCAATGTTCTCAAAGTGGCCATTTTTCTTCTTTATGCTACAATTCAAAATGATATAGGTCCCATAGTATTAAAGGTCAAGTATCTTGACAGTGGGATAATCTATAATTTGACAAGTCGGATGGCTTATTAAATGATTTCTCCATACTTAATTGCTGATGCAAACGAATTCTAACCAGATGCCAGGTATATGATTCTGATATTTCCAACATCAATGCAACAATAGATGGTATAGAAATCCAAAATTCTAGAGATAGTGCCATAAGGAGACGTTACTTGCAGCAATTTCTCCTCCAATTGTTTCCGCTTTGTTGTTCTAACACCATCATCAAAATATGTAGCCTCCATATCATACCTGAAAAGAATAAACAAAGGTGCATTGCTCGACTTTGTGATAGACATCTCTTGAAGAAAGATAGAAACCATCAGAACAAAATTTCAAATGATAAAACGTCTCAATATATTGCACTACCTTCTAAGCAAAGAAAGGAGTTAGGTCACAAATGGACCAAAATAACAAGAGGAGAGAGAGAGAGAGAGAGAGAGAGAGAGAGAGAGAGAGAGAGTAATCCAAATCCCCCATAGCAACACCAAGCCACATGTATTCGTGAAGTTTGTTGTACAATATATAAGTAATTGCTTGAGGTGCTTAATGAAGTAAAGCAAGCTGGTACATTCCAGGACCATAAGAATACAACTACAAAGACACCAGAACAAACTACACTTCACTTGGCGTTTCCAGATTATTTCTAAGGGCTCTTTTGCTGGAGAGCTTAAACAGGGGTGATAGCCTCACCCATACTTGAGCTTAAATAGGGGTTAAAACCCTACCCCTCACATTTATTAACCACGTTCATACATTTTAGTCCATCAGTCAGCAGCTTCATTTCCCCCCGAGATATACCATTAACATATTTTAGAAAGAACAATTCCACATACATTAACCATCATATTTTTGCAGCCTAGTCGCATTCCCCCAATTACATTGGGCTGAAGTCTCTTTTACCAATTTGCTAAAAACTTCAGGAAAAAAATGTCGTCGTAAACACGTGTAAAGCCTAAAACTGAGAAACACAAAACACCAGGCAACCATGTGCCTATAAGGCAATGATCTACCACAAGCTCTCTAGCAAATATTGCGCCAGAGGATATGTACATACTCTGACAGACAAGTGTGAAGAATTGAAGTAAGCTTTTTCCCAAAGCCTGATACCGGTCCAGTTTGTATGGCCTCATCCAATTCACACCACTCCTGCAAAAATATTAAATCATGTAAGGTATTTAAACTAGAATAAATAAACATAGAGGGGAAAGGGAAATGACAATGACAATGAACAAAAACCTTACTATAGATAGAAAGAAAAGCAGGTACCTCATTCGCAACAAAAGAAGCAAGCTTTTCATTGGCAATTTCTTCACAACGTACTGTAGCCACCATAACCTACAGTACTAACAGCAGTAAAGAACACAATATCCAGACAACCAAGAGTCATTTTCCTAGAGAATATTTTTTGCCATTACCTTGTGGGCAGGAAGGTCAAGGTCCTTGTTATCCTTAATCACTTTCCAGATCTGTTGTGAACTAAAAGAGAACCCTGAAGCGGGAACAACACCCCGCCTATCTCCAGCAAGTCCACCAGGTGCTATAGAATGGAAAAATCGCTGTCTTAAACTAGCCACCTTCATTTTGCAAAACATAAACAACCACACTTAGTCAGCCCACTAAACCTGAAATTACAGACTACATACTTGAATAATAAACCTGTAGACAGCCAACAGAATACAATCCCGCAATATGGCATTCGGGAAAAAGGCGGCCATAATCTAATTTATGTAATGTGGATTATCATGAATAAAAAGGTTACAGAGATCTGGAAAAGGAAATCATCACACTCAAAGTTGATAGTGAAGAGGTTTGAAATGAGATCATCTTCCAAAAAGAAAAAGAAGAATAGAAAGTGATTCTTGAAATAACATACAGCTAGAATATCAAGTTAAACATTATTCTACACCGGTCTAGCTACCAGAGTCTACACCGACGTACCTGCTCTTTAAATTGTTCTTCTTTCTCTTCGTAACTAGAAAGAGCTACAACTTCAACCTGGCAATATTACACAAGATGAGCCTTTATGCATGCGCATAGCCACTCATTTTCGAGCAGCATACCAAAGTGACTGCACTCATTTTTTTGGTAGATTAAAGGCATCTTACATTAAAAAATTCACTCAGGGGAGTTTCCTTGTGAGCTTGTGGCTTCGGAACGGAGTCCCATATCTGCATCCAAGGAATAGATACAGATTGGAATCATTGGATAACATGGGAATACAATGACAGAAAAAGACAGAACAAAATACCTTCTGAATATCTTCCCTCAAAACAGGTTCTAAGTTTTCCAGAGGCGTCTGCAATCAACCAAAAGAATCCTCAAGTTTCAGTTCAACCAACAAAGCCTTAGATCAAGAGATTCGTTGGTACGAAATGCCAATGATTTGTACCTAGAGTAGGTACATGAAACAATAAGAAAGGAACATACCCTTGTTTTATCACGTATTACGAACATCAAAGTAGTTTTGCGTGGACTAAATAACCGCATCATGACCTGTACAAATACCATGAACTTTAGATAAGTTCATCTTTACTATTTGAAATAATTGGTTGCATAGTGCAGGTACAAAAAATACCTGGAATACAGTTTTCAGAAGTGGTTTATTTGCGGCCTGCTCACGGCCAATGTCATGACACCACCTATATAGCATAATATTCAGAAAAATTAATTATAATCAACTGCGCAATATCCTCATAAGATCATTAAAATAACTTGGACACACTCCGTAGGAAACGCCTTGCTTGAGCTAAATAAAAGCAAACTTACATATTAATAAGCACTATATCTGAAACAGCAAGGGCGAAAAGGGCACTCTGCTTTTCGAAGGCAGTATCATCCTGCAAATATACAACAGAAAACTAAATCAGGGAGAGAAATGACCAGTGATCCCAAGCCATTGACGGATATGAAATGTATATAAGACGACTAACACAAATTGCAAGCAAAACCATAAATCTCAAATGGTTCTGAACAGACTTTCGGCAAATTACTCATGTATAAACCTTAACGCGAACTGTATAAGCGAAAAACAATCAATTTGCTAGTAATAGACATAATAAATATGGTCCAGCATTGCTACACACACGTGCAGTTGTATATACATTTCTGTAATACGCATCCAGCGCAAGAAAACCTTCAGTAATGAGTTCATTTACAGGGCAAGACAATGGTAATAGGAAATTGACACTAAAAACCATATAGCCATATGAAGCCATAGTAGCTGACAAAAGGTTTTGGAAAAACACCTCTCCTCGTTCCCTTCCGTCAGTTCCCTCCAAATCCATTACGAGAGTGCAAGGTTCAATACCAGCACAGTGAGCCATCCAGATACCTTTAGTAGTTTGAGACCTAGAGAGAGAGAGAGATAGAGATAGATCTTGTTAGCTTGCTGCAGTCAGTTAAAAAAGACTCAATATGAGAGCTCTGCGAGTACATGCCTTCCCTTAGAAAAATCCATCTCCCTAAAGTTGGTCCCAAACAGATGATTTAGTAGGGTGCTCTTCCCTGTAGAATCACAAAAAGTACCATTGGATGAAGAAATAGCATACCTACTGTGAGATAATTTACATGGCATGTCCCCGGAGGTATGCTGAAGAAAGAAATGAAGCATGTCCCCAGAGGCAGGAGTGAGAAAGAAATGAATGGTCTAGAGGTGGTTGGAAGTTGGAACCCCAATCCATAGACAAGCAATCACTAGTATCGATTGATCGATCAGCAGAAGAAGGAATAGAATCACTTAGCGGAACAAAATAAACTATGTCGTACATCATCTTCTTCATGATATTAACTGTATATTTGAACCGGGTTACAAAATGCAAAATACAATAGTGTCTAGTCAACAATTACCCTAAGTGAATGCCTCAGGGTAAAACAAATAACTAAACATTTTGTGGAGAAGTAACTCATACCACTACTTTGTGGTCCCATGATGGAGACTACAGCATAGGAAAGCCCGCATTCAGCCAATTTCACCTTCTTCATAAAACTGTCCATGCCAGCAACATTGAAAGTACCATCCCCTTCTATGAGGTGAGTGGAACAACATACAGAATCCTCGTCTGAAAAAGGTAATTAACATTAGCAGGAAAACATATATTATGACTCACTGATAAATAGACAATTAAACATTATTCATTTCTAATCCACAAAGCGTATACAACTAGTCACTTCCTTACAAAATGAAATTCATAAGAGGTACAGCAACATTTATGTCGACATCAGGTCATCACCTTTTAACAAACTACAGACTAAACAAAATCGTCCCGTACAACAAAATTAATTCCCTGTCCAATTCCATCTGGAAATTACTAGTTGCCGCAAACCAATGCCATAGTTCAAAGCTATCTGGTTTGCAAAAACAGAAAATCTCCTCAGCTGGACTCAGCTGAAGTGTTCAACACTGTTTGGAGGATAATTTCAATGAAAATTGAATCCCAATCATAACATGGCCAAGCTTCAAACAACCATTTTCTCTTGACTTCAAAGAATTAATAGGCAATCAAATGCAATGGCAGTCTCTTATGATCAGAACAACATGCATAAGCACCTATTAGCATATTACGAAACCAGCAATCAATCAAGCTAATGGAAAGGTTTTCTCTCATTGGAAGGAACAACATACAGCATACCACCCAAAACTCTCAATCTTTTTTGTTTGAACTCACAATCAATCTGTTCAAATGGTAAAAACACATCCCCCACCCGACCCCCCGCATTGCCGGTGTTCTGGAAGCAAGCTCTGCCTTGCTGGTGTAGAAGCAAACTCTACAAACTGAATGGTTCAAATCACAATGATACAATCTCGGTGGAGTATACCGAGGCACAAAACACCCCTGTAGTGCATTAATGCTACCGGGACCTCTTGTCCTCTACATAAAACATACTTCGACTGGATCCCAATTCCTCAAAATTAAATCCAATGGCATCAAATCAACGGCGCCAGAAAATTAAAGGAAACCATAAAGATTGAAGCTTTTGAAACAACTCAATGTTAATAACTAACAGTTGCGGAAAAACCAAAGAAAACGCATATAATAGTTAACAGCTTTTCCGTTATCCGAATTAAAACCCTAATAACGATACAATGATTGATTTCCAAATGGATAAAAACCAGATCAATCAATCAGTTCTCCAACCCAATGATTGCGATGTCAAGTAAAACGAAATTCGAAGATGAGATTGTAGATCAGAAACTCATATATTGCAAAAGTTAAAGACTACCTACCCATTTGTGAGATTTGATGTGCAGATGGTGGTAGCTGAAGAGGGTTATGAAACGACGATCGGATCGAACAAGATTATCCAAAGTAGGATGTTCTTGAATGGAATGGAATGAGGCAAAAATAGGTCTCTTATTTCTGCTCTTTAAAAGTGGGCTTGACTGTCCGACGATTGAAAAAAGGGAACCAAAATGAAAATGAGAAAAGTTGCCAACAGTAAGAGGAATAATGGAATATAACAAAAAACAGAAAAGAACGAGGAGTTAATATTGCGCGTGGGCCTATTTTGTTTCGTGATAGTAGTAATCTAAAAATTGGAAATTTATAAAATAAAGTTACACACTTTCGTTAAGATTTATAAAATATACTACAAAAATGTGTAAGAAGTGTATTAAAAAGTATAAAAAAAAAATACACTGTCAGCCTAGTATGCTGTCAATAGAATGACCCTTTTATTTTCGGATTCGGGAATCCCATAGTGTGCCACCTGAGCTATTGACCTCAGTAATTAACAGCTCAGATTTTATCTCGGCAATGAACAACTCGGATCGCGCAATAAATGGCTTGGATGTTGCACTGCAACCCTTCATTTTTCGGTGGATAAATAAAATTGTAATTGCATATAGTATGCACTGTACAGAATTATCTTAAATTCTTAACACCTATGTCCGACGGTACAAAGAAGTAAACAATATTTGGACCTAGAAAAATAGTAACTAAATTTTTATTATGAATCAATGTGGACATGTTGCAAACTTAATCCTATGAATTCAAGATGGATTTGAGTAATTTTTTGTCCATACTTTCGGATAGAATAGTACTTGTGGAACATTTTTTTATGAATTCAAACCAATGTGTGTTATATTACCATTTGTGCCCAATATATTTAAGCTTTGTCCATAAAAAGAATATATTTTACCTAACCCCCATTATAATAACAAGAACAATACTTTTTGTTGATACTAATAAAGTTGTAAAACTATAATAAAAACAATACCCCCTTCTCTGTAAAGTCGGTTGTTTAAAATTATTGAGTCGCCTTTGTTTTTGTATTAATTTGATTCAAGTCCTCCAATGGAAATTTAGAATTTTTCAAAGTCTAACAGGTTGGCCGGTGGTAAAGGCCTGGGTTTTTAAGGGGTGTGCTTCCTTCTTCTAAGATGTTCAAAATCTCTCTTAGATTTTTTTTTTTTTTTTTAATGACGGAGGAACAATCTTACAGCTAGGCCTTTTGAATCCGACTGCATAACCCAAACCTCCAGGAAAACTAGCGTAACCACACCGCCACGACCCCCACTTACGTTCAGGGTACTCACCCAACAGGGAATCAAACCCTACACATTGAGGAGTTTCCCCAAGGCTAGCATCCACCTGCACAACTGGGGGATCCCTGGGTGTTTAATTAATCTCTGTTACATTTTATCTACTCTTTCGTGGACAATCTACACAGAAACTCTATTCAGACCTTAATTAGGCTCTCCACAAGTAAACGATGTTAACATACTTCAGAATTAATCAATGTATGCATAAGTTGGCCCGTATACACTTATCGAAACGAAGTATAGAAATTTGATTTGAGATGCAAAGAGATAAAAATACATAGATCTATAGCTTATTTAGGTGGGAATTATGAAATGGAAATTGTTGGTTGTCTACTTTCTGCACCGACTTCCACGGGACCCACAAACCGCCCATGTAATCTTTCTGCCTAAAAGAGCACGCCAGAACGGCGTCGGATGAGTCGTATGCTCGTGGGGCGTGGTCACACGCACCAATAGGTGCCGTGCTAAGTGGATTGCAAGAGGTTCAGATTCGATGTGGATCCACATAGGAATGAGTACCATGGAGCAGTACTCCTATAAAAGTTCCAAAATCAGGATATTAAAAAGAACGCTGCTACATGCACAGACCCAAATGCACCGACGGCGTACCGACGGAAATGGGATGATTTTGGATCGAGTTTATACAGTCGTCCGATTGCCTCGATTCGCACGGGGGCCCACTCGGAATTCGATTCTGAGAACGATGAACGGTTCGGATCGACCGGTTGGGACCCACAACGGCGTCGGCGACGCCGTCGGTACGCGGTCGGTGCATTCGGGTCGGTGCGGAAGGAATTACCGTATAAAAAAAAAAAGAGGATATTAAAACTTCTCTCGAAATAAATTATGGTCTAGTTCACCCTTATGAAAGTGATTCTCAAAATATTATGTGAATCTTTTTTTGTGAACAGAAAATATTATGTGAATCTGAACAACATAAATTTCTTGTGAAACATTTTTTTTGGTCTCCATATTAGAAACGTAATCTTCAGAGGTTCCGTTCAGTTGTCGAAAATATTGTGTAAGAAATATTTTTTCGGAAAAAATAAAGTGAAATGAATTATAGCTAGTCCAATAATTTTTGCAAAATGATTTCAGCCATAGCCCATTTTTTTGGCAATAAATGGTGGCGTTTTGCCAAAAAATGAAATCATTGGTGCAATAGTGCAATGTTATGTTTTCACAAATTCCCTTTGTGGTAGTATATTTTTTTCAATTAACTTTCATCAATTGTCCAATAGTGCAACACCATTTGAAATTGGTTGTTGGGTTGATAATGTGGCACGAATTCAGAAATCATTCTTGGTACCAATTTTTAGGATAAAATGGCAAAATAAAAGGCCAAAGCAAAAAATTGACACACCATTGGAGCACCAAATTTTGCAAATTTTGCCACTCTTGTGCTAGACATCGCACCAATATTCATTCCCCTTTTCAACTCATTTTTGGCTGATTAAAAACCAAAACCCATTTGTTGTGACAAAACTTGAAATATGAGAATATAGCAAAGCAACAAAGAAAACGAGACACAAGATTTACGTGGTTCCCCCCAAGCACGAAGCTCTAGAGGTACGTCCACGGGCGAAGAGAAAGAGAGGATTCACTATGAACGTGGAGAAATACACAGAGCCGGCTATACTCGTAACTCTCAGTTGAAGCACCCAACAGATATCTAGGGACAAAGTCTCGAGACAAAAGAGACACACAAAACCCTAATATCCAGTCCCATGAACTAAAAACTATTAATGGAACGACCAAGAAAACCCTAATTACGGGAAACCCCATAGGGGCTCCCTCAAAGGGATTCACTCAAGAAGTCCAAAGCCCTAGGAGGCCACAAGACTCCTATTTATAAGAAACACAGTCAAAGCATTACCGTAGAAGTCTAAACACAATAGGAAATCCTAAACGCAATAGGAAATCCTAAACGCTATAGGAAATCCTAAACGCAATAGAAAATCCTAAACACAATTGGAATTTTCCAAAATAAGGAAATTCAAGGCACAATTCCAACACCATTCCCCGCCATAATTAGGTTTTCTCTCCAAAGATTGCATTATTCAAAAGAAAGTGTTATATAGCCGGATTTTCTAGTCCACACCTCCCGTAAATAAGAAAAAAATGATTGTTTTTGTGTTGCAAATTATTTTTGGAAAATCCGAGCCGTCCAATGTGTTCAGAAGATGTTTTCAAGGTCCACGCGGGAAATCTTCAAAAAAAATACCGGGAATGGCTTGATCCAAGCAGTTTTCGCAAAAACTGTATATATATATATATTTTTGCGAAAACTGCTTGGATGAAGCCCTTCTCGGTATTTTTTTTTTAAAGATTTCTCACGTGGACCCTTGAAAACACCTTCTGAACACATTGGACGGATCGGATCGTCAAAAAAATATTTGGATCACCGAGGTCCGGAAGTCCGGACTAGAAGTGCCCTGTATATATATATATATATTAACATTGGCATTGTTGTAAGTTTCTTTCTTTCTTCCTCCTGAGTTATCAATAATTATTGGACTAAAGTAAGTTCTCCCTGTTTTCTTTAACTGACTTTAGTCTTTTGCTTTTCTTTTTTTTTTTTAAAGAACACAATATAGACTTTCTTGGCAAATAGTAGAAAACAACCCATATTGTGGGTCAAATATGTTTTCTAATTATTCAAAAGACTTATCTTCACATTAGAAAGAGTGTTTTGACATAAAATCTAGACAAGAGTGCGTCTGCAGCCATTTGATGCTTATGGGATCCCGTATTGGATGGTTACTGACACTGTAGTGGGCCGAAGGGCCTGGTCCTTGAGGGCCCAATCAATTGTTAACTCAGCTAGTCTATCCACGTGGGGCAGATCGATCGAACTGGACCATACACCCAATTCCACGGTTCGGGTTCACCTGCTACGTCACCAGGACTGGAGTTGGTTCCTACCACCTGGGCTGAACCGGACAGCTCAGACATCACCAAATTTGGTCATGGCTGGTATGACCCATATGACTCGTGGAAGGCAGCTCAAGGCATGTGCGTGTAACTGTCCTTATCCTATTCATCAGAGCTAACGTCAGTCGAATGGTTACTGTATGTGCTAGGCACAAGAGTACATGGAAGACAGGACACGAGAACACTATATAAAGTATAGGTATCAACCCGAACAGGGTATGCCCTCTTTGCAACCCTAAAACTCCCTCTGTACTTTCCTATACACCGACTTTCCCTCACTTAATAGTCAGAGTGCCTTCTCAATCGAACTCCGACCGGTTAAGGCACTAACAGCGGATGCTACCTATGCAGGATAGGTGACTGTATTGCCACCCTTCACCATTCAGGATCAGAGGTTAGGTTAAGGTTCCCTCTCATGGTCAGCAACCCCACAGACACATATGTCTCCAGATTGTTTATGGGTCTCTATGTTGAATAATGTGTAAAACCTTTTCTTCTAAAATTTCTTTAAGTTCACAGTTTTGGTCTTTATCCAAGATCTCTGAAGAAATAAGTGAAAGAACTCCATGTTATAGTGGCTAAAAGTTTTTTTACTATTTAGCAAAAGTTCATGTTTTTTGTCATCTCCCGTAATCTAAACTTAAAGTTTAACTTGCGGATTTTTTTTCATGGCTGCCTCTTTGATGCTCACTCCATCGATAGGGAGAACTACCTCCAATTATGGAAGACAATTCCAGAGGGTTTGTTGTTGCATCTCAAGAATGTTACTCAAAATATATGGTTTCCAAAGAGCACGCTTGGAAGTTGAGCTTCTACAGTTTTTGCTCAAGAAAGCCAAAGTGCTAGAGAATATGACGTATCTGAGGAGACGCAAGCACAACCGCAGAAGAGGAGAGAAGATGAGATATATGAGCTGGATGCCTTTAACGCAACTTGAATGAAGAAGCCCAACGTACACCAAAGCGTGAGTAACAAATACCCAATTGAAAAGTCAAATTTACCCCACAACTTTGAATGTAAAGTCCATGAAGAGAATGGCTCAATTGGAAAAATGGGAACAAACGTTGGGGGACGTTAAAATTGGACTTAAGCTTCTTATGGTTTTAGGTTTTTAGATAAAGTTTATGTTAAAAAAAAATACTAACAAAGCACGTGAATACTATACTTAGCACTAACTAATTATAGTAAGTGGTTACACAAGTTGGAGTACAGCTGCAAGAGACTTTGTTGACTCTAGGTTGACTGAATTAGAATCACCTACACTTGCCAGTTTCATGTTTTACACAGAGAAAGCAACTACTAGCAACTTCTCTTTCACTTCTTCCCATACATCCAAAAGGTTCAAAAAATCTACTCTCATTTTGGTAGAATGGGAAACCAAAACCCTTGAAACAGAAGAAGAGACATGATCAAACAACAAGATCAAAACGAAGCTCAAACCCTAGACATGGAAGAAGATCGAATCAGTAAGTTACCAGAATCGCTACTCATCCATATCCTGTCACTATTGCCCTCCACCAAGAAGTCATACGAACAAGTACTCTCTCCAAACGCTGGCTACACCTCTGGACTTTCGTCCCTAACTTGTTTTTCACCGTTGATCTATCATCACTCGACGAGTTGTGCTAAAGGTTCGTTTCTAACGTTAATAGAACCCTAGCTAAGTCCCGTGTTTCGAAGATTGAGAAATTCTCCATCCCGCTTATTCCTTACTTAACCTCAATTGCATCCGACGTGGATCCATGGATTCATTTCGCGACAGCAAACAACGTAGATCATCTTGCCCTCGGTTTCATCAATATGAATGATGACGATGATGATGGTCATGATGTTTACATTTTACCCCATCATTTATACACAAATTTCTCGCTGAAGATATTGGAATTGGAGAATTGTTACTTTGTTTACCTCGTAGGCCTAATTAGATGGAAATCACTCAAGAGCTTATGTTTGAAAGATATAAAGCTGAGTAATGCTGTGATGGAGGGAACAATTCAGCTTTATATCTTTCAAACATAAGCTCTTGAGTGATTTCCATCTAATTTGGCCTACGGGGTCAACAAAGCAACAATTCTCCAATTCCAATATCTTCAGCGAGAAATTTGTGTATAAATGATGGGGTAAAATGTAAACATCATGACCATCATCGTCGTCATCATTCATATTGATGAAACCAAGGGCAAGATGATCTATGTTGTTTGTTGTCGCGAAATGAATCCATGGATCCACGTCGGATGCAATCGAGGTTAAGTAAGGAATAAGCGGGATGGAGAATTTATCAATCTTCGAAACACGGGACTTAGCTAGGGTTCTATTAACGTTAGAAAGGAACCTTTAGCACAACTCGTCGAGTGATGATAGATCAGCGGTGAAAAACAAGTTAGGGACGAAAGTCCAGAGGTGTAGCCAGCGTTTGGAGAGAGTACCTGTTCGTATGACTTCTTGGTGGAGGGCAATAGTGACAGGATATGGATGAGTTGCGATTCTGGTAACTTACTGATTCGATATTCTTCCATGTCTAGGGTTTGATCGTTCTGATCTTGCTGTTTGATCATCTCTCTTCTTCTGTTTCTAGGGTTTTGGTTTCCCATTCTACCAAAATGGGAGTAGATTTTTTGAACCTTTTGGTTGTATGAGAAGAAGTGAAAGAGAAGTTGCTAGTATTTGCTTTCTCCGTGTAAAACATGAAACTGGCAAGTGCAGGTGATTCTAATTCAGTCAACCTAGAGTCAACAAAATCTCTTGACATCTGTACTCCAACTTGTGTAACCACTCACTGTAATTGGTTAGTGCTAAGTATAGTATTCACGTGCTTTGTTAGTAATTTTTTTTTAACAAAAACATTATCTGAAAACCTAAAACCATAAGAAGCTTAAGTCCAATTTTAACGTCCCCCAACTTTTGTTCCCATTTTTTCAATTGAGCCATTCTCTTCATGGACTTTACATTCAAAGTTGTGGGGTAAATTTGACTTTTCAATTGGGTATTTATTGCACACGCTTTGGTGTACGTTGGGCTTGTGGGTTGTTCTTCATTCAAGTTGTGTTAAAGGCATCCAACTGACATATCTCATCTTCTTTCCACTTCTGTGGTTGTGCTTGCGTCTCCTCAGACATGTTGTATGAGAGAGGAAGATTTCTCCCGTTAATGAATGCCGATGGGATATTTTCTAGTGTGTATTCTTTTGAGATCTCTCGAGTAAATGTAGATGGAGGTTGGGGAGATATTAACACTTTCGTTCCTTTTTCTTATTTGGTTTCTTTTGCTCTTCTTCCTATGGTTTCGCGGTGCTCTGGTAGCTAGGTGTTACGACCCAAATCCAACGAATTTGAACATTGTGATCGACCAGTGAGTCTATCTCACCCAAGGCTTCTATCGATTTTTTCCCCCTTTTTCTCTAATCAAACAAAAATAGAATTAAGATCTGGTATATGCGAAAACTATCATAAATTATTAGAGTCATTTATTCATTATGCTTACGGCAACATGAGCTACATTTTCCCCGTAATTATTACACGACTACAAGCTTAATAATATAGGTACTCGGCCCGTGCTTCTAATTCCGGTTACCTGAAAAGGAAAAGATTTCAACAACATAAGCCACTACTTGTGTGAGATTATGAATTATTAGATTACATGATCTACTATGGAATTTTTTAAAAAAAATTTCGTCAATGAATCATAAGTCATGGAACCAGTTTTTCATGGCTTCAACTGTAACCAAAATCATGGCATGATCAGTTTTTCATTGCCTCATCTATAACCAAAATTCGTAATAAGCTTGTATATAACATAACATGCCATAAACATATATGATATACCATCCAACGATTACTGCCAGCTATGATGGAGCGACCCCCAATGCGAATAACGTGAATTGATCAATTCAGTTGGACATCTGGCTGTGCCCCTTTCCATTCCGCCCTTATTACACCATTCCTACCGGTATCTTTAACGTCCCCCAGATTCAGGGACATCGTCCGGATATATCGTTAATACTATTTTCATAAATTGTGCAAAATGTCATAATTCCATGGTATGGTTGCTACAAAAGAATTTCATATGTTAAAATAAACATTTTAATAAGCTAAAACATAAATTTTACGAAAAACTCACGTAATAGGGATAATTCATAACTCACATTTTTGCGTTCGAAATCTACTTACTATCAATTACTCCGAAGAACTCGTTCCTAAACATAAAATATTCATCTTTTGTTACTACCAAAATTAGGCCAAAGTTATACCAGCTAACTAACGAGTTGTAACTGTACGTGAAGTTCATAAATTGCATCATTTCAACCATTCATCTCTCTCTCTCTCTCTCTCTCTCTCTCTCTCTCTCTCTCTCTCTCTCTCTCTCTCTCTCTCTCTCACACACACACACACACATTACCCTATATGACATTATTCATTAACTTAAGCAAATACTACATGTGTTCAAATTACTAAAACGAGTCTAAAATCTGGAGCTCGGGTTCGGTCCAACTTCAAAACAAGTCGAGTCGAGTCACTAGCTTCGTGAGAAGCATGGTTCATTTTCAGTCGTAAATTAATCACAACAAATTAAAGAGGTAAACTATGATTAATTTTCTAAATCTGTGATTTGATTTCATCACAAATTGTTTTGACTAATCTTACTTTCCAAAACTTTTTTAAGTCCTTGTTTGTTAATTAACCAATCCAAATATGTATTTGTCAGAAATTGCACCAATATTCGAACGTGGTACAATAGTCTAGGTGTAGTTGTTTTTTGATAAGCAAGAAATTTGAGCCTACCTACTGTAAAACAGAGATGTGAGTGCACGTGTGTGAATTAAAAGGAGAAAATAACAAAAACTAGTGCAAGTGTGTATGTGTGCATATCTCGGCAGTGAGGAGGCACTCACCTCCTGCAATTCTTTTCTTCTTTGTTCCTCTTTTTCTTCCCTTGCTCCTCTTTTTTTCTTTTATGTTTGTATGTGTGGTGTGTGGTATACACGTGGCGTGTGAGAGCCTATTTATACTTGGGCTAATGGCTTCCAGAACTATCTAATGTAACCCCAATATCACTAATTAAGACTAAGTTCATGAATGTCCCGAATTTTCTGCTACCATATCCAATGAATCTTTGATGTATTAATTCCATGTGATTCATTCTATAATAAGGTGCCAACTCGCCACCTTCCGGAGACCCCATGCTTGGGCCCCAAGTTTCCAATACTGGCGCGCCACCTCGCTTATATCCGACAGGCTCTTTGCTTGGGTCCCAAGGCGAGTTGCCTCGCGGCGACTCCTACCGTATTCTCGTGTCCCGACGCTGCTAGTAGGGCTGAAATAACATCTTAAAATGTTCCTAAAAAAAGTGACACATACCCAAAAAAATACGCTATTTATTTTGTAGGCTTTAAGTCACACAAAAATATACTTTTTAATCCTAACAGTAACCGGGTCACCAATATTAACCCCCGTGTTATAATTATTTTTATCATATTATTTGTTATTAAAAGTCGGGGTGTTACATCCTCCCCACCTTAAAAAGTTTGGTCCTCCAAACTTGATGAAACCATGAAATTAAATATAGTGCAACCATACCTTATTTGAAAAGCTCCGGATAGCGTGCTCTCATATCATCCTTTTTTTTCCCACGTAGCTCCTCGACCAGAATCGTTATTGTATCAGACTTTACTTTTACTAGTGAAATTATTTTATTTCGAATCTCGCTTTTCCTCACAATCCATGATCCTAATTGGTCACTCCACACATGTCTGATTCTCCTTTAGTTCTATTGGCGGTGATGCTAATACGTGTGACAGATCTGATACGGAGGGCTTTAGCATTGATATGTGAAAATTATCGTGAATGTTAATGGGCTCGTGAGCCAAAGCTAATCAGTAAGTCACCAGTCCTACCCTTTCTATGATCTCGAACGGTCTAATGTATCGAGGGTTTAGTTTCAATGTGGGTCACCCTCCATACATATTACCCCCTACTATCTTATCCCCCCTCCATATATAATACCCCTAAAAATAATACCCCATCCAATCGTGTCACGCCCTCATTTTCACCAAAACAAAAATAAAAGAATTTCAACAACAAATAAGTCAAGTGATAAGATTTCCATAAAATAAAGTACATCATTAGCCCAATGGACGTCAAATGTTCGGGCACCCTTGCTCCAAATGCGAAATCAAATACTCCCTCCGTTCCGTTTCATTGGTCCCCTACGAAACTACGTGCAATTTTCAAACTAAAAAATAATGTACTTATGAACATAATTTGTTCAGCAATATGGATCTTGTTTGATAGATCTCATTGTGAACTTTTAAACGGTGCAAAAAAAATTCAAAAATTATTTTATAGATGCGTTATTTTTTAGTTTGAAAATTGCACGTTCATAGGGGATCAATGAAATGGAACGGAGGGAGTAATATCTTGTAATTCAAATATTCGGGCACCCTTGCCCCAAAGGTGAAGTCAATAAAATAATGTTTGGTCACCCTTGCCCCCAAGGTGAAATCGAAATAATATCCCATAAGTTATTACAAATCCAAAGTCAATAGATGGTGAAAAATTAGAGTTACATTATCATCTCCCCAAAAGAAAGTTTAATGCATAGAAGATGAATAAAATAACTCCATGCCATGTATGTTCATCATCCAAGTCATGTACTCCAAACCATGCACGATCAAAGCTAGGTACCTGAAAATGATAGGGTGAGCACACATGCTCGTAGGAGAACTATTCTACTAACGCTAGGTGTATGAATATGATGCATGCACATGGAGGCAAGATATGTCCAAAGGATGTTCATGTGCGAGTCCAAGTATCCAAGTCATAGAGGAAGGATTTAGAAAGTTTCAAAGTACCCAAGTAATTTCCAAGTACCCACCAACAACCCAAATGTTCAAAGTCCTCTCTATGTACCCAAACACCACCCAAGCATCCATTTTATTTCGCCAAACCATCCAAGTTCATCCCACAAGACTAAAATCAAGTTTACATATCGAGATTCAACAAAACACAAAAGTTAGTTCAAAAATCTCATTTCTCACTTCTTTCATTGAAGAAATTCATCATTTCATTAATACTAGGTATTTAAACCCATCTGCTGGATTCCATAGACTCTATGTGCCTCTGCCGGATTCTATAGGCTCCGCGTGCCTCTGCCGGATTCCATGGGCTCCGCGTGCCCCTGCTGGATTTCATAGGCTCCACGTGCCTTTATAAAAATTTCCCCAAATGATGACATTGGTTTGGAACATCTCATTTCCCAAACATTCCATTCAATTTCAATAACAAGTCCAATTTTTCCCAAGTTTATTTCATTTCTTCACATCTTTCGATAAAAGGTTACGCACACACCCCCACACGCTTTCTAAAAACCTTCAAACTTTCATGTGACGTAAGATGACATATTTGTCTATAAAACCATAGTCCTCGAGTCAAAATATGGGTGAAAATAATGCCAAAGGTCGATCATATGAAGTATTGAGCAATTGGGGACCAAACGGACATCAAAGGGTGGTCGAATGCCACCCAAAGGATAGGGATAGCTGCTGGAAATTACAGAGGCAACAACTATGAACAGTAAACAGTGCAGATTTTCACCCCTAAGGTGTGGAATTTCAACCCAATCACAAATGAGATAATTTAGGCACAAACTAGAGATGCTAGGCAACAATTAAACATGGAGGGAGGTCAATTTCACTCCCAATTTCATCCAACAACAAGTAATATCATAGATCAAAGAATCTAAGTTGGGAAAACCCACACAATTTGGGGAAAACATGATTTTCAAAGAAATTGAAGCCAAGAACAAGATATGCGCAATAAATCACAAGCATACAACTAGAGAGAGTAGAAATTGTTCCCCTACCTCAAGATTGGAGATTCAAATGGGAAGAAAATGCAAAACCCTTGAGCTTGAGCTTCCAAACCCGAAATACCCTCTTCCAAGCTAAAACCAACACAACCCAAGCTTGAAATCACGTAGAGGAGAAGATTTTATGGTAGAACCTTGAAGGAATTTGATTTTGGTGGAGTTTTGAGGTGTAACAATGGAGGAATTTTGAGAGAGAGAGAGAGAGAGACCGGTCGGGTGGGAGGAGAGAGAAGAGTGAAATGTTTGCAAGCTTCTCCCACACACTAACTTGTATAACTTCTAATTACACCTCACACCCAAATGTCATTTGTGTATATAATATGTGACCCCACCTCACTAATTTTACTCCCACACTTAGCCAATTAATATTTCAACATTCCTCACAAAACTCCAACTTTTATTTTCAAAAAGTAATTAAATTTTTCGAGTCTTTACACATTGTGCCAACAAAGCATGTTCCAGCACAATACTTATTTTCGTAAACCAAACTTAAGTAAAGACTTCTTTACTTTAATTTATTTATGAAAATAAGGAAGTACCCCCCATTTGGAAACAATGACATTTCCAGAATTTTGAAATTCTAATCACATCAAAATCTCATCCCCCCCACTTTTAGTACAAAACCGAAAAATGTCACATTTTTCTCTGAAGAAAATGGGTGAAAGACGACTTTGTCTTACTCAAAAATAACTTCCAATTATACCATTATGATTAGAAAAATCCAAGGAACAATTACCGGGACATTTTATCGGCCAAATCGAAACTTCTCCAACAAGTGATTTTTCATACGGGTCCTTACAAATCGGGCCCTTAGTCCTAGATAAACTCTGAAAGTATGAACAATATGATGTCATTTTTATCTTCAATTTCCTTTTTTTTACTCCCTCCATTCCAAATTGCTGATCACTTTTGAAAATTTTAACTTTTTGAACAGATATGTAATAATTGCATTCAATAAAAGTATTCACATTAAACAGATTCTTTAATTTCCAACAATACCCTTATATTTCAACTTTTGAATGAAATAATTGTTGTTGACAAGTAATTTAAAATAGTGGAACTAGTAATTTTGTATTGCATTTTTTTTTATAAATATACTCTAGAATTTACTCTCTCCGTCATGCATATTGTTTGCTATGTACTCCATCCCCTCCGTCTCATTTTATTTGTTCCCTACAATTATGAGTGCCTTTTTTGAACTCTTATAATTTTTAATCTATAATGTATATTATATACAATATGGATCTTATTTGATATATCTCGATTAATTCTATTAGACAAAATATTCGAAAACTTAAAAACATCATAAATAAAAGGATAAAGACGTTTAAAAATTGCACAAATATTCATAGGGCGCAAATAAAATGGGACTGGGGGAATATGAAATTTCCTAACATTGTCCCTTATTCTTTACTCCTTTTGAAGCTGTTTTTAATCATTTAGGAAGGTTAGTTTGTAAAAACATTTACATATATTTCATTCGTTGACTTTCAAACATAGCAAATAATTTGAGGCATTCCAAAATAAAATGCCAAGCAAACAAAAATGGGGATTGTCTTTTAGTGCTTAAAATTACACACGACATAAGCACTAAAATACGAATTTTTTATTATAGTTATACGAAAATAGAGTGAAAAAATCATTTTTAACCAAAAATCCTTTTATTTTTTTTGGTCAAGCCATGCATCTTCGTCTATTAATCTTTATCTTCCTGTTTTTTCTTCGTGTATTTACATGTTTCAAAAGAATCTCTGCTTTGTACTTTTTTTACTTTGTAACACAAAAAAAAAAGCGAAAATGATAAAGGAACCGACCGGTTTGCACCGATGGGGTACCGACAACGTCGGTGTTGTCGGTACCCCATCGGTGCAAACCGATCGGTCCCAATAGAAGGGTTCAAAAAAAAGGAACTAATTTGTTCTTTTATAGCCGTTCAAAAAAAAAATTTCTTTTGTACTTAACTGTTAATTGGTTTCTCAATCCTAATTCCTCGCGTGGCCCGCGGGCCTCTCAGTAGTGCTTGAGAAAACAGATGTTTCTGTAGCTCTATTTTGATGCTTTATGGTTTTTGCTTTTTGCTTTTGGTATAATTATGGTGCAACAAACACCCAATTAATGTGAAGGGACGTTTTTCAAATTAAATTATTCAGTTATATATTTTTATTCCTGAAAGTACATTCCTGGAGTGATCTTTGTGGTAATTTGTTCATGTAAGGCAACTTGAGGCATGTGCATCTAACTGTGTTTGTCTTATTCATTAGGGCTAACATCAGCAAAGTACAGGTATCAATCCGAACCGGTACGCCCTCTTCTCAACCCTAAACTCCCTTTTGTACTTTCCTTTCCACTGTCTTTCTCCCACTTAACCGTCGGAGTGCCTTCCCGATTGAACTCCGACCGGTCAAGGCACTAACAATGGGTGCTACCTAGGGGTGAAAATCGGTCGGTTCGGTTCAGTTTTTGGGGTGGTTTTGCTAGGAACCGATCCCGACAAAAAAAAAAATGGACCGATCGGTTCGGGGTGCTTCGTTTTTTTTCGGTTTTTTCAGTCCGGCGTTAAGATTGAGATGGACGGCTAGGATTTGTTATTTTTGGGGGGTCAAGATCGTTTTTTTTTTTGGTTTTCGGTCCAAATAGGGGTGGTTTCGGGGTAATTCGGTTCAAATTGGCATGATTTCGGTTTGGTTCGGTCCAAACCGAAGTCAGCCGACATATCTTTTCCCCGACCGAAAACCGAACCGGTCAGTCGATTTTTTCGGTTTTTCTTTCACCCCTAGTGCTACCTTTGCAGGACGTACGGTACAGGCGACTATCTAGCCATCCTTCACCTTTCAGGATCAGAGGTAGGGTTAAGGTTGACTCCCAGGATCAGCAATCCCACTTATACATGTGTCTCCAGATCTCTCTGTCTAAAATATTTTTCAGAAATGAACATGTGTTGGTGTATCCAACTAGATTACTTTTTAGAAACACGAAACAGCAAAATAAAGAAATTAAGGAGGACGGTACCAAACTTGAATTGTTAAGTTTGACCTTGAGACACCTTGTAGATGTTTGGGATGGGAGACCACATTCCTCGATGCAAATGAAAGAAAAAGTTCAACATTGACCCATCTAAGGCACAGCCTTCTGAAGGTTTACAAGCTTAATTTGTATTTTGCTGGCTTTTCTAAATTGAACCAAGCCATTTTTTGCACATGAGTTTATATATATATATAATAATATAAAGTAAAAGGCAAACTGACTTTTGAAATTCTACGTATAGACATTGTTGTTTTATCTAAGAAATTCGTTTGTTTAACGACATTAATAGCGAGGATATACAATTTTCTGGAATATATGGTAACATTTAACTAATCGTAGTGAAATTAATAAAGTTGTACAGTATTATACTCCCTCCGTCCCAATTTAATAGTCCTTTTTAGGAGTTCGTGTCACTTTTTAATTGATTATATCTCGTAGTTTACATTGTTTTACGTGATTTTGAAAACATTGTCTTGTAGAATTAATTGAGATCTATCAAACAAGATCGATATTAAATATGAAATTCATTACTGATTTCAAGTTATAAGTAGTTTTTTATCCGGTTAGAATAGAACGAGGGACTATTAAATTGGGACGGAGGGAGTAGTATTTCACATGGTAGTATTATATGTCCGATGAGCATTAATTCGTCGCCTAAAATGTCAACCAAGCACCTAATATGTGTTTCTTTAGAATATATAGTCGAATTCAATGCTCATATCTGATTAAACAAATGGGCCTAAAAGGTTCGATAGTTCATATACTTCCTTGGTTGTTTCATAAAAGTTGTTAGCTACATTAAGTCAAGTGAACTACTTACAGAGGTAGGAATTAGGGACATGGGGTTGTTGTTGTTGTGCACCATCGATCCGAGTTATCTTGCCGATCCGAGGCGCCGCGGCAAAGTTATGCTATCCCGAGGCCGGCGCCGGATGGATGGCCGGCGCCTCGGATGGTGCACAACACCCGTTGTGCATCTCATGCACAACAACAACCCCAAAATCCAGGAATTAGGCCCCGTTCCGCTAATAAAAAACTGTTTTGTTTTAATTCAAAAACTATCTCATTCCACTAACAAAAAATCACTTAGTTTTTTTGCAAAAACTAAAAACCAAAAAAAACTTGTTAGTGGAACAAGTTAGTTTTTTTTGCGAAACTAAACATACAAAAAAACTAGTTTAATGGAACATGTTAGTTTTTTTTGCAAAACTAAAAACCAAAAAACTAGTTAGTGGAACAAGTTAGTTTTTTTGCAAAACTAAAACATCCAAAAAAACCAAAAAACCAAGTTAGTGGAACACCCCCTTAGCTAGCTCAATAAAAAGTAACTGGAATATAGCCATAGAGGTACTTTTTTGTGGGGGACTCTAAGTCGCAGAATGCGTGAGCATGAGCGTTAAAATTGTCCTTCAAAAATATTCTGGGGGTGTTCCATTAACAAAAAACTGTTTTTTCCAAACACCGAGACAGGTCATTCTCTCACAACACATCACATAAAAAACCGTGAAAAACCAATTTTTTCAAAAAACTAGGTTAGTGGAACACCCCCTAAATTATAAAAAAAATCAAAACCAAGTATTAAGGGCGGGAATGTTTTGGGGAGTGATAGGCCAAATATACCTAATGGAAGAGGCACAGCCCATAAACGCACCCCGTGGTGCCAGCTTGTTTGGCATAAACAACACATGCCTTGACAAGCATTAATCTTATGGTTAGTCATGCAAAATAGGCCTAAAACTCAAGACAAACTGGCTTGGAATTGCCCTTCCTGCGAGTTGTCCCTTTAATTTGCAGGCTTGACACGAGAGATCAGAATCGTTTCTTCTCCAACTGATCCTTATAGGACGAATTTGGGAAGTTGTTTCTTCACATATATTAGTGGGATCTTCGGACACAACCCGTTCACACGACAAGAAGTTAGAGGGTTTGAGTCGACCGCATTTTTATACGAACACAAATAAGACACGACCTGGATTAATTTTGATTCTTTTGAATTTGCTAATCAATAGAAGATTTGATTTTCAGAAACGATTAATGTAATTATGGAAAAGCAAGGCACACATATTACTAGTATTATATAACGTAGTGCATTTTTTTTCCCAATATCAAAACCAACTCTGAATATTGAATACCCTAATCATTGTGTTTCCTGGCTAAAAAAAAATCTAAAGTTAATTAAAATTATTTAAGGTAATTGTGGCTTGAGACAATTTTCGATTTTATGCATTTGTTATGCATGGTTAAACCCTTTTTTTTATTTTATTTTATTTATTGAATTTATCATTTATGTGATTGTGATGTTATCAAAATGTCCTCGTTTTTTGATGAAATAAAAATTACAAATCTTAACAGTGTCAACTTGAACATGACACAGGATTTCAAGAAAATCAGGTTAGTGTCGAGATATTTCACATGTTTATATTAACATGTGATTTGACAGAAACTCAAAACGTCACTCTCATTTGATAGTCCGTCCAATGTATAATGACTCATACGTTTCGGATTTTATATACTCTCTCATATGTCAGAAACAAAACCAAATTCACACGCTATTATGATCTTATAGTAGTACTTATATTTGAATTCCAAAGTGTCCATAACTTGGGCTTTTTTGAGCATTGAACATACCAGCCATTTCATAGACTCTGTTAATTCAAGAAGTTATGCTGAATAGTAAATTCCAATCCGCTTGTGCAAAGAATGCGAAGAACACATGTGCCGGTGATCTCAAACCAAATTTGATCAAATATTCAAATGGGTTACCCCAACAAGCACAAGTTAGTTTTCCATTTGATAAAATTAAGTGTTGATTTTAGTAAATGAGGATTTGCTAAAATCAACGCTTGATTTTATCAAATATTAAATTTTAGCATATGGAAAACTAAGCCTCGTGAATACAGGGATGGGCATGGGGAGGGTAGGGGTGGATACTACTACCTCCATCCCCGATCCCCAAACTCATATCAATTCTCATCCCTTCCCTAATCTTCACAAGAATTTTTTTCAACTTTCATCCCCACCCCAATACGGGAACAAAAATGATATCCAAAACCACTCCCCAACACCCTTCTCATGTGTGGTGGGAATCCAAACCTTAACATTATCATTGACTTGTTGGTGGGGGTGGTTGAGAGGATGAAAAAATTCAAAAAAAGAATCAAACTTAACATTATCATTGATCATTGTAAATTAACAAAATGATAAAAAAGGTATCTCCATTATCAGTCCCCTAAATGTAAACAAACTACCCCTGCAGTCTCATGCTAACAATTTGGACTCATGCTAACAATTTGGACGGGAAGTGAGTAAAAGTAACCAAAGATTGCTCACATGGACTTCTTTAATGGGTAATTTTTTGTTTTTTTAATATCAAAAGTTCAAACCCTAACTTATAAATTATAATACATGTATGTGTTAACGGGGTTATGGGGCGGGGATCGGGGAGGGGATTGGGGTGGGGGACTGACTATACCATCCATCTCCAAAAAAAAATTAAAAAAATCTCCATATTCTTACTTGATCCCCGACAAATTCCCTGTATCCCCTATCCATTCGAGGAGGAGACGGGTTTGATCAGGGCTGATCAGCCGAGATGGCCATCCCTAACTGAATACGAATGAAAAATGCATTCGTATTGTTGATCTACTCTCTCATAAATACACTTTGTAATTGATACTGAGTACTCCCTTCGTCTCAAATTGTTGGTTATGTTCAGATTTCAATGTAATTTTTGAATTGTTCATATCTTTCACTCTATAATGTATTTTATGTCTAATATTGATCTTATTTAATAAATTTCATTAATTATGTTATGCAAAGTTTTAAAAATTTCTAAAAATATTAGAGACCGACAAATATAAGCATTTTAGAAATTACATCATTTTAGTTACTTTTTACATTTATCAACTTAAATCATTTTGAATTGGGCAAAACCCGAAACAGTTGTCCCGTAAAAATCGTTTTCCATTTTTCCATTTAGCCCAAACGTCAAAAAGACTTTGGAGCTCCTTTTGATTGGCTCAGCCATTGGTCACGGATTGAACCATTGGGCTGGACCTCAGTGCTAGGAAAAACCAAAAATCCTCTTATTTCGGGTCAAGCGAAGTACTCTTTTATAGTACATTATTGTCATCTTTTGATCCCGGGCCGGGTCTGAAGACTTTGAACTACCCACTCACATGGTAATTGAACCATCCGATGGACCTATCTAGGACCGGATCCTCTTATTTCGGGTCAAGCGATGATCTTGATCCGTGGTCTAACTTTGGGAGGTAATTCAAGCATCGTAAACATATGATCCGTGTAACTTTTGGGAGGTAGTTCAAGCACGTAAACATAACCGTAACAATCGATACGTCACATGTGATGTTGCTCAAAGTGATTTATCGCAAGTGCTGAGCACGAGATTCTTGGAAGGTAAATCAAATGGCTCTACATAAAGTACTAAGCCCTAAAGAGGTGCACCGTTTCTAGCAACCTTAAAGGCTTTGTACATTCCTACCATGCCCATACTCTCGGTTAACTATCGAAGTGCCTTTCCGGTCGATTCCATCGGTTAGACACTAACAGTGGGTGTTTTTTGTGCAGATCAAGCTCAGGAGATTAGTTGCAACTAGTCGTGTAGAGTTCACTCCGGTAGTTTCACATCCCCACACATTTCTAGCTTTTTTCGTCAAATTTTTTGATAAAAAAAAAAAAATACAACATATGGATCAAAATTGATAAAAATTGGGCTGAAATGAGAAGTAATAAATAATTGACCATGAGGTCGCATGTTTGAATCCCTCACAAAGTCAATCATCTCAAACCGTAGGACCACTGGCTCTGTTTGGTTGTTGAGGAAAGAAATGGAAAAGAAGGGAAAATTAAAAAAAATTCTCCTCCCTTGTTTGGTTGTTGATGTAGGTAGAGAGGGAAAATAAAAGGGAAAAGGGGAGGGAAAAGAGAGGAAAATTCAAGATCTGGAGAAGAAAAAAAAAACTTGTTGACATGCCTTTTTTGTCATTAAAATGTCCATTTTTTGGGTGGCTAATAGATTTCTGCTCTCCAGTGTGTGTATAAGCAATAAAATTTAAGTTTAAAAGTTAGTTAAAATAACCTTTAATGCTATTTTCTTTTCATTTTCCTTTAGAAACCAAACAAGAGAAAATTCATTTCAATAATTTTCCTTCCATTTTCTTTAGACAACCAAACAAAGGAAAATTCTCAACTTTCCTCTTTATTTTCCTCTCAATTATTTTCTCTTCTTTTTCACTCTTTCCCCAACTTCCAAACAAAACCTAAAACGTGTATCCGATTGTTATCTTCAAGTCCCAAACTTAATTAAGGTGTGAATAAGTTGACCTGTGCATCCCGGTTGTGTTTGGTTTGGGTTTTGAGTTTTGATTTTTTTAATGATTAGAGAGAGAAATAGGGATAATAATTAAAAAAATAGGTATTAATGATTGGAGAGAGATAGAGAGAAAAATAAAAATAAAAATTTAAAATAGGGTAATAATTGAATAATAATTGAGAAAACCGGTTCGAGAAAACCGGTTCTTGAAAACCAAAACGAACAATGCCGCCGTTATTTAAAAAAAAAAAAATTACTCCTACTTGGGCTGAAGAACTAAAATCGCATGATGGTGTAGTGTAGAAGGGCGTGGGCGTAAGTATAATTTCTCGTCTTTTTCCCCCTCGGCTGACAGTCCTCGTTTCTTGTTCAGCTCTTTTCTTCCTCTCCCCGCAACGCTCTCTCTCTCTCTCTCTCCGTGGAAGCGATGATGGGAAGTAGCAGCTCAACGGCGGCAACCACTCTCTTCTTCTCTCCTCCTCCTCCTCCTCCTAATCTCATCTTCCAACTCCTTCTACCTCCCCGGCGTCGCCCCTCGAGATTTTCAACGGGTACGTTTTTATCACTATCTCTCTCTGCCGTCGTTCAATTAAGCGATCTATTTTCACTTGACGAACTTTATTTCTTTTGATCTATCAATCCAAAATAGTTATATCCACTGCTTCATCATTCTTTGACTTTGGTATTGTGTTTTGGATCTCTCTCTAGAGTTCGCGAAGTTCGATTGCTACTCGCCTTCACAGTAGATCTCTTTCTTTATTGGCACTCAATTGGATCTAGGGTTTTTTTTTGAATTTTACGTTCAATTATTCTTGCGGGTTACGAATTACCTGGCTTTCACTTTCATGGTATGACCTATTCATCACTCTAGCTATCGGCTTGTAACTTGAGATGTCACATAATGTGAGTGTGTGAGCGTGAAAGCGTCTTTTAAAAATTTCCCAAATTATTAACATTCGCGACAGCAAGGATTAAGAGCGGGAGAGCAGAGGAGGGCCCTACTAAAGGGACTAAGTGCATGACTCTTGACTGATGGTCCTCAATTAGTTGTCTATGTTATAGGAGAATTAGGAAATGGGTGCAGGGATCGTTCTGCATCATTCATATAAGGGGGATACTGTTAAAGAGTGTTTGGTATTTGGGAAGATGGGTAGGCATAGAAATGTGTTTTAGCATCTTATTTAGTAGAGAGAGGATTCATTGAAGGAATCAAAGCATCATTCATAATCTAAAATTTAACACAAATCAAGAGCCTATAGTCTGAGGTAGCATGAATTCCCCAAAAGATTTCTTCTCGTTGTAATGTTGTCTGCAGTTGCATACATGGGTATTTTTCTTTTAAGTGGGTGGGGGAAGGAAATTAGTAGAATTTTAAGGGAGTAGTTGTAAACTGGTAGTATTTTTAGATTTTGAAAAGGTCTAAGTACGACAAACGATTATTCGGAGGGGTCTAATCTATTTTTTCGCACTTACTGAAAAATATATGGGTCAAATGGGAATCCATCAAAAATTGGGGGCACTAAAATGGAACTCCGACCGCAAATCAATTTGCGGGTACTATATGCCCCACCAGTTCCCCTGTGTCGGCCACTGACTGTCTGCCACTCTGCCTTCAAACTTGAATTTTTCTTGTCAGTAAATCTTTGTTTTGTTTCTTTTTCTGCTGTTTGTTTAATTTTTGTTAGAGAAATGCCATCAATAACAGCAATGTTGTGGAACTTCCTTTTTGGTTTTTGTTCTAATCTCTTATAAGTGATTGTTGTTTGTCTCGTTTTTGTTCATCCTTATATTTTATCAGGGTGATCCCCTTCAAGTGAAAGTGAACAAGCTGTCATCGACAAAGACACAACTGCCATATGACTACTATTTCTTGAATTACTGTAAACCTACGAAAATCATGAACAATGCTGAAAATTTAGGGGAGGTTCTTCGAGGCGACCGCATTGAGAATTCTGTCTATAATGTGAGCATCTTCTTATATTCCCTTCTGTTAACTAGTAGTTGCTAAACACACACTTAGATGTTACTCTTATCTCCTGTGTTGCTTTGAAGTATACGATCTAAGTTTTCAATTTGTGTTGCAGTTTGGTATGAGGGAGGAGCAGCCATGCAAAGTAGCTTGTCGTCGTAAGCTTGATGCTGAATCAGCCAAGAATTTCAAAGAAAAAATTGATGATGAATATAGAGTTAACATGTATGCTTAAATTAGTGCCCCTTCACTTTTGTTCAATTATAAATATTTTACTGTTTCCCTTTATTGTCAACCCTTTTAGACCATTAGGAGTCCAACTTATTTACGCAGGATAGTGGTGTACTTTTTTGAAGTCATGGTTGTCGTGTAATGATCTCTGTAGTACTACTTTCCCTTTGGCAACATATACTTCCACGAGTTCCATGCAAGCTGTAGACTTGACATAGTTCTCTGCTCATTGTTGAAACTGAAATTTCTGTTTTCTTTTTAAACTGAATTTTCTGAGATGGACGTACAGGATTCTAGATAACCTTCCAGTTGCTGTTCTGAGGCAAAGGAGAGATGGTAGTCAGTTACCCACTTATGAACATGGTTTCCGTGTAGGGTTCAAAGGAAATTATGCAGGCGTAAGTTTCGTTAGACAGTACTTTTTAGTGTTTTTCATTGTGTTCTTGTGTAGTTTGATTGTATTTTTTTTCTTTGGTTTTCCAGAGCAAAGAGGAGAAGTATTTTATTAATAACCACTTGAGCTTTAGAGTCAAGTATCACAAGGATCCCGAGACTGATTCTTCCAGGATTGTTACCTTTGAGGTTACTCCTAACAGGTTACTGTTTTCTACTTGGACTTTATTTTTGGTCAGTTTTTACTTTCCTTTTCTCAGTATATTTTCATGGGGTTGGCTGTGCATGCCTATCTGCTTGGCAAATAGGTTAGCAAGGAAATTACCTTTTCAACTTATGAAAACTTACTGAATACAAATTGACTTTACCAATATACAAAAAAAATGGGAACATTTCCCTTCACTTCTTCAAACTGATGATGATTAAGAATCAAGATCCTATCTGGAGATGGTTCTATCTTGATCCTTGACCTATATTTGTTTCAGCAATTTTAGGTGAATATGCGAAGATACTTGTATGTATTGTGGAAGCCTTTTTTTTTTTTTTTTTTCCCAAAAAGAAGAATCATAAGCCCTAGAGGCTTCCTCTTAGGGATTGGTGATTGGCCTTGCCACATCAAACATATTGTGAACATAGGAGACTTTTTTGTTATACGATGTGAGGTACTCTTGTCTGTTAGGGGATTCTGGACTTTCATCGTCTGCTAGCAGAATAATCTTGTGTGTTTTCTGTTTTGTTGTTTTCGTGTTTTAGTTTATTCATGACTTACAGGTCGTTATAACCTGTATGTTGTGCTCGTATCCAGGATATAATATAAAAGGCGAGGTTTTCATGCCAACAGGCTTATTTCTGTTGTCTGACTCTTTGTGTTCCTTTATTCTGTTCGTATATCTGAGCAGTATTAATCATGAGTACAAAGATTGGGATGAGAAGAATCCTCAGTTGACAACATGCAACCAGAACACCAAAAACATAATGCAAGGTAGCACTGTTCCACAGGAAGTCGAAACTGATAAGGAGGTTGTTTTTACATATGATGTTTCTTTTGAGGTACTCTCTCATTTAGCTCTCAACCTGTCTTATTCTTGTATATGTGCAATTCATAAATTGCTTTTGTCATAATTATTACATTTCCCCCCTTCAGGAAAGTGACGTCAAATGGGCCTCACGTTGGGACACTTACCTTCTCATGAATGATGACCAAATACATTGGTTCTCCATCATAAACTCTCTGATGATTGTCCTCTTTCTTTCTGGCATGGTTGCCATGATTATGATGAGAACTCTATACAGAGATATCACAAACTACAATCAGTTGGAAACACAGGATGAAGCTCAGGAAGAAACAGGATGGAAACTTCTCCATGGAGATGTTTTTAGGGCACCAATTAATTCTGGTCTACTCTGCGTCTATGTTGGGACAGGTGTTCAAGTCTTTGCAATGACACTTGTCACCATGATATTCGCCGTACTCGGTTTCTTATCGCCTTCTAACCGAGGTGGACTAATGACTGCCATGGTTCTCTTATGGGTGTTCATGGGCTTATTTGCGGGTTACGCCTCTGCACGTCTTTACAAAATGTTTAAGGGCCACGAGTGGAAGAGGAATACTCTAAAAACGGCTGTTATGTTCCCTGGTATCCTTTTCGCCATCTTCTTTGTGCTGAACGCTCTAATCTGGGGAGAGAAGTCTTCCGGAGCTGTGCCATTTGGGACCATGTTTGCTCTTGTGTGCTTATGGTTCGGCATATCTGTACCCTTGGTGTTTGTGGGGAGTTACTTGGGTTTTAAAAAAGCGGCGATTGAAGACCCAGTCAAGACAAACAAAATCCCAAGGCAGATACCAGAACAGGCCTGGTACATGAAACCGGCATTCTCCATACTGATTGGGGGCATTCTCCCATTTGGAGCTGTTTTCATTGAGCTGTTCTTCATTCTGACATCCATATGGCTGAACCAGTTCTATTACATCTTTGGGTTCCTTTTCATAGTTTTTGTCATCCTTTTGATCACATGTGCTGAGATCACGATCGTGCTATGCTATTTCCAACTGTGCAGTGAAGACTACAACTGGTGGTGGAGGGCTTATCTGACTGCTGGTTCTTCTGCTATGTACCTTTTCCTTTACTCTATCTTTTACTTTTTCACTAAGTTGGAGATCACAAAGCTGGTTTCGGGTATTCTGTACTTTGGGTATATGTTGATCGGCTCATATGCCTTCTTTGTCTTGACGGGCACTATTGGGTTCTATGCTTGCTTCTGGTTTGTGCGAAAGATCTACTCTTCGGTGAAGATAGACTGAGGTAAAAGGGTTCAAATTTCGGGTACAAAAGTAGACATAATGAAATGGGGGAACTACATGTAATTGACGCTCAGAAAGGGAAGCAAAATGAAGGATCATCACTTTTCCTACCTCTTTGAAACCCTTTTTCTTTCGAAGCTGATGGTAGTTTAGGGCTCAGCTTGTATGTTATCTCTGTCATTTTGCTTACAACAGTATCAGTTGTTAAGAACTGCACTTTCAGTAATTGCTAGAGGATTAGTTTTTGTAGACTTGCATGATACATTTATCAACACCAGTGCAATCCAGAATCAATACCCTTACCTCATCAGAATCTGATTATATGCTTAATTGATAATTCTTGCCTGAACTTAATCTAAAGGTGTTAAGCCTCTTAAATGTCAGTCTTTGTAAATTAATCGAGGCCTCGTTCCCTTAACTTATTTGTTCGACTTTTGCACTTTCTGGGTTGTCTTTATTCGAGTTTCGGTCATAATTTGGTAGTTTTTTATTCCTTCTCATCAAGACGAATTCAGGAACCTAAAAAGTTTGACGCAAAACTAACAAATGTGTTTTTTTTTTTTTTTGAATAAAGACAAACCAAAAAGTGAGGATAATCAATGATAAAGAGAAAATCGGTAATGACATTTCTTCCTAAAAAAGAAATCTCCACTCTGGCCCGGCCCTATATTCAGAAAAAAAAAGAAAAGGAGTGATGGTTTGTCCTCGGATACATCACAAACAGGTAACCAAACTTTATCAATGTACAGGCAATTTGAGACAAATACCTTGACAAAGATGTATGACCTACCTAACATGGAGAAATTTTAGCTACCAAAAAGTTGCAAGGTACCTTCCCCGGATTGAGACATAAGAAGGCAATGAGGTACATGTGGAATATGCAAGGAGAAAAAGGTCATTGGTTAATTAGGGTTTCCCCTACAAAACAATGGTACCACATTTCCAAGATGAAAAATGCCAAGTACCCAAAATAGTTACCCAAAAATTACCTTAAAAACTGAAATCAGTGGCTTAGATTCACTTGAATTCGAGCAACTGATTTAAGCCACTGATTTCCACTTCTGAGCAGTTACTCAAGTGAATCTGAGCTACTAATTTCAATTTCTCGCTAGTTTTCTGGTAACTATTCTAGGTAACTAGCACCGCTGCTATTCCAAGATATTGGACAAACTCCCAGGTCTAATTCAATCGATCAAATGTGTCTCTGCCGCTGGCCTTCCAAAAGATCGGTCACATTAGCATGGACACATTGCTTGCTTTTTTCTTCCAATGATTTACCATGTATCATCAACTAAGAAAATCCCAACCTCAACGAAAGAACTTCAGATCAAAGGTGGAGTTAAAGGTTAAAGGTAGAAGGAATAAAGCAAGAATTCCAGCAAATCTCTTGCATGCTTGGAGTGACGTGAGCCTGACCCTTTTATTTTCTGTCAATTACTATAAATTATTGACCAATCGAAACAGAATAGTATATCGTATCAATTAGCAATAATTAACAACACGAAATTATATCAGAAGATGGAAAACATATCAAGTTCACCACAAGCGGAACCGTTTCCGCTGGGTAAAACCCTGAAAGGGAAACAATAGTAGCGCACCACATTGCCATTACATTGCCACTCGAAAAGCAAACTACCAAAGCACAGGCAGCGGTGAAAATCCTCCAACGGGTGCACGATTCCGGGGCTTGGATGCATAATTTGTTATTAGTGAACCCATAAGGAGTAAGGTTAGGAAGACTTGTCATTAGCCCGAGCATGTTCTAGGTTTCCCGTTTTTCTGCCTGCAAGTGTGACATCAGAGTTATTGACAATCCATGCCAACGAGAGCTATAAACATTTCAACAAAAAGGAACTAACCAGAACGAATCCTTCTTTTCTCGTGCTAATAGTTCTTCGAATGAAATAGTATCTTCAAACTCAGAATCTGTACTTTCTGTCAGCTCACCAGATTTGGCTTGTAGTTCCATGCATGCACCGATTTCAAGCATCTGCAGTACAAGACAGCGAGAGAGATTAGAGCTCATACACATCTTTGTCAAGCGATGACCAAAAACTTAATTCACAAACAGCGAATCTATATCATAAGGATCACCTATAAATGAGCTATTTGACACATCTGGAGTTATGCACAAGACCTTCAAAACCCTACCTTTGATACCATGGTAAAACATCGTCACCAAATCAATTGACAGCTAGTTGAGAGGCTGCTCAAGAACATTTATAATTTTGTATTGAAGTTTTGAAGGTATTGTTCGACTGATGGGGCACGCAATTAACAGTCCAAAGTCTAAACTATGGCCTCATAAGTTCATATGGAAAAGGAGAGATGTTGGGTATAGAACAATAAAGCAAGACATAAATAAGAACTCTACTTCAAATTTTCGATTTCTATTCTACCATCGAAATAAAGACAAAAGCAAAGTTTCTTGAAGTTTCAATATTCCTGTTTGCTTATCAAGGTTATTCCATTGGTCCTTGTTTTGGTGTTTTGGTTCTTCAATGAATTAGCTTACAGAAGAGGGAGGGAAATGGTTCAAAAAAAAGAAGAGGGAGGGAAACTTTTGCAATCAGCATCCTTGAAGGCTAGAAAGAAAAGCACATTGAGATCAGACCTATCAAACCCGTGTCTGTTTTCCACATTACCAGCCAGAGAACGTCTAGTTAGGGTCTTTTGAATTGGGTAGATGACAAGTATTACCTTCTTATAAGCCGGTGAGAGCTTGAGTTGTTTCTGGAGCCAGTTATATACAAATGCATCCTCTTCTAATCTCTTTTGTTCTAATTCTAACTTGTATATCTGCAGAAACAAAAGAATTGAATTACATACAGAAAGACATTGCAACATGCTAGTATCAGAGGACAAATATCTAGAAACTAGTAATCCACCGTTACCAACCTGTTGACGGAGACGGTCAAATGAAGACCTATCTGCCTTAAAAAGTAGAGCCTTAGTTATTGTGAACTTGCGCTGTATAACGTCAGACCTATTTGGACACGCACAAAATAGCGAACATCACCATAAATCACTTGTATATTTCTTTGGAAAACTTGTACATAATTCTATGCGTAAAATTGGAAATTTAACTCGGCGTGGGATACAAGAAAACTAGTATTTTCTAAATAAACTTTGAAAAGCATTAAGTCAGACCAGAGAGCTAATGCAAGGAGGACAACAAAAAAAACATTTCCGAGAAATTGTATGACATACTTGTGCTGTAGCTCACTCCTTGCTTCAATCAAGCAATTAACAAATTGTCCAACCTGCATCAGGCAAAGCATGAATAAGTATATATCTGTATCTTTTAAGATAGGTTCAATAAAATCTTCTAAAATTAATATTCCATCGTCAATCTGCAAAAGACAAATGCAGTTGGGCATCGATACACAGTATGAATAAATTCAAAACCAAGCGAGAACTTTCCGTAGCGCAGCCCGACCAGTTTCCAAAACAACTCCAGGTGGTGCTTCCACATTTGGACTATATCTATATTTCACACCATCTCACAAGTTCATAAAATTTGAAGATAGTTCTTCACGTAATATTGTAGGCTGTAGTTTGATTTGTGATACAAACCATACTACGGAAAACGAAGGAAAAGAAACATTCCGCTCGCGTTCCAAACAATTTATTCAATCAAACGTACAATACCAGATCCAACAGATAGGAAACATCATAGGCACTAAATATTTCTGATCGCAAAGTTAAGTTTAAAGTAAATACATTAGCAGTGTGAGTTTCAGGTGCTCACAGTTAAATTCCACGAACTAGTGGCACGAAGATTGAGTTTACAAGACTACTAGAGCAAGATGGACAATGTTTCTTAAGGGTAAGCTGCACACAGCAGCTCTCCAATTCTAAGGTGACTGAGAAGCTAAACAAAGCAAATTTCAGTGTGATGTTAAGGTGGATCGGATTTCAGAGGACATTAACAAACAAGAAATGGAGAAAGTCTATGAAGGAAAACTTGAATATAGCACTCAGGTCCACAAAGCGCATAAGAAGGTCAATGAAGGAGCCCTTTCTGAAGAATACTCTACCGTATTAGGAATTGGGATCGACCAACATAAGGGATTTGAAAGTTGCGAGGACCCATGATGCAATACTGAATTCCGAAAGTTTAGATAGACAAATTCCCTACAGACAAGGTGGCTAGAGTTTTGTTCATTTTCATTTTCAAGGGACCATGTGAACTACAAACTCAAACCTAATACTGCCATTAAAGGGTGAATCAAGGGTGGCCAGAAAGCTTCTTTTAATTGATGGTATTGATACAAGATGTTGGGCATTGGGCAACCCCAAAAGCTAGCTCATGAAGTGAGGGTGCCCTCACGCTTATTCATTTCATGTTACTTTGGTACCCAAGCGATGTGGGACCTCTCTTCACACCCTCCCTCACGCGCAGCATGCTCACTTGGCAGCACTTGCCGCTTGCAGGGCAAAGACATGCACCCTACCCATCTCTGGTACCCAACTCTGATACCATGTTACACGGTTGAATAGGCAAGAAGCTTGCTTTCAGTAAAACTCTACGAGTGTGTTTGGTGGGATGGAATGGACATTGGAATGGAATTGCCATTCCAATCGAATTCCATTCCAATGTTTGGTTTGTCAAAAATTTAAGGAATCGTCATTCCAAATGGAATTCTTATTCCCTCAAATAAAGGAATAGTTATTCCATTAGAAAAGGCAAGGAATCATCATTCCATTCCTCTTTAATTTATTGATGCCACCCCAAATTGCTACCACTACACCAACTTTCACTATTATTGCCCCTCCAAAATTCACTATTTCCACTCCAAATTTACTATTGTCACTCCAAATTTACTATTGCCACTCCAATTTTGGAACTCATTCCTAAGCATAACCAAACACGGGAATGGAATAGTTATTCCTTTATTCCTATCTCATTCCATTCCCATTCTATTCCAATCTCCATTCCATTCCTACCTCCACTCCATTCCATTCCAATAAACCAAACACAACCTACGTGGTTCAGGGGCTAAGAAAAATACCCTCCTATATCTTCCAATAAATATCACTTGAAATGGTATTCCTCCGACATGATTTGTCCACAAATAACTGTCTCAGCTCTTGCAAAACAAAGCAATACTAATGCATTAGCATGAAGTATGTGTTGCAGGCGGACCAACAACAAGGGAATTCTAATGCCATCATATTTAGGGGCATTAGTTTTCCAAAGATACTTCGGATTTATGTACAAGTTACCCATCTTGGGGAGTATTCACAATACAAGATAGGCATGCAGCATTCGAACATTGAGTGGCTTCTAGCGTCGAGCTTTCCCTTGTTGTTCGTCTGCCTGCAACACATACTTCATGCTAATGGCAAATAGTATTGCTATGTTATGCGAGAGCTGAGACAGTTATTGGTCGACGATCATGTCGGAGAAATACCATTTCAAGTGATGCTTAAACTCGTTGGAAGATATAGGAGGGTATTTTGCTCATCCCCTGAACACGTAGAGTTATACTGATTTTGCAGGAGGACGTCATGAGTTTTTTTTTTTTTTTATCAGCAAGGACATCATATGAGTAGTAGTAGGTTGTAATTATGTTTTAGTTTTATGTCAGTAGTTGTGATACTACTTTATTTCTTTTTGCTGTTAGGAAACTACAGAATTAAGAACAGAGAGGGTGGTAAAATGTTTCTACTTATATTCTGGTTCTGTCAAAAAAAAAAAATAATAATAATAATAATAATAATAATTGTGCATTGTAATCCTAACATGCCTTTATATTGGCTACAAAACTTGGTGACCAAGAAACCTAAACTAAAAAAGGAAATATGGATAACAAAGAAACATAAACTAACTTGGAAACATGAATTCAAACCTAGCCTAAACAGGAAACATATTATTGAAACTTAGAATACACGGTAACATGCATAATATTTCCTAACAGGGTCTTGCTAACGGGTGCAATGTACAAAAAAGTACACTTGTGGGTCCCACTTGTACTTTGAATACTTTTTGGTACCCTTAACGGGTGCAATGTTAAGTGTACTTCAAAGTACAAGTGGGACCCACAAGTGTACTTTTTTGTACCCTTTAACGGGTGCAATGTTGCACCCTTTAGCATTTCCCTTCCTAACATTATTCTAACAGGCATCCTGTCTCTAGTCCACTGTCAAACATGTGATGTGCATGCCACGAGTGAAGTTCCACATGAAAAAACCAAAGGACATTGTACCTTTTTTGAGGAGCCAAAGGACATACATATGCCTGATCAAAAAAAGAAAGGACAGGACCTACATATGCCATTTCTATTGGATATCTATGACGTGCTAATTCAGCATTTAAAAGAGTGGGTCAGGCCATCAACAACTGATTCTACTCATCTTTAAATTCTTTTATTTGAGCACCTTTCTTTTTAAGTCTCTCATAGACTAGAAATTTGCGACGACGACTATATAACTAACAGACATTAGAATTTAAAGGTTAACCCAAGCACGTAATGAGATTCCAATCTTACTGATTTCCCAAAATTTTCTATTGATGTCATACTTCTGCATTAGACAAAATCCATATGGCACTTTTTTGTTTATTTTTCCATAGACTCCGAATTTGCAAAACGGACTTTCTAACTAACACGCATTAGAATTTAAAGGTCAACCAAAGCACATTATGAGATTCCAATATATTAATGACTTAACAAAATATTCTATTGATGTTATACTTCTGCATTAAACAAAATCCATAAGGAACATTCTTGTTTATTTTTTCGTAGACTCCGAATTTGCAGCAAGGTCTTTCTAAATTGTAACTAACAAACATTATAATTTAAAGGTCAACCTCAGCTCAGAATGAGATTTTCCATCTTAATGACATCCCACAATATTATATTGCAGTTACCTCAGCATTAGACAAAAACCATATAACATATTCGCATAACTACTAACTAGTACACATTATTAGCTCTGCTATGGACCCTAGATGATTCCATTTCAGTATGAAGTCACCAAAAATGCACATTTATAAACTTCTTTTGGTTTCTAAGATAGTAGAGGTAAAATCACCAAAGGGTGCAACAGTATAAGAGACAAACTTTTTCACATGGGGTTGGTTTACAGGTGAGATTGATATTGATCAACCTCTCTATACAGACACAAAATGAATGGCACCAACCATAAGCTTGATTAACCCGAAGAATAACACATTACATTCAAAACCTCAACAGACTAAACAGGTTTGTTATAGAAATAGATTGAACGCTAAACATACACAAGTCTGTAAGCTGAACTACAAGAAATGCTCAAGACACCGAAAGTACGAGTCCGTGACACTCAAAATAAAAGCTGATTGAAGAGGAATTTGTGATATAGAGGATCAATGCTTGGTGAGAGTTAAAACAAATTGTAGGCCAAAACTAACACTAAACTATGACAATGACTTGTGATAGCTCGAATAAAACTGTAATACAGGAAATTGCATTGTTTCCGTGTCTGTACTCTGTACATGATAAGAGTACTAGAGTGAGGCTTGCTATGTGAGCATATATACATGAAGCAACAACGAATCTCATGCAGTACAAGAAGTAACTACAACTTCAACACTTGAATCCATGACCATAGCGTAACAGACATGACTCAAAGTTGCCAAATTATGAAAGCATTTGGTAGGTCACACAGACAGAATTTCTAAAAGCATTCCACTAAAATTCTTGTTGCTCCCCTAATCAACATAACCATTGTGGCTCACAGTGGTTCTTTAGGAATTATGTAAACTGTCATTACTCAAGAACACAAGTCCTCCACCGTCAAATTAGCTCTGTAACTAAAATGATGAGAATACCTGGAAAACAATAACTAAAGGAAGGATGTGTCCTTGAGATTACATTGAGCATATGAGATTACAAAAAAACCTCCCGAAAGATTTCCACCAATGTAAAAACATATCCATCAAGGGCAATGCATTCTTATTTCAATGCTGTCTAACTTAATAAATGGATGTAATACTCAAGTTTGACAAGTGGATTTAACCCCTGATGTTAGTTTATGGATTCCTACAATTCTCCATGTCCATCTTCTAACTCAAAGGCCTTATTTTGCTCACCATGTGCTCTTACATTAGAAGCATTGCCTGCTGGCTGCTGTTGATTACCAAATCAAATGGAGCCTCAAGTCCCAATCGATTGGGGTCAGCTAAATGAATCCATTTCCTCTAGTGAGCTTTGTTGAGGGAATCATGTTAGTGATATACAAACCCTAGATCCTTTGTAGCTACTGCAATTCAGAGCCATCTACCGTAAACATATTACAACTACTAACTACCGCTAACATGTCCAAACCACCTCATTCTATTTGCTCTCATCTTTTCTTTTTCTTCTACCGGAGCTGCTCCTAGCAATCTACGAACGCTTTCGTTCCTAATTCTATCCAGCGTCTTAGGACTCCTACCGGCTACCAGACACCCATCGCAAAATTTTCATTCCAGATCCAATCATTTTACTCGCATGTGGTCTTTTAGTAGCCCAAGACTCTGTGTATAACATGGTTCATCTTATAGCAGTACAGTAGAATATTCACTTCAAATTTGTGGTAATCCTACGGTCGCACAACACTCCTGAAGCATTCCTCACTTGATCCATCTAAATTGTACTCCACATGTCACATGATCCATATTCTCTCCATCCTTAATAACAGTTGAGGCAATATACTTAAAATGCTTGCTCCTTGTAAATTCCTACTTTTGGAAGGTCACTATGTAAACACAGCACTTCGAATACCAGTATACCACTAAACTTACATTCTGCGTACTCCATTTTTACTCCTACTGATTCCAAATCCTTGAGATCCCAATACTTCTCGTAAAAGTTTCTAATTTATCATCAATACCTCTTGCAGTTTCATCTATAACTTAAACCTAGTAGATTGTTAATACTGACACAACTGATCTAATGCTGAAAAAGGGGTCTTCCCAAGGTGCAATTAGGATTGGTCCAAACCCAACCTAGTGATGGCATTGGCCAAACATATATCTGTTCTTGCTATGGAGGTGTCAGCTGAGTTTGGCTTTCCACTTTCACATAGATTGACACCAAATCCAACGGTTCAGAAAAAGAAAATGCATTTCCAGGCAACATTATTTAATTGAAATTATCAACAAATTTGCACATCTCTAAGTTTAGGACAACCTATCTGCAGTTTACACAGCTAATATAGGGCTCACCATTGGACACTAAACCTTAGAAGCATCTCTTAGAGAACAAATCATGCTAAACCTTCAGTGGTTATAGGGCCCGTTTGAGCAACGGATTTGACTATAAATCCAAGGAGATGACTCCGGTGCTTAGATAAAACTTTTACGGCCCAGCTTAAACATCAATCAGATATATGAACTCCAAAGTGTGCGATACACAATACTTGGGAAACGATTCAGCATTGTCTCATTTTCGAAACACTACGAATTTAAGTTGGAAGAAGTCACGTCTAAGAGAAATGCTACAGCCTACAAAGACACCAAGGGTCGGGAAGCATCACCACTTTGGAATAGAAAGGAAAGCTTAAATTCCAAACGTACTAAGCCCACAAATACCTTACTTAACAAGTAGTACTACATATCATCACAAAAACTACATCAACAATCAACCGATAACAATCTAACGTAAAGTTTGTCATTCAAAAATATTCTTATTGGAAATGAATACCTTGTCTTGACATCTCGAATCACAAACACATAAAACCAAGGGGGGAAAAAAAAAACTAATAAAACAGAAACTAAAGATTGGGTTTTTGGAAAATTAAAAAGAGAAAAGAAACCTGAGCCAACGTCAACCCATCAGATTCATGAGACTTAACAAGCTGATCATACTGCTGCTTAATCTTCCTCTGCGTTGCACTAGACGACGTCGTAAACGGGTACAAACAAACCAACCCTTCCTGAGCTTCCTCCTTTTTCTCTTCCAAACCGCCGCCTTCTTCGGGTTTCGAATCGGGTCGCTTCTTCTTGGCCCTCTTCTTCTTTTTCTTCTTCTCCTCGCAATCTGACCCGACCCTTTCTCCCTCCAAACCCGATCCGTCTCGTGCCGGGTCGTCGCATTTCTTGAACAGAGCATCCCATTTTGGGGAATTGGAGGGTAAGATCTCGAGAAGAAGCGAATGGGTCAAATCAGTCGGGTCCGATTTTAAGGGGTAGCATTGGGTTGTTGAGTTCGAGCTTCGTTGGTCTGTTTTCTTGAGTCTTTTGTGGAGAGAGAAGATGATTATGATGATTAAGAAGAGGAAGAGAGAAAGGGTGGTGAAGAGGAGGAGTGGGAACATGGGTTTTGGTGGTTTTGAGCTATGGTATAGTGGAGATTGTCGATTAAGCGAGAGGAGATGAAACAAGGGCTGAGTGCTGCTCGCCGCCATTGAAACGCGTCATTTGCAGAATGTTGACACTTAAGATAGAGAGGAGAGAGAGAGAGAGAGAGAGAGAGAGAATTAGAGGGTACTTTCTTTTTTAAGTGCTGGGTTCTGTTTTGCAGTAAGATATGGTCCTCTGGAGTGGCCTTTATATTTTGTTGCTGCTTTGAAGGATCTAATTCGTTCAAAATAAAGTGTGTTCCACTAACAAATTTTTTTTGTAAGTCACGACAGATCATTCTCTCACAATACATCACATAAAAAATTGTGAAAAGTTAATTTATTTAAAAAAATTCATTAGTGGAACACTCCCTAAGTTGGGTTTTCACTATTTATTTTTCATATTTTTATATTATAAGTTATCAAATCAGTTAATGTATGCGAAGAGAATTACTTATTGATTTGATAGCTTGTAATCCGAGAATGATTCACTGATTTGACAACTTGTAATCCAACAATACTAAAATGGAATGAATACAATACATACACATTAAAGGTGTATACTTATGCACATATTTTATGGTCTGCATTGTGCCACCTTATTGGCAATCGTAACATTTTTTAGTTTTTCGTAACTTTTCAACAATATGATTCATAACATTTTCTATGGTTCATAATATTTTTGTGTGTCTCGTAATTTTTATAGGAGTTTGTATGATACACACTCAAATAAGAGGTGTGTATTGTATGATACACACTCAAATAAGAGGTGTGTATTGTAGCATTTTCCTACTGAAAATACCATAGTGAAAATTTAGCCTCAGTTGAATTTGAGCGCGAATTGAGCTTTAGTATCGAAGTGCTCAAGCATGATTCGTTAACTAAACAAGTCTGTATAAACGAGCCAAGTCTTATAAATGAACCGATCTTTTATAAACAAGTGGAATTACAACCGATATTTTATAAAACAGCTAAAACTCAATTACAACTGGCCAAGCTCGAACTACTAGGAAATAACTCGGTTTGTTTGCCGTCCTAATAACAACCCCTTTCAAAAGGGTAAAACTAAGGGGACAAATGCACGTGTACAGACGGCGTACCGACGCCGTCGTGGGTCCCATCCGGTCGATCCGAGCCGTTCATCATCTTTCTCAAAATCAAATTCCGTTTGCCGTCCTAATAACAACTCCCTTTCGAAACATGATTCCTTTCTTTCGAACTCCTCAAAATGTGATTTGGAATGAGAATTACTCCAAGCCTAGACGTGATTTGACAGCCACCATTGTTTACTGTGACAAACCAAGCCAAAATCGTGTGTCCTGTGGAGATCATAAAGCTCTATGCAATTAGTTAGTCAAAGAAAAGATGAGTAATTCATATGTAAAATGTTTGACATGATGTCTAAGATTTTCTATCATCATCTCGTATGACTAAGTAAATAGTGATAAAAGTATAAATACAAATTCCGTTATTTGACGTTTTCATGCTACTAGAAGTTAGTCCAAACAACCTTTTTCTTGTCGTCTAGAAAGCTTATGTATAATTTTTTCAAGAATCCTCAAAATAAGTTGTATACATAATTATGCCAATCTCTTCAAGAGGCTTGAATTAAGTTCGATTTTTGTGATCTCAACTCTTTTTTCTTTCCCTTTCCATGAAGGAGTGTAATAAGGTTTTTTTTTGACCTAGAAGTAGCCAGCAAAGGAGAAATATTCCACTTGAACTTGAAGATGAGTTATTCCAAGACTTTCGGACACCAATTTCTTCCACAAAAATAGGTTAACTTATGTCATACTTTCAACTTTAATTAAGGTACAGCTACTCTTCTTGAAGTTCTAATCTGACGTACTCCTAAGTTTTAGTTTAATTGTTGGTGCAAAAGCAAACAAATTAATTTGACCCTCCAAATAAGCATATTGAGGCTTTTTCTCTTACAGCAAATCAACCAAATCCCTAAACTTCCTTCAAACCTTGGGGGGGTTTGTCTAGACATTATCTTTAGGGGCCTGGATTTAGTCGAGGTACGGACAAGCTGATCCGGCCGAACACCCGGTTATCAAAAAAAGTAACTTGATATGTTTGAAATTGTTCCATCTTAAATCTAAAATAGCGGTAGTACGATGGAGATTGGAGAGATTATTCAATACTCTGCTCCAAGACCTTCTTCATCACACATCGGTGTGGAATCTCCATACACTGAGATGGAAGTCACACCAATATGTAGTTGAGTTTACTCCAAAGGATTGCACCAAGAGCACTGTATAATGTTTCCGCATTATATGCATACTGCATATAAAGGTAAATGAATTCCAAAGCAATCACATAAAGAGATGGTTTATAGTATGGGTAAAAATAAAATACTCCTATAGTTTTGGTCCAAGGGGAATTAGATCACTGGTCCCTATGGTTTAGTGAGATTTCAAACTTGTTCCCACAATTTTAGAGTTTAGGAATTCTGTGCGACGATTTCCATTTCGGTGCACTTCCTCTGTCATCTTCTATTACAATAATATTCTCAATGGAAAGAGAGAGAGACCAATGTAAAATAAGGGGGAAACTCTAGATCTTCCAGGACTGGAGTTCTAAAAAGACCAAAGCACTCAACAAAATCTTGCCACAGCTATTAATTTTTGCATCGCGCAGGGCTAAATTAGAAACAAGTTGAAAATGCAGAATTTAAATCGACGAAGCCGAAATTGCAGGGATCGAAGTGAAATCTTACTGAAACTACAGGGACCAATGGTGCTATTTTTCCCCCTCAGAATGTGACCAAATCACAGTATCTATATTGATTGCTTTTCACAAGAGCACAGATTGGCATCCAATAAGATTTAAGATAAATAAAGTGTAACAAAATTGCAATTTCAGGCAGTATTTGGAACAATTGCTTCCAAGGGAAACCAGGTACAGAGAACAAAAATTCTGAGAAATCAATGAAAGCCAAGAGCTTACATTTCCTAAAACAAAAACTAAAATAGCAGTACAACATTTGCACATGGACACATTTACTACGTCTCAATGTGCTTTGTAACCCATGAACCCCCCAACAGCTACTTAATACTTTTATGTACACAAAAGTACAAAAACACCACAATGATCTTTTAGGATTTAAATGAGCTTCGAATCAGAGACGGTGTGTTGTATATTTCTACAACTTCACCTTCGCCAAAGCAGAAACAAATGGTCGACGTGTCGTGAACTTTGATGAATGAGGTAACTTGAAAGGAAAAAATGAGACATTTGAGGATTCGTATGGATCGTGTAGAAGAGAACTGAACTGGGACCTTTTTTTTATTATATGTTCACCGTGTTCTGCATCCATCAGCTGCAAACAGCTTCCACGGTAACTTTCTTCATAACATTTGGACATGGATCTCCTCCAAATGCTTCAGGTGCCACAGGTACTGAGCACGATTCCTGCCCAATGCAGTACTGCAAGGAAAATAAAAAGGCTTGTGAATCAAGTCCCCACAATGGAAGTCCTTAAAAATCGTCCCTTATGACATGCATGCAAAAAGAAACTGTCTATATATGGGAAAACAAGAAAAACTCATTTGCGTTCATTTGAGACATGTAAATCATTTTTCGTAAACATTTTAATTGCATAAATCAGATAGCTGATATGACCAATAGAATAATCGTTATCGTTTACTTTCTTGTGTAATCTGCTAACCGGGAGTAAGGATAGTTTACCTTTTCAAAAATGTCATAAGAATGATGGGCATGACAGCTTCCCTCACGGAAGCTTCCGCAAACCCCCTCTGGCGTACCAAAGCTAGCAAATTTAATTGACGTCATTTTTTTACCAGGAGCACACCGAAGGTGTGCCTTAGGATGTAGGGGTCTTTTAACTTTACCGGAGGCTTGCAATTGCCAGTTTGTTAGAGTTGGCTGCCACTCAAAAATATCTGCACATACACTATCTATTTCTCGCTTTACCATAGAAATGCCATAAGGGTTTCCACCCCACTCTTCAAGAACAACCAACAAATTCCCCGTTGGGTAAAGCCACGAACGAGGAACATGATACCTGGAATTATAAGCCAATGGTCATCAGCCCTAGAATTCGTTACTGGAAGAACAAAGTGGTGGAGGTACTTTTAAAAACTTACCATCTTTGGGAAGCCTCCCCACATTTACTAAGGCACTTCTTCTCATCGAACCAACCGGCATAGTTACATGCAGGACAAGTACCCGATGCTTTGTATCCGGGCCAGTAGCGTCCAATGCTTTGCCCATTTATCCATACTTGACCTTTGCCCATGGTATTCATATCCAGAGCCAAAGGTTCATCTCCAGCTGGCATGTTGAAAGCAGTCTAAAAGCAGGAAAAGAAAATGTCAACTCACTTAGTAGCCCTAGCAAAAGAGAGTTTTATTTGAAGGGCATGCTTGGATTGCACGAAGGCTTACTGTTGTACAAACTTTCCACAGAAGACGATTGGTTTATATTCACGGATATATGAAACTAGTTCTCTATGTTTCGGTTGAAACAATATAAAGAAGAAAAGATGTTTCTTTTCCCCAGAAGAATACATATCTTATAATATTTACGTAGCTCTCACCTTGTACCATGTCAAAGGCTGCTTTTGAGTCACCAAAGAACCCTCGACCCACTCTACAGAGGTACTTCCAGTGAGGGAATGAAGACTCAATGCTTCTCCTTTTAGACCAATCTGATTAGAAACATTAACGCGAGGTCAAATTAAATATCTAGGATTCAGAGCAATGAGAAAAGTTTGCCGAATGCCTCAGGACAAACCTTGTAAGTCCATTTTTGCCACGATAAGTCCCTCCTCCCCTCATTAAGACCATTCAGCGAAACTGGGCCAAGAACACCAGCATTCCATGTCTCGAAATGTGGGCCAATATTCTGATTTTATAAAAGAAGGCATCATAAGTATAGAAAGATCAAGTCAAGATCACAGTGTAACATGTCTGTCAAATGGAAGAGTTACTGATCTGTTTCTTTTGTTCTCTCCTGGTACGGTAATGCCTCTGTGCACGCATGCGTGTGTGTGTGTTTGAGAGAGAGAGAGAGAGAGAGAGAGAGAGAGAGAGAGAACAAACCGGAAGACCAACAGAAATGCTTAGCAGTGCAATCCTGTTCACTCCAGCTCTCAAATTCACACCATTACTAAATGTTAATCTTGGGTCTTCTAAACTTCCATATGCAGTTCCTGCCATAAGTAGACCGCAAAATTTAGTAGGAAATGTGTGGAAATGCTTCAGCCATGAACCTGCTGTTACAAAAATTAGTCCTCCTTTTGGGTTCAAGCAAGATGTAGGGACAATGATATCTACCGACTATCTTGCATGATCCATATAGACATGCTTTGATATCATTAAACTTTATTTCACGATCATGCTCTACTGACATGACTTCTAGCAATTTTATGACATTACAAATTGATAAAGGTAGAAACCACCTGCTTTGTGAGAAAAATCTCAAAGGAGACATAGGGATGCCAAAACTTCAGGTGATGATATTCGTGAAATCACCCAGGCACGTAGTATGTTTTCACCATTTTTCTTAACTAGAATGAAGCTATAGAGAAAAACTACTAGTTACATAAGGAGAAACCCAAAATTGCAATGCCCACCTGATAATAGGCCGTTGACGAAAACGTGCAAAGCATGACCAGCAGATAAAACTGTAAGAACTGGATACTGCCCGTTATCCAAAAATCCTTCATTCGAATTGATCTTGACACTGGGAATAGAGGGAAAATTATCAATCACGCTGATGAGATTATCATGGTAAAATGTTTATATTGGAAAATTCTTCACCGGAATGTTCATGGGAAGGTAAAAGTGTGCATAGTATAGATCAGATTACTCACTCTGTCATGTACCACAAGTAATCAGAAGCATCCCAGGTGGTATTTAACTGCTCCAACAACCCAACAACTGTAAATGAATTGTCTTCGTAGTAAGACGCTGGCTCTTCATTGTATGATTGCCAAGAGAACCCATTATCATAAACGACTGGTGTCATCTTCATTTGGGCACTTTGAGCTCCAACCTATAGACAAGAGTTTTAGTACGGTATCAATACCTTGTTTACTTCAAATCTTTCACATAGAAAGAACAATTGGTCAATCCCGGAATATAGAACGGTTAAAAAAAGTTAACCAAGAGTTACTTTCTCACCCTCGCTGTATTATAAACGGTGTTCTTGCAGTCGGGAAGAATGCTGATGGACCAAGGTGGAAGATTGTAATGCATATTCCCCAATGACACTTTGGCAAAGGATTTTGTGTCGTAGTTCGCAAGGAATGCAGCACAAGCTCCATTTGATGTAAATACATGAGCCTGGAACAAGAAAGAGACAAGGGGGAGCTATTTAGTTCCAAAGTCAGTTTGAGATATAATAACTGGTTCCTAGAGAAATTATGGTATCTAACCTCCTGATAGTTCCCAAGAGGGATCTTGTTGGGTGCTCCAGATACTAAAGCTGGCTCACACAGCTTTATTGCTCTATGCAGATCTTTCAAATGGCCCCATTTAGGTTGCCTTAATAGGCCTAGACAGAAAGAGGAACAATCATTAAGTTTGCTGAAGAGCAATAATGTTCAGGAATCAACCCATGAAGCACAATGACGATAAAAGAAATGCAGAACAAGGAAAAACTTAATCGGTGAAAAGTCAGCATTCAAAGTAATACAGACATGTTATTCACAGAACATCATGAAAACGAAAGCGTCCCGTTGATGTGGAAATGGACCCCTCCCCGTCAAATGCCAAATGGTATCAAATATTATGGATTTGTGACCTCTTGAGTTATCCCCATCTCAATGTATAAGGAAACAAAAGATATCTTTTCATGACCAAACCGGTTAAGGAGAAACTACAATCAGGAAGTTGCAATCAGATTTCTGTACAGTCTTTACCTACAAATTCAAAGCATCATCTATCAACTGATAGGATTCAGCATCTCTAATAATTTTGATCACCATCACGACCACTTATCATGACATGTCACTGAAAATAGAGGGTATAGCTATTTCTGCAATAAAAAAGCAGATCAAATACAAGTAGCCCTTGGGTTTTCGTGAAATTTCGGTGGCAATCATGCTGACGTGGAGGAATGTGTGGCGACAAGCTGGCAATTGTAAACGTGTTTTCTGTGGGAAATCTGAATCGTATTTGATTTCCCGCCTTTTTTCTTATTTAAAGATGGAACTGTAAACATCAAATATTATATCTTGTACAACTCAAACTATAAGTTACATTCTTACATACACAGTTCTATATAAATGAGATGATGATGACATCTTCATACCAAATTCATCGAGAGGAGCATCATAGTCATAACTAGTTGCAATAAAAGGACCACCAGAAGTCCTGCCGAAATTTGTTCCTCCGTGATACTAGAAGCAAAAAAAAGAAAAGAAAAGGATAACAAATAAGTTGGTTAAACATGATACCAGAAGGGGATTCACAGAGGAACTACCACAAACAGTTGACATACCATGTAGTAGTTAATGAAAGATCCCCCCGTTTGTATAAATCTTGCAACTGAAAAAGCCAAATCTTCAGCGGGACGATAAGGAACTGGACCTCCGAACTCAGTGAACCTGAAGTAATAGTTAAATGAGAATACTTAAACATTGGAAATGCCATGCAACTCCTATGCATGACGTTTTAATAGGTTTTTAATTAAGAAAATTAGAACACAGATGATAGTTGTGTAATCACCATCCAGTCCAGGCTTCAGTCCACATCTTGGGTTTGTAAGCTTTATTCGGCGAGAAGTAATCACAGTAAAAACCATTGCACGTGTTAATCTGAGTATGACGAAGAATAACCCATGTTAAAATGTATTTCAGAAAGAAAAACTATTCATTTAGAAGTAACAATGATTGGACTTCTGTAGGCACTAAGATCCTCTTGGTTTAAGGAAATAAAAGCTAAATAAGTTGACTTAACACTAGATGTGGGCATATAATATTACTCATTTTGCATTATTCAAACAGGAAATGAATAGAAAATCTATTTACGACCACAACAAACCATGGAGCATGAAACAGAAGAGTAGTTTCAATAAACAAGGAGATATGGTCATCAGTCTACCAGCACAAAATTCAAAGAGAAACCACAAAATACAGACCGACCAATACAGATGGGAGAGAGAAAGAGAACAAAGCCCAACCATGTGCATGAGAGAGAAAAAATGATATCATTCAGGACCAACATATAGTCTCATAGCAACCCCACTAAGGATGAGGTGACATGACATGGAAACAACTGATAATGGCTATGGCAAGAAGATAAGAAAATGTAATCAACATTTTCACATAAAAAAGAAGTGGTGATACTTACAATGGGATCAGGGGCATCATCTTGCTTGCACATGACCCACGGGACGCCGGTGCCGAGACCGACAGCCATCTGAGCTGCCCATTTGGTATATGCTTTAGCAGGTGCACCAAGTTCATACTCCATGGGTCCATATTCATTCTCAATCTGTCACAAAAGATTCATTCTCAACTTCAAGAAATTTGTTTATTACTGTTATGAATAACTTAAACTTCTAAATTAATATTCCCAATTGAGTTGAAAAAAAATGGACTATTTGATTACCTGGGATAAAATTATTGGACCACCCTGAGATTCATATAACCTTTCTGCTTTCATCATATTTACAATCTTCGTCGTAAATCTTTGCATTGCAGCCTTGATTACAACAATATCGACATCAAAACAAACAGAAAAATTATTCAGATGAAAAAAGGAAACTTTGTAATTTCATATGCAAGTTCCAAAGTCGCCTTAGTTACCTTGAAAGGCCCATTATCTGTTCTGAAACTGATACCTGGTACATACTTTAGCCAAATAGGAAAACCCCTGAATTGGAAGGGGAAAAAAAAAGAGCATTGCTTAAAGATGAAGAAATCTACTAAAAAAAATATAAGTTTTTGTATTATAGTAGAAATCCAAAAAAAAAAAAAAGAAATCCAAAACTTTTGGTTACCCAAAGTTCCATTCTGCACAAGCATAAGGGCCAACCCTGAGATGAACATAAAGGCCTGCTTCTTTCACCAGCTTGATAAATTTGACCAGATCATACCTCTCTTCAAAATAATACTACAAAACACAAACAACAAATTGATTCATTTAATCATAAAATAATGCACATTTAAACATTAACACTGGATAAATTGATGAAACTAAAGGGAAATTAAAAAAAAAAAACTCATACTTTGCCAGGTTGGGGTTCATGTCCATTCCAGAAAACATAGGTCTGGATTACATCCAAACCTCCTTCTTTTGCCTTCTGGATAAGATCTGGCCACATCTGCAAAAAACCAACAAAAACCCACCAAAAATTATTCCCATTCTAGATAGAAATACAGTGCATCAGTGGAGAGACCCATCAAGTGATAAGCTCCCAAGAGGAGAATATACTGAGCAAGAAACTCAGAGAAATGGATATCAGAGGGGAAAAAAATTGCCCACTTGCAGAGAACCTCACAAAAGGGATTACAAATAAATAAACAAATTGAAAGGAGTAAAATTATGGAAAATCAAAGAGACCCATTAAGCACATTGACAAATAAATACCTCAGGAGTGCTACGTGGGTAGTGAATGGATCCAGAAATGAGGATCTTCCTTTGGCCATTTATTTTTATGGCCCTGTTGTCATATGAAACTGAGGCATTACAACAAGAAACCCATGAACACAACAGTGCCACCAACAACTTCATTGCAAGCTTCAAATCCATAGCCATTAAACCTCTCTCTTTGATGCCTTCACAAGGCAACTTGCCCTATCTTTTGTTTTCCCCCTTGTTCTTCCCCTCTGCACTTTATTCTGCACTTTCTTTTTATTTAGAGAGAGAAAGGAAGTATGCTACAGAGTTGCACACACATAGAGAAGAAAGAAAGAGAGAGAAGATAACAGCTGTTTTTTGGTTTTGTTGTCACTACCTTTTGAGAGAGTAATTTCGTTGCAAGTGTGAATGTTTGATAAAATGGGTAACTGGTCTTTTATTGGGTTTGGGGGCTTTGTAAAAATCGGAGCTTTATAGTGCTCGAGGCCTTGATGAATGAACACAGAACACTGTGAAGAATGGATGGTCGGAAAGGGAAAGTGGCCCTGCAGTGGACCCGTTAGTGGGGGTCCCACTTGGGGCCCTATTATACTGATCCAAACGCGGAGTTTCTTGGCTATGTTTGGTTAGATGTTTTAGTTTAGTTTTGATAATGTTATCAGGTGTAATTAGTGGAGAAAGATAGAAAGATAAATGAGGGAAATGATGATGTCATCAAAACCAAAGCTAAAATTAAACTGGGAAACGAACAGGGTCCTTAAGACTGTAACTTTCATCCACTAAAAAATTAGGTATGTTTAATTTATGTTGAGGGTGATTTCTCAGAGACAGTCACCATTTTTTAAATCTTTTATTTCATTTTTATTCAAAAAACCGCAAATAGAAAAATCCAAATTGTTAAAGTTCAAGAAAGACGGTAGACAACAAAGATAGTAATTAATGTAAACATTTTTGGGTTTCAATGATTTTTTTTTATTTCGTCTTTGCTGAATTTTGATAAAATTTCATTAAGTTAAAATTTTACGACATGAAAAAATATTTCATTTGGAAAAAAGTCTGAGGGTCAGTATTTGGGATCTGTTAAAAAAAACTAAAAAAGCACTATTTTGGGTAAAAATGAAATTTACATTTACTAAAGTAGTAAAGGTAAAGGGCTGTTTGGTTGTATAAATAAAGTTGTTTTTAAAAGCCTTTTTTAAGTCTGCTGATGGAAGAAAGATTCCAACTTTACAATCCCAATACATTTTTTTTTTTTTATTGGCAGATGAATTTATGTTTTTTCGTTTAGTTTTTTATCACCAAAAACCAATACATCGCGTTTAAACAAAACCTCACCTTTATCCAGTGGCAGTGGAAGACATGTGCCATAAGGGCGCGTTTGGTAGCATCATTTTCTATTATCAAGATATTTTTTTCGGTGATTAAAAAAGGGGAGTGATTTCTACACCCCCAAATTGATAGCCACACCCCTTTTTTGTCTTTTAGTGAAGTTTTTATGTGTAAAATCTTCACTAAAAGACAAGAAAGGGGTGTGGATATCAATTTGGGGGGTGTGAATATCAATTACCTTAAAAAAAGGGAGTATGTTTTTTTCGGCGATAATGTTTTTGAAATTTGAGTTTCTCAATGTGCACAGTTTCTCAATGGTCACGGGTTTGGTTTCTCAATGTGCACAGTTCCCTAGAGATCACCTTAACCGTGTTCTTGCATTTTCTGTAATTATATTAATACCTGGCTTAAAAGTTAGAAATTGGCTTAAAAGTCAGAAATTGGCTTAAATTAGTTTTTAAGTCAATATATTGTGAGACAATAACTTATCTCATAAAACGTAATAAGTCAGTTTTCAGTTTAAGTCAATTTATGGAGAGGTAAATATTTTACTTCTAGGATAATATTTCGGGCTTAAATCAGTTTTTAAGTCGATGTATTGTGAAAAAATGACCTAAAATTTGTAAAGTATAATAAGTCAGTTTTAAGTTTAAATAAGTTTCTGGAACGGAAAATATTTTACTTGTAGGATACTGTTTTGCTATCTTCTGGGGCTACGACTAAAAATGAACGGTAACAGATTTTTCGGCACAGAAGATTTGAGTTTGCAAAATAGCACTATCCAGCTCAGTACTTTGGTGATCTAAGCCAATTATCACAACTAATCAAAGAAGACTCTCCACCTAACTCAGTGCATCATAAAAGGTCGCATCCACTTCAAATTTTTTGGGCAAAAACTAGTAAAATAATTCTTGGTTCTATCCATGCACTCTGTGATAATTCTTGGTTCTTTTCCATGATCAATTAGAACTTGGTTGAGGAAGATTAGGCTTATCAGATCAGTGGCATTCATGCTCCACTTACAAATATGTGAGGAAGATTAGGCATATCAGATCAGTGGCTTTCATGCTCCACTTACAAATATGAACACAGACTTTCTTTTTTTTTAAGCAACGACAAGAAATTCACAGATGAATCAATTCATGCTCCACTTACAAATATGAACACAGACTTTTCTTTTTAAGCAACGGCAAGAAATTCACAGATGAATCAATAGGTGTTTCGCGATTGCTTCCTCCTTCCGAAGATTGTATCTGAAAAGCTAGTTTTCCTGTAAAGCTGGATAAGATTGAACGTAATGAGTTTTCAGTTAATAAGATTGAAATTAATGAGTTTTCAGATAATAATATTAGGAACTTCCGTATTCTTGCGGATTTAACTGTGATAATTTCTACGACTCTACAACAAAACTTTATCAGCGAATTACTAATTATTACTTGATAAATCAGTTTGTAGTTTTATGAAACATTTTCACATGGTGGATATTATGATTTGAAAGCCTCACAAGCAGGGGCGGACTTGGTGGGTGCTAGGGGGGTTTTGGTCCCTGCAAACCCCCCAAGCTTCTTACTAGTAATAGTACATTTTCAATTTTTCTGTATATTTTCTATGGAGTGGTCTCCGCAAGAACAATCAAGACAATCCCCATCCACCACTCACATCCATAAGTGTGTTATTTTTGGAGTGCATAATGATTTTTTTGTAAGGCACATAAGGATTTGTAAGCCTCACAAGTCATAAGTGTGTTAGTCTTGGAGTGCTTCTGATTGCATATCAAGAATCAGATGATTTCTCTCAATAATGCATGTTGCCATCTGTAATGAGCAACAAGAATAGAGGAGGTGGAGGAGCCTTTCACTTTCAGGAATCAAAAGAGGAATAGATGGTTTACTTGCCGGGAGGAGAAAGATATAGAAAAAGAAAAACAATAAAGTTTATGCAATCTCTTTTCTGTTATTAAACCCCACTGATATGAAGTCCATTAAACTAAGCAATCACAAAAGAGTGAGTTTGTGTACACGAATCGGACACAAATTTGTTTAAAATCGTCTGATGCACGTGAATCTTATAAGAAAATGAAGGGTCACATGCATCAGATAGCTTTGCGTACTTGTGTCGGTATTCTAAAGTTGGGCAAGCTTCTCTTTTCTATTATTAAACCCTACTGATATGAAGTCCATTAAACAAATCAATGACAAAAGATGGAGCTTGTGTATGTGCACGATTCGAACACTAATTTGTTAGAAATCGTCTGATGCACGTGAATCTTATAAGAAAATGAAGAGTCAAGTGCATCAGACCAAACCAAACCAAACCAAGCCTTATGTCCCAATCAATTAGGGTCGGCTACATGAATCTTTTTTCTCCATTGAGCTCTGTCAAGTATTGCTTCATCGCTTAAACCTAGCATACTCAGATATTTGCGTACTACCGCATCTAATGTCAAGTCAAGTGCATCAGACGGCTTTGAATATTTCGGTATTCTAAATTTGGACACGCAAATTCATGTACATAACATTCTTTTGGATGAAAAAGGATTGGATGCACTCCTCCACTAGTTACCCACATCCCATGCATTGATTGCAAACACCTACCTGCCCCATTTTCTAAGTTTTTCCATATACCAACCCCATGGAAATCATATCCCTAACCCCTTAAACTATTCTGTACATTAAGTTGATGGTCTGAGTTGGAAACACCCCTCGGTTGTTGACTTGTTTTCATGTACCTCTCCTGATAATAAAAAAAAATTAAACGAATATGCCCTTCCTAAACTTTACCTATAATTATATGTTGTTTGGAATCTATGATTGCCAAAGTATTTTTCTGCTTCTCTCTCTTAAAGACGTGTTTCAGAACTTAGAATGTTAGACAGTTTTCTAGTATTAATCAAAACAATGGCTCGATGCTGCCTTTATATAGATGAGGAGGAGCCTCAAGCCTTCAATACGAAAATGAATGGGGCAATTCAATTCAGCAATTGAATTGTGAAACCCCCCCAATATAAAATCTTTTTTGAATTGATAATATTCTGATGTAACTCCTGATTTGAATTTGAGCCATTGACCTCAATTCACGAGGGGTATTAACCATACAAAACTGTTGGAGATTTATCACTTCGTCCAAATTCATTGAACCTGGAGTAGACCATTTGGTTGCCTCGTCAAACCCTCCAAAACGCACTGGTTTCATTCATCCGAAATTCCATGAAATTTCCAACATTATATATGATAGCTCATTTGTTTGCCTGAAGATAAACTGAAAGAATTTACTACTACTAATTAAACGAAAGTGAAGAGTATCGGTGATGACAATAATTGATCATGTCCGACAACGAAAGGGGTGCAACATAGTACAGAAATCCAATCGAATTGTTTAGCTATTTTATGATGCTCTGGAAATCCAACAAACCAACTAGTACAATTTAATGTTTCTATTTTCCTCCAAAAAAATAAATAAATAAATAAGAATATTAAATAGTATAGCTTGCTGACAACACATTATGTGCATAGATTTTCATTTTTGAATACATGTTAATGAAAGTAGTAAAGAGAGTTTGAAAATGTGAGGAAAAAATATCACAAACTTCTGTTTTTCTTTTTGCAAATCAAAATCCAAGACAAAATAATTACTAATTATTTACGAATATGAAATTATTTGTACTGGTAAAAAAAGGCTGAGATCTTCTGAAGGAACTATATAAGATCCAGTTTTGGATTAAGAACAAGTCACTAGTGGAGGAATTTTTAACTGCAATGCCAATCGGGAAATGATTTTGGCACTCTCAAATTTTAATAACCACACTCCAATATTTGTTTTTTAGTGTTCATATTATCTGTAATTTGAACACTTAAAGACAAATATAAGAGTATGATTAATAAAAATTAGAGTGTCAAAATTATTTACCAAAAAAAAAATGGTTCCAAAACAAATAAGAAATTACCAATATTTTTTTAAAAAATGAGAGTCATAATTTTGGTTTCACCTGAATTGAATTGCCCTACAGTTGGAAAGAGGAAAGCATGCACCTTCTCAACCCTTTCTATACTTTCATTATGTTCTTTTGAATCAGAATTATCATTTAGTATTTGATTATGGATTTGCAAATGAAATTTATCATTTAGGATAAAGGATTTTTCCGGGAAAGTGTAATCTATTTTCCAAGATCTTTTGAGGAAAGTGAGTCATTTTTTGAATTTTCCTCTCAGTTATGAAAGTTAATTTTTCCATCATTTCTCATACTTTTTTGACAACTAAACGAGGCCTTAGTATTTGATTATGGATTTGCAATGAAATTTATCAGTAAAAGGAAAATAAAATAAAAATTGTTAAAGAAATAAACTTAAGTTCTTCGCTCCACTATAGTTCTCATATTCCTTTTTTTCTTCTTTTATGGTATTATTATTGTCAAATCTTGTATTAAAAACGTGGTCTCCAGACACCTCAAGACTAATGAAGATTGGCTCAAGATTTGTGACTCAAATAGATTAAGTTGATGTAATTGATGTAATTGGAGATGGGCTTTTCTTATTATTTTCAGTGAGATCGAGTAAATATAAATCTTTTTCTGATAAAGAACAAACCCACGAAAAAGAAAAAAAAAAATAATATAATAATAATAATAAATAAAATTGGATTAATCTTCACACTTCAAGAACCTCATATGATAAGAATGAATCTTAAGATGTATTCCTTTTAGAGGCACAGACACTGTTATTACTATTATTATTATGATTTTTTTGCCAGAGGAGATAATGGAGTCAAGCTGTTTCAATAAAAAAAACCATGTAATTCGATAAAATTTTTCAGCATTGATTTTGCAGGAGTTATGTTTCACAGACCCAACCATGTAGATCGATGTTGCTTTCAGCATTGTCAAGTGCATGATTTTACTACAACAAACTGCTACCTAATTCCTAGCACTGCCTAAATTAAAAGCAACACAGTTGGGTTCATAAAATCCTAAAAACAAAAAAAAAACTGAAGAAATTATTTGGAAGGGGCAGTATTTAAGTTATAATATACCATAATATTTTTAAATTTGGCTAAACTTTTTTTTTTTTAGTTTCTAGCTACTACCATAAATTGGTCCGATAACGAAGAAGAATTTTTTTTTTCCAGTTTTTATTTTTGAGCTGTAACTTCTTCCTTTGTTGCGCTTGCCTATTTTGTCCCTCACTGGGACACCGGTGACGGAAACTCACTTTAGTTGCTATGTTGTGGTTGTTGTTTGTATTTTCCATGTGGTTAAGTCTCGTAATTTCTATGTGTGTTTAGTCTTCAGCTTGCAGGAACTCGGTTTGCATGTGTCAGGTTACGATTATTAATGATATTTTTTTATCTCTTTATCAAAACAAAATATTTCTTCCTTTGCATCAAGCTATATTTTGCAAAACAAATTTGATTTCCAGTCCTTAAAACATACTGGACTACATATTACCATTTGGAATATCTGCTGTGGGACCAAGATGAGTTGTAAAAGACTATTAAAGTCAAAGCATACACGGAAACTACAATTATAAAGTGCATTTATATTGATTATTGATGGACCTTATAAATAGTGGTCCTAACTCCTAAAGCAGTTGGGTTGTCTTTATGGTTTTATTTCACTAATGTCACTAACATATCATTGATTTTATTTTCTCATAGGAAGATTTTTTTTTTCTCAACAAAAGTCAGTACTATTAGTTGTAGACTTGTAGTTAGTGAAATCGAACCACAATTAAATGCAAATGCGTGAGAGTATTTTCCAGGCCTCTGTATTTTAAAGTTTGTCTGGAACTTTGATCACACTGAAAATCAGGTTGATCAAATATCATTTGATATGATTTTGAAACACGTTTGTCTTACAACATGACATATTACAATACCAAATTGAAACTCATTTAACCCATTTATCTCAAGACAAATGCATTCCGAAATTATATCAATCACTATCCGATCAACCAGATTTTTGACGTGGTTTAGCATTATTGACGAGTTAAAAAACATAAATAGGTTGAATTATCCAAATGGGTCCGGAAAAGGCCCACAAACGAGCCAACTGAACGATTTAGTCCATTTTCGTAGACCAGAGGGAAGCTCATTCATAGAAGTATTTATACTAGCCTAACTCCTATCCCTGCCCAATCAATCAAACAAGGGCCTCAACTTCCTCTCCATAGGAAATAAATGACAACCTTACTGCGCCTAAGTGCAGCTACATAACCGTTGAGCCAAATGCTCCGACTAATATATATAAATACTATGTTAATTTAGTTTTACTGAATTTTGGTCAACATAAATTTATGTTTTATATTAGCTGTCTTGATAGTTTTTTCTACTGAAAGTTACATTTTTTTATTCTAGATTTCTCTCGTCAACACGAATAAAAATCATATGAAATTTCGATTTGAAACAAAAAAAAAAAGAATCATAAATTGTGATTCCAAATTTAGTTTTGGTAAAACAAAAACGTGTAAAAGGACAAATTAACTATTTAAATCTAGAATGATTAGCTGTAAGCTTCCTATAAATTGGCCCACGGGTAAGTGGATCCTACCTAGGCCCAAATTGGCCCACCCATAACCACCGTCACTCCATATCTTCCCAAAGAAAAGATGATGACACAATTGATTACCCAACTAATACGTACCTTCCTTCTCTAGTAGAAAATCAAGGTTGCTGTAGCTGTAATAATTAGTGATTAGCACACGCTTTGCGCCTGCTTTGTCATTTGTCCTTATTTACGAGGTAAAGAAACCTTTACCAACGTTATTTTTTATCGTTTCTTAAAAGTTAAACCTGTATTTATCGCACCTTTTTTCTTGCCGGACGATAAAGGGTTAGTATGTCAGTATAAGTAGATTACTACGAGGACCAACTTCCTGACTTAGAGCTGCTAAATGATCCAAGCTGGAGTATTTAAGTTCAAGTTCGTTTTCGATCCTTCAAAGCTTGTTTAAGGTTGATCTCGTCACATAAACAAATCAATCTTGAACAAATTTTAACGATTCAATTAAACTAAGCTTGAACAAGCTACTCCTTGGCTCGTTCGGATTATGGTGTATAAAAATTCAACAAATCAAGCTTGAACAATTTTTAACGGTTCAATTAAACTAAGCTTGAACAAGCTACTCCTTGGCTCGTTCGGATTATGGTGTATAAAAATTCAACAAATCAAGCTTGAACAATTTTTAACTCTTCAATTAAACTAAGCTTGAACAAGCTAATCTTTGGTTCATTCGGATTATGGTGTATAAAAAATTCAAGCTACTCGAGATCTGCTAGTATTTTGCTTGATTAAAGCTCATTTGACCTAGATCGATTCGTTTCATAAACAGGTTAAACTCAACCGTATTTTTAAAACTCGTTAACTTTTCAAACAAAGCTTTTTTTTTTTAATAAGATTTCAAACAAAGCTTTATTAACTGCATGCTAACTAGTTTGGCTCGTTTATCACGCTTAGCTCATGTTCATAAAAATCGAACCTAAAATCCTGCTTTGGGGCACTACACAACCATTCGTGAACCCGCCCCAAGGTGTATTTATAGTACCGGAAGGGGATCGACCGTGGTGCACCGACCATGTACCGACGGCGTCACCGACGCCGTCGTCGGTCCCAACCGGTCGATCCGAGTCGTTCATTCTTCTCAAAATCAAATTCCGAGTGGGCCTACGTGAGAATCGAGTCAATCGGACGGTTGTATGAGCTCGATCCAAAATCACCCGCATTTAGGCCCACTCGGAATTTGATTTTGAGAAGGGTGAACCGAACTACACCGATCGGATCGGTTGGGGCCCGGGCCGGCGTCGAGAACACACAGTGCGTGGTCGGGGTGAGGGGAAGGAGTCGGTGCATATAGAAGGGTTCTTATAGAAGGGTTCTTATAGTACTTTGAAGTTGTTTTATGTCATCGAAAACAGGAAAGTGAGATGTTGAGTGAATGAGTGTAGCGTTCATATTTTGACAGAGTGTGACAGAGATGCTGTCAATTTCGGTTGTTAATTTTCAATTTTGTTTGAAAACAAAAATGAAAACGATGTGGGTAATTTTGAACTTTTCACTATTTTTTTTTTTTTTGAAAACACATTATACCATGAAAGCACACTAGAGCCAATAGGGACGGTCGTCCATGCAAGGAAAAAAAAAACATCTAGTATTATATAAGATAATAAAAAAATTCTTATGAATTATATAGGTTCGCTCTGTAAAGTATTTTGGAAAACAAATTCGCCCATGCATAGTAAAATTCATGTCTCCGTCCCTGAAATCACAAGCGTGAAATGAAAATCAACAGTTTTAATTTTACTGTTTTTATACTTATTTTTTTAATTGCATGTTTTCCTCTTCTTTTTTTTTGAAAGACAAGAGATAATTTTAATTGTTTTCCTTGAAACAAACATCCCTATATCACATAATTCTGCCTTTCTTATTTTAAGTAATTGCAAAATAGAAACGAAAAAGTGCTCTTGTGAAATAAAGGAGGATGGGAACCAAATCCATTGGTGACATGGCTTAATTCCCATCACTGGTGTTGGCGTTTATTTTTATTTTTTTTATTTTTTAAATGATCATCTGTATTAAGAAACCATTAACTATTTCTTGTCCCTGGTGTGGGGTTTTTTCTTTTTTAACCAATGAGACTTCAGATGCAAGCTCCATCCATATTTTCATGTATTAGAGCATCTCCAACAGGCTCAACAAATGGAGCCTGTTGGCTTTAATAGCTAGTCCAGAGCACTTTCTTCACTCCAACAGGCTAGCTATTCCACTAGCTATTTTACAGTTTCTCATTTCCACTAGCTACATGTAGCTAGCCGGCTCCCCTAGCCTCTCTTATTAGCCGAGTGGAGAGTAGTGTTGGAGTGTGGTGTGAAAAAGAGACTAGGCAAAATAGAATTAATACTTTTTTAATATTTTTGGCTCTCTACTCTGCCTAGCAGTGTTGGAGTTGCTCTTACCCATTACAGAATTATACGCTCATTTATTTTATTCTAGAGCGTCTGTGCTAGGTTGTTAAAATTAATCTCAAATGTTGTTTTTTGCTTTCGAGTGAGCGCAGTAGTTGTAAGTCAATCTTTGTTGGTTCGACTATTGAAAGTTTTGGAAGAAGGGGATTTTGCTCAAGCAAAACTCGAGTTTTTTGCCTGCTCTATAAATATAGACCTATTACTCTATTAGGTTAAAAATGGGTACCCAACGTAGGCTAGGATTTATGTATCACGGAAATTTATGAAGGTCTGCGGGTTCGTTATACTAAAGAATCATCTTCGAGAGGTTTCTACATCAACACAATTAGATTTTTGAGGTGTGATTAACGTGGATTTGACAAGTAGGTCTTAGGATTCGTGGTGAGGATATGTGATCATCGAGTAAGATTTCTTCTATTCACACAATGGTTATAGTGCATGATACGTTCCCGTGTTTTTTAGTTTTTACTATTTTTTTAAGGGTTCTCCACGTATATCGTGGTGTTGTTCGTTGTTTGTTTTCAATTTGTGGAATTGGTTAAGATATTGATTGTAGGTTGATTAGTTAAAGGGATCGAAACATCGCAAATCTCTAAACCAAGGCAAGCTAGGGTTTTTTAAAGACAAGTAGAGAAACAAAACGTGACCTTAGTTTTACTTAGGTTACTTCTCACCCATTAGTGGAGATTCGAGTTTATGGAGAAGCATTTAATTCCTAACAGGAGAAAGTGTATTGTGAAATGGGAACTGCACATGGTGTCACCGATCTATCAATACTCGACTGCGTGTGTTCGAGGTGGCGTTCGGGATCGAGCCAGCCACGTGATGTCATTGTTTAACAAAATAATTTCTCGTCAAGGAATCATGTATTCATTGGACAATATATCACTCTAAAACATGAATAATACTCGAGTGTTGTCTACTCATTTAGGATCAGTCTCTATAGAATTTTGCTTTGCCTTTAAATGAGGCTCCCGTAGATGGTGGAATTTGTCTTTTTGAATTAGTCGAGGTACGCGCAAGCTATCAAGATACCTAGTGATATTTATAAAAGAAAATAGTCGTTGGATTTGGAGGATGAAGCATTAATGATCACTCCTTCACAGCTTTCTAGCCTAATCACTCCTAGTCATTTTTTGACCGTCTATAATGGCATTAGCGAAGGAAGCGGATCCGCTGTCCCGAATTTCCAGTCCTGTCCATCTGAACCGTCTATCCAGGCAATCAATGGCTCATATTCCATCTCACCCCAATCAAATCTAGGCCATACACATTCATCTATGAATCTGAGCTATCGAATATTTAGATGGACGGCTCATATGAACGGGACACGGAGTTGAGACAAGATTTTTGAGACAGCAGATCCGCAACCATTAGGGAAACGAGTTATGCGCTTTTTCAATTGCATGTTATGCGTTTCTCTCCCGGGAATGAAAGGGGGAAGGATTGTTGGTGGTTGTGCTTATGTGGTATATCGGCTTTGCCATTCTTGCGGTCAAATTTTACCGTGGGGGAGAGGGCCCAAAACGATTGGAAGATTCTATTTACAACCCTTTTTTGACTCCATACAACCCTTTTGCTAAATACAACCCTGCTGATGTGGCAAATCTTTATTTTTGCTTCATATAACCCGGCACATTTTCCAAATTACCCTTTGTTGTTTTCCTCCCAAATTTCAACACTCAAAACCCACTCAAAACCCTTTTCTCTTCCCTCCTCCCTCCGTTTGACCTCGGCCATCGCCTTCTCCGTCGAACCAGTCGAAGAAATCGCCACTATTTTACTCGTTTGGTTTTGGCACATTTCGGATATTTACTCCCGAAACTAAACACATAATTCGGATACAAACTACTGAATTATGGCCAATATTGCGGATATTAACTACCATCACCAATTTCGGATATAAACTCCCGGTTTTATAGGTAAATTTCGGGTATTAACTATCGAAATGTATTGCGATTTTCGGGACTGTGTGTACCGTTTCGAACGAACAACGACTGAGAAATCAAAAAATCAATGGGTTACTCTTGGGTCGTTTTTTGCTCGAAAATCTTCATGTCTAGGTTACTCTTGGTATGTATTTGTGCATCCATTGGCGGATTTGGAGTTGTAAATTGCTCAAATACTCTTTGGAGCTCTTCTCCCAAATCTAGGGACGGAGAAGATCTCTCCATTGATTCAACAAGGTTCTCCATTGAAAGAGAGGAGAGATGAGGGGCAGGAGAGGACAATGGGGGTTAATGGATGGAGGAGGAGGAGGGATTTTTTTGACGTGGGAGGGAGAAGAGTGAGAAAACGATGAAGCTGATGGAGGAAGAAGATGCACTGGGTTGGAATTAGCAATTGGGAAAAAGTGGGGTGGGTTGGTATGAAGTAATTTGAGGGGCTAAATGGTATTTTCGCGAGGAAAGTTTTGGCATTTATTTTGCATGGGTTGTATTGAGGGAAAATGGGTTGTAAATAGAACCACCCAAAACGATTTAGTTTTGGGGTTTTAGTGGTATCTATGTGTGTTGGTAAAGTCTCATTTAACACTCAATTGATATATTGATTGTTTCTTGTCCACTTCGGATCTCACAAAGATGATTGAAACGGCTCATTGGTCTTAATATATTTTTCATCAGTTCTTGCAAAAAATTAGCTTAATTCGATATCGGTAATAGCTTTTTCGGAATTCGTTAGGGTACCCTACGAATTTTGAAAAACCCCTTACCAATATCAGATTGAGTTAATTTTTTTTTGTAAAAATCCATAAATAAAAAAAAAAACATTTTAAGACTAATAATAAGTGGTTTGAATGGCAGGGTCTGGCATGGGAGGCGTGGCAGGCTCCCCCAATTCAAGAATGGCATTGCAAGATATGACAGCCAAAATGGCTTTCCGGTGGGGCACTTGTTATTGGGATGGGCCGCGCCAAACTATGGCTTTCGTAGGGCAGATGACTGCTCTAACTTGTAAAGCCTCCAAGAAAAGTGCAAAAAATTATCCTGTAAAATGGATGAGACTGCAAAATTTGCCACACAAGTACCCTCATCCCCATCCCACAGTTGTTTGGTGGGGGCCCACATTCGTAATCCATTCCATCAGTGGCTTTAATTACACCTCTGTGGGTCATATTGGGAGTATAACCAACTTGTGCATTTATCAAAAGGGTTTTTCTATTGTCAGCCCACTGGGCTAGTGGGCTGACAATAAGACAACAAAAAAATAAAAAAAAACACATATTTCAATGTATTTTTTTTACTTTCTCATACACTTTTAAACATTCCTATACATTTTTCACACATTCTCATACACTTTTTAAGTCTTATAATCAGCCCATTGGGTGAATTTTAGAATTTTCCTTATCAAAAATGTTACATGTAACATGTACAACGCAGTTCTACAACATAGATGTATTACACATTTCTTGTCGTCTAAAAGTGTTTTTTGATGATCCAAATTTTAAATACACTTTGACGGATATAATTAGTTTTTATTAATCAAATAGTGTTTAAAATCCGGACCGTAGTTGGTAAAATAAACGGTTGATACTCGCTTTGTACATTTCTGTTGTATAGCCCGTTGTCATCTTGTTTGTGGGCCTGAATTGGCCTTCGAGTTCTTGTCTATTTTGGTTGTACAAGCACATATGTATTCGGCCCAAAAGTGATATAGTCCCCCGGAATCCGGGGTGCTATAGGGCGCCCTTGTAGTGCGCCACCTGAGTCATTAATTTCGACAAGTAACGGCCCAGATTTCATCTTGGCATTGGACGGCTCTGATTTGTAAAATGCCGAGATGAAATCAGGACCATTGAAAACACATCCAACAGTCCACATGAAATGGAAATGACTACAATACGCATCTATTAATCATTATATCAGAATACTTGTTTGGTTCTGCAGACTTTTTTTTTTTTCAACCAAACAAACCCTGTAGTGGCCCCAACTTTCGGAATGTTTGGCTTCTATGAAATGGAAATGGCTACAATACACACCTATTAAAGGTGTGTACCATATGCACCTATTGTATGGTCTAGATTGTGCCACCTCATTGGCAATCGTTACATCTTTTAGTTTTTCGTAACTTTTCAACAGTTTGATTCGTAACATTTTTTATGATTCGTAACATTTTGGTGTGTCTCGTAACTTTTATATAAAAAAAATCGTAACTTTTGTTGGGGGGTGTATCACACACCCAAATAAGGGTGTGGATTGTAGCCTATGAAATTCAAATATGCGAACTCATGGAGCACAAACAATTATCGCTTTCGGTCTTGCTAAAGGAAGCCGTGTGGGCTTCCATTAGGCACAGAAAAAGGCAAAAAAAACACCCCCTCTACTACACTTTTTACATTTTTCTCTACACTTTCATCAATTTTTGTATACTTTTCACATATTTCAATACCCTTTTTAAACCTTAACAAAAGTTTAATGGACTTCTTTTAGCATTTTCCTCATTTTTTCAACATTCATTAATGCCACAGAACGCATGAAATACTAAACTACGATACGCCTTATGAATTTGCAGAATCACTAGTCACAAGATGAGATTACAATGTATCATGCAAGGATGGAGTTAGGGGACAAGTAGTGGCGGCCGCCACCACAAGGTTTTCAAAAAATACAATTATTATATAACGGAAAAGAAAATTTATCCCAGAATTATATAGACTCGCCACCACTAGAGTATTTAAAAAATTTCATTCTCTAGTTAAATAGTATATATTTTCGCCACAACAAAAGTAAAATTTTGGCTCCGTCCTTGAATGTATGTATCTGCCAGCCATCAAATATGGATGGCATAATTTACCAAGATTTTAATTAATAAAACCAAAAAAATTGGGTTGCGTTAATCTGTAATCATCAATTTTTTTTTCGTAGGTCCCCAAACACATTACTATAACTTTACGTATCGAAAATGTATGTATGAATATGACATGCATTTCATTCAGTCTATTGTTGACCAAAATAGTGAACATGGGTGTAAAATGAGTAAATTGACTCTACATGGACTTAACCCTAAAAAACCAAAAAGTTTTCTAAGATGGAGGATGGATGGATGGTCATGGAGCTATTCAATTTGATGATGTTTGCCACTATATTTTATAGACAGTCCAAAAGCTGACTCATGGTCTCTTACCCGAATGCTCATGGACTTTGTGAGTTATCATAATGACATTGATATAATATTGATACTTTTTTTATTCGGATATCCGGACAAGCTTACGCTTGCACTTCAACGATTGACGATTCTATATTACTGGTGATTTTGGTTAATGATAGGTTCTTATTTCTCGGGAAAAAATTACCAATTTTTCGATTTTTGACTACTTATATCCATGCAAGGAAGCAAGGAACCATTTATCTAATTACCCAAAATACAAAATTCATGGAATTACGACTAGAACACAAAAAATTCAACTTGCGATAGGGATATATGATAGTTCAAGGCTTAGAGAAACGCTTAATGAATATCCAAATCATGATTTGCAAGTGGAGTGGTTGTCAAGTGGTCGTAAGCATCATATACTTCCGTTAATTTGACAGGGGTTCAAACCTCACTAACGACAACTAGATGACTTACGCAGAGCAAAACATAAATTTATCCAAATCACTACTTTATGAATGGGAGTCTGTGCCACCTCGAACTATTGGAAGTGTTTATGAGTCCACTTAATTTAGTAATTTTGACCACGTACGTACGTTATTGAACTGTTGTGTTTAGATTAAGAAGATTATCTCTTTAAAAGCAATTACCAAATTTCATTATTTTATTTTTGCCTAACATCTGTTGAACAAGCAATTAGTCATGATAACCAAGAGAACAAGTCACCTTTCTTTTCTTGGCTAAATTTTCTTTCTGTTTAGTTATTCAATTGCCCTTGGGTTTGCTTTATCTTTTGGCAACCTTTCAATTTTGCATGGGCACATCTTAATTGACCTTTTTAGGACAAAAACACGGACCCGGGTGCTGGTGTGAGTTCCCGGTGTGAGCATTCAAGCCGTTGATCTCGGCATTCAACGGCTCTGATTTCATCTTGGCAATGGACGACTCGGATCTGTAAAGTGCCGAGATGAAATCAGGACTGTTGAAAACACATCCGACGACTCGAATGTCGCACACCAGGCTTTTGCAATTCTGTTTTTATAACTTGGTAGACCAAATTATAGTTATTTGCATAAATGAGAGAGAATCACACCACAGGTCTCATTCCGATGATTCAAGTAATTTAGTTTTGCGTGTAGATAATTCGTTAAAAGACAGCTGTATCCAATAATCAAAGCAATTAACAAGAAGAATCACGTGCCGACTATTATCATACCAATTTTGTTATTTTTGTAATAATACCTACAGAAAAACTAATTAGACATCAAAAGATCCAAATAAAATATAAATGCTCGAACAATATTGTGAAGGGATGACAATTTTAACTGAAAAAACCTAATGGTGGTCGTAAAAAGTATAATTATGTTGGTGGGTAATGGGCCCATTTTCCATGTTCTAGATGTTGCAGCCATTTTGGTCCATGTCACAATCAGCTGGACCGCAGGGTAGTCAAGCCTGATCAATAACCAAAGCCCTTTAAGATAGATTGATCGTTCAAAAAATATGGGTGGCCTAACAAAAAGTACTATTGAATAAAAAAAAATGAAATTCTACTGTCTCAGAATTAATTAGGACTAATAAAGCATCTCGTAAAATGAATTAGGTGGTTTAATTTATTGTTTTATAGAGTATTTAGGGACCCAAAATTAATTTTGACCACGAAATTCAAACTGTTGAAAAATTTAAGCCCCAATTAAAAAATCCCACGTTTACAATGTACCTTCTGTACCTTTCAAGTGAAAAAGGAGAAAGAGGAAAAAAAAAGGAAAAAGAGAATAAAAAAATAAGCCTCTCACCATCAAAAGTAGAGCCCAGATCCTCCGTGCCGAGGAGTTTTCCTGCCATTGGATCACTCAGAAATATTAAAACATAAACACAAAAATCACAATCCAACGGCCCAAAACCCCTTCGGCACAGAGGCACAGGAGTTTTGGACACAGAGGATCTGGGACGTCAAAAGTATCGGAACTAATTAACCCCTAATTTCTTCATATGAAAACTTAAGACGTCACGGTAATCAAGGGACCCTAATTGTATAGGCCCTCCCCGATTTTTCAGGAGCCTAAAACGAATATAAAGATGTGGCTCTTTTTGTTGGACTATTATAAAGTGTACCAAAGTACGATGAAACTCTAAAATTCGTACTCCCTAAAACGGCCGCACCTCGAGTTTTAGTTCAAAGTTGGGTATGGTAATTGACATGGGAGATGAGGATAACACCCAAGGATGGGGCTAGGGGGATAAAGTAGTGACAACCGCCACTACAAGATTTTTCAAAAAATACAATTATTATAGTAGCAGAAAGAAAAATTATCCCAGAATTATATAGACTCGCCACCACTAGAGTTTTTAAAAACTTTCATCCTCTAGTTAAATAGTACGTATATATTTTCGCCACTACAAAAGTAAAATTCTGACTCCGTCCTTGATAACACCTAAGCTTATTTTGTTAACATTTGCCATTGATGACTAGGCAAAAAAAGGATAGGATTTATCATCCTAGTCATCAGTCCTCAAGGTTTTCAAGTTCAAAAAAATCCTCAATGTTTCATTTTCATCTATTTTATTTCTTAATTTCCATTGCTTTCATGCAACATTTTCAGCAATCTCTTTAGCAGATTAATATGGCTGCTTTTTAACATTTGCCATTGATGACTAGGCAAAAAATGGATAAGACTTATCATCCTAGTCATCAACCCTCAAGTTTTTCAAGTTCAAAAAAATCCTCAATGTTTCATATATTCATCTATTTTATTTCTTATTTTTGGGGATAAAGAAGTACGCATGCGAAGAAGAGGATAAAGTATGGTACAATTTATGATAGATTTAAACGAGGTTGCACATAGACATCCTTATATTTTTCGTGTTTTTTTCTTTTTCTATGTGCCTCGAATTAACGTCATAGATTGAAGGTAATAGCATTTGTAATCGTACAACTCACACTACATCAAAGGAAAGAGAAAGAAAAATCCAATTTGGATGATTTGGATAAGTTCTAATTGGAACCACAAACGAGTCTCCTAATCTTAGATAGAAAGAAAAAGAAAACAATCCAAATTTGATAATTTGGATAAGTTCAAATAGGAACCACATGAGTGGTGCTTTGCTCTCTGCGTGGAGTGTTTTTGTTCTAGATTTCATCCGTATTTCATGCTTAATGGTTTGAGCTGGGTGTCTCTTAGGATTCTCTACTACTAAATCGAGGACGGACTCTGTGCCGGCACCTAGTGTTCGTGCTCCTTTTAATGGTTATAGTGCCTTTTCTTATTTGTTGATAAGATAAAAAAAAAAAAAAAGTGCCTGATATATTTTAAAACGTGATAGGTTTGCCACATACTCCTACATATTCTTCTGAACCAGATTGGTTCCATATCCAATCCCATGTCTGCCACGAGGACCCACATGATCCTGATTGAACAGTTGATATAAAAACTGCCTTATCTGTTCAATTTCGTGCATCAGAGGAGGATCTTTTATGAATGCAAAAAATAAAAGAAACCTTTTTGTAGTTTTCAGATGGCTCCCCACCACTAATAATAACGGTAATAAGGATCAAATCTCAAATCTTAACTACTTATTAGGGTTTCTTAGGTTCAAATTTCAAGGTTAGCTATAGTGGTTACATGTATAGTGGTCAAATGTCTAAAAAGCCCCTCATAGTATGGATGAGCGCAAATTATTCCCTTCGTCCCCTTTTTAAGTGTATAGCTTCCTAATTTCATATATCATCATTACATATTTCGCATCAACCTTTACTTTCATTTTCCAAAATTATCCTCCACTTTTACCCATTAATTTTTTAACTTTTCAAAAGGAACTCTACAAACTTTTATCAATTAACTTTCAAGATGGACACTTACAAGGAATAACCCAAAATGAAATAATAGACAAGTTTTTGGGTCTCCCTTAATGTCATTAAAAGCCAAATAATTTACCTTGACCCACTTTGCAAAAATACTAAATCAGTCATTGTTCATGCTGGCTCACAAATGACAAATCCTTAATCCTACATACGAGAGGGGACTTGGAGGACAAATCCTTAATACTACATACGAGAGGGGAGTAGGGGACTTGGGGAGCCTGTGGTGTGGGCACTACAAAGTTTTAGTCTCCTAATCCAACAATTCATCTCCGCAATCGATGGTTCAGATTCGCGTATATATTTTTAATGCTAAGAGTTAACAAACATATCTAAACCGTAGATCGTGGAAATGAACCGTCAAAGGGTAGTGCTTTGGGCTCCCCAAGTCCCCACATCCATGTGAGAGGAGTATGTAAAAAGTGGAGTACAAATTTTGATTTATCCCTCAAAGCTGAAGCCTATATTAAGCCCACCACAAAGCCCACTTCCGTTTGGACGGACGCCCCAACACAGTCTCAAGGCGATTGGACTTCAGGAGCAGGTTTTAAGCCCACCACAAATGCCAGGTGGGCTTTTGTACTGCAGTTATTACAATGAACAATCAATATATCTCGTATTCCAGCACGGGGCATGGGCAAGAATCAATTATTCAACTGGTTCTACTACAAATTTACAACATAAACAATGCGATTCTATGTCAATCTACGAAGCTGTATCGAGACAATGCAGGCGATGAAACTGTAAAGGACATTTCGTTTGTAAATTGGGCGAGAAATGAACACAATCTAGTAATGTAAAAAATACAGACTTTTGCTCCTCGACATGAGTCACCCATTTCACCATGTCACACCTAAATCCGAATCTGTGAACCAGAGATCTTTGTCTTTTAATTTTCATCATTTCTCACCAGCAAATGTCTCAAACCAAATGGGCTTTCGGGATTCACATGGACACTGCCAAAACTCAAAATTTTGGTATAGCACCCTATATATATGGATATTGATAACTTGATATCATTATTGCTCGTGTGCATAGCCCGTCTCAGAAAATGGGACCCAATCCTGCAAGAAAGCGAGTTCTAACTTGTCAACCAATGGTTTCACAATTAAGAAGGCAACTGATTTTGGAATTTCATAAAATGTGTAACCACAACAGAGATAGCCTATTTCACCAGTACATACAACTTAATGAGCAACGAATTCGAGATATAAGATTTTTGCTTTAACCAGTTTCAAAGTGAATGAAAGCCCTTCTATACAAGGTATCCAGAACATAGAAGTATCCTCGTATAATAAGATCAGGCACTCGACAGGTAAAATCTCGCAATACATACAACAGTGCATGGAGAGAGAGAGAGAGAGAGAGAGAGAGAGAGAGAGAGAGAGCTTGTTATGCTTGAAGGACACTGCTCCTTAAGGACAAAAACTTATACAATCATCCATGTCATGAAGTTGAGAGTTTTTTTTTTCCTTCTCTAAACGGGCTGTTTGCCGATCGGATAAAACTTGTATAATCATCAATGTAATGATGTTAAGAGATTTTTTTCCTTCTCTAAACGGGCTGTCTAAAATCATCCATCCCGTGACGTTAAGAGATATTTACCTTCTCTAAACGGGCTGTCTACCAATCTGATGCATAGGGCAGATATGCTATCCACCGGATATAATATCATGGACCAGTGGACCACCTACATCCGATGTTTGGTAGGTGAAGTATTAGGCTCGATTAGCTAACCGGCAGATTGTATATTGGGGAGGAGCTGGATATAATATCCAGCCCGGGTGAAAGTGGAGAGTGAGAGATGAGAGAGACCCCTCAGGGATGAGTGACTATTCCATGATTTTGAAGCACCGCCACCTGGTATTCCAACGGCCTTCTCCACTACACATTTGTGTGGAAGCCCCATACTTAATAGTGCAGTCCATACAAATGTGTGGTGAAAAAGGCCCTTGGAGCACCGCGTGACGGTAGATACACCTAAAAACACCAACAAACTATGCTTACATTTAAAGAAGCGTGAGAAGAGAAAGCTGGCCATGCAAATATATATAGGAATATATAACACCAAAATATAACAAGCATGCTGCAGGACATCCAGGTGACTAGAATTCAACAGAATATTTGCCCACCATACGTTGGAAAATATTACCTTACCATTCGCCGCAGGATCAAATGGGTGAAGCAAGCAAGTCAAGTAACACATGAGAAACCCAACTTCAGCATGATCTCTTCCAGACGCTTTGTATTTGTCAGGTAAAGATAACCAACCTTCAACACATTTAAAAACCAAGCCAAATTCATTTCTTCTATCATTATCAACTACTGAACTGCATGTAAACAGTGTGTACGTGTGCGAGCGAGCGTCAATTAATTTAGATGTGTAAATTTTCTCATTTTTGACAAGTAAGCACATAAGTGAACAAAACAACCAGATGTATTTGTAGTTATGCTTAGAGGCCAGTTCAATTTCATAACAGCAGTCTTATGACATGTGGGAGGGATATCAGGAACTTCAACAATCACCTTTTTCTCTTCACTTCTAAGGAGATCATATGATGCAATTCAGATTCAGATGTGAAGTTGAACCAAGTGAACGTAGTCAATTATCAAAACAAGAAAAAACAACATTCAGAACTAATTGAACAAATATCTATCCAATACGTTTCTGAATCAGTGGAAACGAAACTGATTGTTTGATGAGTCCTCAAGAATCATTAAAAAAACAAATGAAAAGAACAAAATGCACGGATACGGATAACTAATCAAATGTATTTCACTGCACCTCAGAGAGGATCTTAAACCCAAGAAGGTACAAGGGAACAAACCAGTGTTTCCAGTGAAGATGCACTGTTGTAAACTGCAACACCAACACGCTTTTTGGTCCGCGTTTTACCTGAACCACTATTTTTTCCCCAACGAAGAACATCCCTGCGGCAAAGGTATGTCAACAATTAGAATCCCAGTAGAAAACATATAATACTATTAACATTCATCAATAATCCCCTTGCAACATTCAGAAGATAATGGCTTTTTTACATAGAATCACATGAAAGCATGACACTTGTAGAGGTTTCAGGAAAATATCATAGGTAAGAAACACTGAAACACAACCTTGACCACGATTAGCTTCCAGGAAATCTATGTCAGAACGCAAATTATGTAATGATGACAGCATGTACTGCCCCACCACTGAAATCATCATCATAGTAAATATGCAAGACTCCAAATAATGCAACCAACTTTGCCCATCATCTGTCTTCATCCCACAGGCAAGTCAGCGCATGCCAACAGGGTTGACCGCCATGATTAGCCCAACAATGTAAAAGTTGAGATGCTTGCTTGACAATGCCATTTTTACCGATTCATATTTGAAAATAGGAACTACTAAATGCTGCTACATATACATATTCCATGTACTTATAGGTAAAATCTTTATCATGGGTAAAGGTGAGGGACCCCAAGTCATACAACCTTATTAAAAAAGCACTAACATTTTCCTTTCCAAGTAAGGAGGATCCTATTCAGGAGAGAAGGTGGGGAGTGCACATACGCGGGCAATATACCAAAAGTTCATAGACCCTCAACCACTTTCAGAAATGAAAAGCCCCATAACCAGAAGTAGAAAGAATTCAAGGAGTTTGAGGTATCGCGAGATAAATGAAGCAGGAGTTTCAAGAAAAGCTTTACAAGTCAATCAACACTGATACGCTAAAAAAAGGCTGATTAGATATAGTAGATTTACAAAAAATACATAATAACTTCAAAATGGACCTTCAAACCTTTCAAAAAGCTGAGATTCAACCAAACAAGGAGAATATGCCTCTTTTCTTCCGACAACCATGAAGAAAACTAACTTATCTGTTTCAATACTTGCACCTTGTGACAAAAAAATTTCCCCACAATCGTATTACAGACCAAACCACCATAAATATTTGCTGAGTCATCTTTATTCCTACAGTCCCAAAACACTCAATAACATCCTTACACTCAGCATCCGATGGGATACTTTCCATTTATTCCCACTCCTTGCTGAGGTGAGTTTGCCACCTTTGGACATACACCTACTTGTACTCACCCCCAAACCACAGAAACATGTTGCACAATTCAATTAAAAGGAAAAAGGGGAAAGAACTAAATGATAGAGCAGTGCTTTAAAATCAGCTCAAGAAAGACCTTTCTTCTTCTAACAAGTAGTTCTCAGTCAGAAGCTTCTGAAGCATGGCATCCTGAAAGAAATCAGTATTTTTCCTTACATCCATATGAATTCAAAAGAATAAAGAGGTAAAAAGGTAACTTTGAGGGGAAGCAAACAAGGGGGGTTACAGGAAGTAATAAAACCATGAAAGCAACTCTCTCAAACAGCAGCTAAACTCAAAGACCTCCAGCAAGAAAAGCACGGATTGTTAAGTAACGCTACATCCACGACAATAATACTGTAAACATCCTACTACATTGTGCCAGATTCCTATATTATCCCCAACCATTTCATCTGCCATAATCCTATGTGTAAAACAAGATATGGACCCCAGTCCCCAGCCAGGGGCAACATGACCTCACATGTGTTTGTGGTTCTGCTTGTAGAAACTACCTACATCATGTGCCAGTGGCGGCTCTAGAAATTTGTACTTTGGCATTCCAAAATAAACTTACCCTATGTAGCACGGACAATTCATCAGAGGTCAGTACCAGAGTCGGACACTAACACTCTCCGGACACTCTTCGGACACGTGTCCGACACTTAAATCCAAAGTGTCCTATTTGTTTCTCAACGTTTTTAGGTTACACTCCAGTGACACTTTAAAATATACACCGGACACTCTCGGGACACTCACAAAACAAGGCGGGGGTGTTAAACGAAGTAGTAAACTCTAATTAAACTTCTAGGAAGTCGTATTTTTTATGTCACGAGTGATGCTTTATTGATTACAAATATGATACGAAATGTCATAAAGATGATACCATATATAACATAATCAATCAAACGCTTCTTATTCAGATCCATTTGTGAAGGATAAATATAATTCATGGTGTATATGGTGTAACATCTTTCCAATTGCAGCCTTATGTTTAGTATTTCCTTCAATATTAGCATACACAAATATTTCTAAAACATGGTCCCCCAACGTGTCATGTCCTCCATTTTTTTTTAAATTTACGTGTAAGAGTGTCATTGTCGTGTCGTGTATCCGCGTTGGTGCTACATAGAGCTTACCTCTACTAGATCTATTAACTAATAAATTTTACACAAAATGTACTAATTATTGGGAATAGTGCAGTCGATACATAGAATTTTACGGTTATCCTCGAAGAATTTTCAGATTTTGAGCCAAGAAGGATTATCCGCCGCTGGGTAGTGCAAGCGATGATAGAGAAGAAAATGTTACGTCTAAGAGAAAGCAATTGCATAAATAAAGGGCCCACTGCAGATCTTACCATTTAGGGTGTCAATTCATATTATACTTTCAATAAAATTTGAAACAACCACAATTGGATACATAGTTTTTTGTGAAAATAACACTCCTCTCTTTCCCCCATAGTCCACTTGGGAAAGAGAAAAATAAAAATTGTTCAAAAATATAAAATTATTTGCAAAACTAAACTAGAACCCTGAAACCAACATGGGTTTCAAAAACAACGCTAAACACAGCTGTTTTTGAAAAAAGAAAGTATTCGACTGATCCACTCCATCCCGATTTGTCAGTTACTTGGGTTAAAAATAACAAGAAACACTTGGCCTCCCTCTCTCTGACTTGGATTTAAAAAACAAGTACTCAAACCCTAACAAGAAAATGAAGTTGATAGATAGACTTGGACTTCTGGCCTAGTTTTCCAAAAGATAAAAAGCTGAGATGTTATCAAAGCCCTTCCTCATTTGATAAAATCAAGGGTTGCTTTTATCAAATCTTGATTTTATCTTTTATAAAATTGTTTGGGAAACTCAGCACCAAAATATTGGTTTTCTGGGTACATAGCATTTCTAGACCCCAGTGTAAGCAAAACAATGGACGTTTTAGACTTATATTTTTGGACAAACATTTTCATAATTGTTGAATCTTTGAACTAGCAATACCTAACTGAAATGTCCTAATGCATTTTATCTTCACAAAAGTTTGAAAAAGTTTATTTTCCTTTCATATGCCAAAATTTAACCGGTTTAATGGCATACAGAGCAGAAGGTATTGTTTTTTGGGTAAACAGCAGAAGGTATTGTTACCATAATGAATGAAATTTTCAAAAACTCTATGCCACGAAGAATCCCAATATCAGAAGAAAAGGAAACAATAAGGGTCTCGCAATTTGCAGCAAACATAAATCATGAAGAGAACATTCCTAAAAGACAAATACTGATAATATGGACTAATAAAAACAGTTCATACCTGCGCCTCAGTACGTACTACTGCCATCACACGGTTATTGTATTCTTCAATAGTCAGTGGAGGAAACAAGAAGTGTCTCCTAGCATATAGCTGCATATAGATTAAGAAACATAGAAAAAAATTACGAAGGAAAGCTTAACAGAGAAGGTAAATACACCAATAATAAAGAAATGGGAAAATGGGTGCGTTATGATGAGTCTTTGTATAAGTTAGGTGCTTATGATGCATAATTACAGGCATATTATAAGACATGTCATCACATCTATATTTGATAGGTTGCTCTTGCTCCAGAGTAATGACTTGGAATCTAGTAAAATACATCTTGCATTACAATGTTGAACATTCTAAGACTCAATCACAATTGTTGAACAGTTGAAATTGGGTGTTTGAGCTCCAATTCATGCAATCAAATTCAATAGCCAGATATCTCCATGGCTAGAGGTAGAAGTTGGTTTCTATTGTAGTTATAGTCAGCCAGTCCAAACAACCACCTGTAGTCAAGTTTTGCTATCGTTCGTATATTGGTGATTCCTTTATCCTAATCAATTTCATTTAACCTTGTGGTCCCTGTGTGTACTTATCTTAATATTTAATACGTATCCCTTAAAAATTTGGAAGAATGTTGTCTAGTGTGGAGCTAACAGCCTTATACCACAAGAAACAAGTGAAAACCCATACAAACAAAACCCTATGGTCACCCAGTAAAGGTTTTCCTCGAGTACCCCAATTTAAAATTCTAGTAAATTTACAGAACGTGAAGTCTCTCCCAGGACCAGCACCAGAAGGACATGATTTCTTCATACTTATTACTGACCTCAAATACAGATTGTCAGTAGTCTAAGAATTTCATTTATCCAACCCTGTTTGCAACTTTGACGCTCCGTGACCGTTATTTTCTTTATAATATTGATTGACATCTAGGAACGAAAAATTACATTCAGCAGTCAGCACTCATGCATATGTTTTCACTTTCACAACCAAATGTTTCTACTGCAAAACAACAGTCACAACTTTCCATTCTGATCATCCAGTAAGTGTATACACATTCAAATTAGTTCAAAGCAAGCAGTTTGTAAACAGCACCAGCAAATCCGAAAAGCGCAAAACTTTAGTAAATTCCAAGCACAAACCTCGTATATGCAGTCTCCAATATATGCCAACGACGCCGCATTGTATATCGAACGAGGCTTCTCCACTTTCGGAGCAACTGGCAACCACGTCTCGTAACCCAGATACGTTTCCTCCAATTTCTCTGTACCCAATTGAAATCACAGTTACTAAAGTCAAACCAATGCCAAATAACCCACATATAAACAATCCAATGGTTGGCCTAGTGGCCAAGGCCTGAGACCAGTTTTACTAAGGAGTTTGTTCCTCCAAAGTCTTACATTAAAAAATCTCTAGATTCTATCAACTCTGGGGCCCGATAATGAACGACAATATAACACAAATGGCTTACCTCGAATGGGTTTTTGAATCTTTCGACTGAAAAGAGCTGAAATTGACGAGTCTCTGGTGTTATTAGATGCGGTAGTTAGAGTGAGAGTTTGTGAGGTGGTGGTGGTGGTGGTGGTGGTTGTGGGTGAGAGAGTGGTGGGATTTTGGGGTTTCATGGGTTTGGTGCGTTGGCGATTGTAGGGGAGTCTCTGCTGGGTGTCCAACGAGGCTGCTTTCACAGTAAACAGTGAGGGGAGAGCAACCGCCATCGTTCTAGTTGGATAGCATCAGAGGTTTTTCAGAACTAGAGTGATGATGAGTGAATAAAATGCTATCCGCTTGCCGTTTCGGTGCAGATGCATTTGGAGTAAGGCTATCTTTTGATTCAAGGTTAGGATTAGACGCGAGGATAACTTATCCCAGAACAACAGGTATTTTTGGTTGAGAGTAAATTAGCCCTTTGTTCTCCAATAGATTTTAGGTACATTTTATGAAAATCTCATAAAATGAACATTTTATGGAAGGGTGATAAAATTGAGTTATTTTTCCAACTGATAAAATGTAGTGGTTTTCCTATAGATTTTAGGAGGATTTTATAAAAATCTCATAAAATCACTTTTACATTTTATGTGTTGATATTGGAGTGTCATAAAATGTGAGATTTTATGAAAAATTTTTTTTTTGAAGAACGAAGCCTTAGAAAATCGACTCTGACAGACAGGTCCTTATGGTTTTGTTCAGTTTGGGTTTTGAAGGATGGTTTTGGGGTAATGAGTAAAGAGAGTAGAGAGAGACAAAAAGAAAATTTAATTGGAGACCAGACAGAAAGAAAATTTTACTAGAGACCATGCAGAATGGGTATTAAGACCCAAACCGAACAAAGTGTTTATTTCCCATTATTATTACACAGTGCGCAAGATTGAGATAATACAAAAGATGGTACTACGAACAAGTATTTCATAAGATTGTTATATTCTTCGGCCTGTTTTTCCATGATTTTATGCTTCCGTACCTTCTTTTATTGGCTAATTGATATCTGTTTTAATTTATTTTGTTCTTATTGTTTAGTTTTCAAATTTAATTAATGAAATACAGTGAAATTTGCATTTAATTTGAAGTTTGGATAGAAAGAATTTGCTAGATAAGCCTGTTTAAAATATAGGAGAGAGGTGACGATAAAAATAGCTAGGGAACCATTAGAATAACATTAGAGCATCCACAACAGCTTCCCTAAATTTTTCTCTAAAAACAAAAGTGAACAATGCATATTTTTCATTTTACCAACCCACACCTCCAACAATTCATCTCTATTACCGTCCCAATTTAATTAAATAATGAGAGAGGAGAATTGGGAAATGCTAACGGGTGCCATAGTGCACCCGTTAAGAGTATAAAAAAATACAATTTAAAAGTACAATTGTATTTTAAAATACATCTTTAAGTGTACTTTAACGTACAATTGTACTTTTAAAGTGTACTTTTTTGTACATGTGGGACCCACAAAAGTGTACTTTTTGTACTCTTAACGGGTGCACTATGACACCCGTTAGCATAACCCGAGAGAATTAAATAGTAGTGGAGAATTGTTTAATGTGGGGAAAGACTTAAAAATTGAGAAAGAGAATGCCGAGAGAGAGAGAGAAAGAATAAAAAATTGAGTAGATAGTGAACAGTGCCTCCCCAAATGGGGAGGATTTTGGGGAGTCACTATAGCATTTTCTATTTTACCAACCTCTTCAGGGAGTCTCCTTGGAGGGCAATCCTCCCTATTTGGCTCCCCAACATAGCTTGGAGAGGTGTTTAGAGTATGCTTTTTGGGCTTGCTCTTACTATAATATTGCAATTTGATGCTATTTGTTTTGATATTACAACAATAGCAACACAAATAGCATGCCAACCATTGAAGATGCTCTTGAAAATTAAAACATTCAGTTTTATCGAATAAGATAGTATTAAAACATACCTCTATATTATACATTTTTAGTGTTTTGGGGCACTACTACTAATATTTTTAGTACCCTTTCTTCCACCTCTGAACGATAGAGGGGTGGGGCTTTGTTTTTTTGGGGCTACCTTGCGCAACTTTGGAAAGAAGAGGGTTTTGTTCGGATAGTCACTTGAACCAAATTTTTTCATTTTAAATATTAAAATACCCTCTGACCCAGGGCCCCACCCCACCTCTTCCTCTTTCTCCCTCTAACTTTTGACCGATAAAAACCGGGCCAACTGGCCCCCTCACCTCAAAACCCAACCTCCAATGCATTGTCTGCCCTTTCTCTCAAACACAATTAGGTGGGACCGTGGGGAATAGAATATTAGAATTCCTACAAAACAACAATTTCAATGTCGTGCTACAGTGGGCCCTGTTTTTATCTGTCAAAAGTTAGAGGGAGAGAGAGGAAGAGGTGGGGTGGGGCCTGGGTCAGAGGGTATTTCAATATTTAAAATGAAAAAATTTGGTTCAAGTGGCTATCCGAACGAAGCCGAGAATTTCAGAAAGTCACTCTCTCTAACCTTTTCTATATATTTTATTTATATTTCCATAGATGTTGAATTTTACCTTCTCCCATATCCCAAGTCAATAAATTTTACCTTTTCTATATATTTTACCTTTTCTATATATTTTATTTATATAGCTTGTTTAGATATCTGAAATATTTGAGAAGTGATTAAAAGGAATACGAAATTTAAAAAAATGATTTTTCTCATTTAGATGTCCCCTGCATAATTGTGTTGGGCTTTGGGCTAAACCTGCCCAGACTTACTTTCCGGAGCAGCCAAACGGGCCAACTGGATTTGCATAGTTTTACAAAAAAATTTAGCAACTCATCGGTTGCTAAAATCAACCATGATTTTGGTTGCTAAAATCAACCATGATTTTAGCAAGTGCTAAAATTAATTTTTTGAAATAAAAAAATGAAGTGGTTCTGTGTATCGTTTTTTGATTTTTTTCCCACCAAATTAAAGTACTCCTCGTGTACTTTAATTCGGTGTTAAAAAATTTAAAAAATAATACACAAAACACATATTTTTTTAATTTGAAATACCATAATTTTAGCACATTTCATGATTTTAGCAATTGAATTACTAAAATCTTTTGGAAAACTATGCCGGCCCGATAGTATATCACACCCGATAGTATATCACAAGTCGGGTAATACTTGGAAATAGGGCATCATCGTCCCCGTTCGTCTGCTCAAAATTTCTACAGAAGAGAGAGAAATACTAATTCCAGAACCTTCCAATCTCCACTGCTGTCATCCATTGCAGAAGTCTCACCTCTGAAGTCGAATCACAAGCCATGAGCCGTTACGACAGCCGCTCCGCCGACCCCACTTCCTACCGCGACCGTAGAAGGTAACAACCCTAACCTATTACTATTGCAGAACTAAAAGTCCATGGTTTTAGCTGTCTATGTCCATTGGATTAATTTCTGTATGTATTGTTGCAGTGATTCAGGGTTTGGTGGGGCTTCGGGTTACGGTGGGGGGGCACGGTCCTCGTCAAGCAGGAAGGACTATGACACGGTTGAGCCGCCGCGCAAGTTGGATTTGGATGGGTTGACTCCGTTCGCGAAGAATTTCTATGAGGAGTCGCTGGAAGTGGCGGCGATGTCAGAGAGAGAGGTTGAGGAGTATCGGCAGCGGAGGGAGATTACGGTCGAAGGCCGGGACGTGCCAAAGCCGGTTAGGGCTTTTGGTGATGTTGGGTTTCCAGGTACTGTTTTCTTTTTTTTCTTTTGTTTTGTGACGGGCATAAACAGTTTGAGGCAGTATTACGTAATAAGTTACCTAATGCTCGTGTGTGAAGAAGTCTTTTGAAATCATCTCAACCTACCAAACTTGTAAAATTCACGGCAGCGAAGATTGGGAGCGAGAATTAAGAACGGGTGTGAAGTTAAAGATTACATGACTAATAGTCTAACCCATTACGACACATTTGAACTAATACCGCATCCTTATTTGATAACTAGCAATACAACAGGCAATATCCATGTGAAATGATGGAAATTTGGAAATTCTTCTATCTATTCATGTCAAATGACAGAATTGTGTAATTTTTAGCTAGTTTGATTTTCCCCCTTCTCCTAATATGTGGTAGAAGAATTAGATGTGTTATCCTTACCCAAGTGGCGTGTCTGGATATTTGCATACATTTAGAAGAGTCCAAGTAAAATAGCCACACACAGTCGAGCAGTGCTTGTAATAGACACTACATATATTTCTTATACATACCTAATGGTATTGGTTCAAGACTAGGGAACGGCTGGTTCTTCTTCTTCTTCTTCTTTCCGAAGATACTAACATTTTGATCTCTTTGAGTTTCATGGTATTGGTTTTGTGTTTGAGTTTTATGCTTGCTATAGTTATTCCAATAGTCCTTCATGTTTTCTGAATAGTCTTATGTAGCATTGATATTTTAGGGGTGATAGCCCTCCTATTAAGTAGTCCTTTCTGATAGAGAATGAATCTCGTAAACATGTTGATAAAAAAGGGTCATTGTTCACTTGAAGTCTAATTATTAAAGCTTACTTGTCTACTTTTGTGACTCCAGAATACGTTTTGCAAGAAATTGTAAAAGCTGGCTTTTCTGAACCTACTGCGATTCAAGCTCAAGGATGGCCAATGGCTTTAAAGGGGCGTGATCTCATTGGTATTGCTGAAACAGGTTCAGGAAAGACACTTGCATACCTATTGCCTGCAATTGTTCATGTCAATGCTCAACCAATTTTAGGTAATCCTTAGTTTTTCTTCCACCTTTTGTTTTGGATTCGTATGACTTTGCTTTTCATGCACACTGTGTGGGTGCAAATTTTGATCTGTATGCTGTGTAATTTCTCAGCTCCGGGAGATGGTCCTATAGTGTTAGTTTTAGCTCCAACCCGAGAGCTTGCTGTTCAGATACAGCAAGAAGCTACTAAGTTTGGTGCATCATCAAGGATTAAAAATACCTGCATATATGGTGGGGTTCCAAAGGGGCCCCAAGTTCGTGATCTCCAGAAAGGTAGGTGCTGATTAAGTTCAAGATGACTTTACTGCGTGATGTTCAGGGATCGGGTATATCCTAATGCTTCCTCTTTCATATTTTATTTTGGAATTATTATGCTCTTCTCTCCTTACCATTTTTCTTCTTCTGGCTTAGGTGTTGAAATTGTTATTGCAACTCCTGGAAGGTTGATTGACATGTTGGAATCTCATCATACGAATTTGCGAAGGGTAACGTACCTTGTGTTGGATGAGGCAGATCGAATGCTTGACATGGGCTTTGAACCACAGATTCAAAAAATTGTTTCTCAGGTTTTTTTCCCCACTTTTTTGTGCTTTAATTATTGTTTATATGAGAAACTAAGGATTGAGGAGTATTTCCTATTTGCTTAATTGGTTCCCCTTCTCATTCCTGGTTATATGTAGTCCTTTTGCAAAGTTGAGGGATGAACAGGTTTCAAAACTTTGGTTTGCGTTGCACATTGCTTTAGTTTAAGGTGTATGATTCATAAATTCGAACAAATAATAATCTCTGTAAGTCTTTTTTCATGCCTCAGGTGACCCGTATAATACCTGTTCATCAATATCTATTTGGCCTCGAGGCTACTTCTTGCTTAACAATTTGTTGATTTGAAAGAAATCTTTTTCTACCAATTAACTTATTATTGAGATGTACTATGTTAGTTGTGTTTGTCAATAGCAATATTCTATCATCAAGCAGTTGGTTTACAGATTTAAGTTTCTTTCATCTTGGATGATTGCCTTTCATCCTTCAATGTGCTAAGTTTAGGACTGTGTTGCAGGCACCCCCACTTATGCTGACCTTTTGCAATGGTTTGTTCTATGCAGATTCGCCCTGATCGTCAAACGTTGTACTGGAGTGCTACATGGCCCAAGGAGGTTGAACAACTTGCGAGACGATTCCTTTACAACCCATACAAAGTAAGAATCGTTTCTAGAGTTGTAGGTATTATGGACTCTTTGGCGAGCACATAATTATTAGCAAGATTATGTACCTTTTTTTGACACTTAATGCAGTTGCTGCTATTCCTGCTATGCTGTCTATTGGGTTGTAGAGCTGTTCAGTTATTTCCTGCAATGCGTGAATTATTTTGTCCAGAATACCTTTTCTCCAAATCCCTACCTTAATTATTTGCCCGTGCATGTCCAACTCACCAGATGACGTGATCTGGATTGAAAACAGCAAGAATTCCTGGATCTTGGCCTTTCATGGGGTCTTGTTTAATGGTTATTGCTTTGGCTTTGAATGTTACTGAGACATTCCTTTTTTTGGTTCTTGCTCGAACATCATACAGGTTGTTATAGGTTCCCCAGATTTGAAAGCAAACCATGCGATTCGCCAGCATGTGGATATTGTTTCGGAGAACCAGAAGTACAACAAGTATGTCTACGGATTTACGGTGTTACCTTGCAGTACTTCATCTGTGCTTCTATATGTTACCTCTTATAGGATTTTACCCCCTTTTGCTAACATTTCTGCCTACATTCAGATTGGTGAAGTTGCTGGAAGATATCATGGATGGAAGCCGGATACTGATCTTCATGGATACAAAGAAAGGGTGTGACCAGATTACTCGGCAGCTTCGCATGGATGGCTGGCCTGCTCTCTCTATTCATGGAGATAAGAGTCAAGCAGAAAGGGATTGGGTCCTCTCAGAGTTTAAAGCTGGAAAGAGTCCTATAATGACTGCAACTGATGTTGCAGCTCGTGGTTTAGGTGAGTATAGTGAGGTCACTCAGGTTCTTTAAGGTTTTAATATTGATTACCTATCTTTGTACTTTTTGTATTGTCCTTAATATGCTGAAGCGATTCTAACTAAGAGAAAGAACATCACTAGTCGTCATCCTGTCATCTTTATTGCCAACCCCCAATCATCATCTTCTTGTTCTTGTGGCCTGACCTTCGCCATTATTTTAGTAGCCTTGCCCCTTGTTGTCAGTTAGCTGTTGTTTATTCTAAGCATGCAATTCAAGTGATAATGCTTTCAGATTAGTCTTCTAATATTCCCTGGTCACCATTGTGGAGCTTTCAGCATTTCCCCCCGTTAAGAGTGATTTCTTTTTGTACTGGCATGGTAGGAAATATAGGTAAATTATATAGCTGCGTGGTTTTTTTCTGTACCGTCAGATGTGAAGGATGTAATGTATGTGATCAACTATGACTTTCCGGGTTCGCTGGAGGATTATGTTCATCGCATTGGACGAACAGGAAGAGCTGGGGCCAAAGGAACGGCATATACTTTTTTCACAGCTGCAAATGCGAGATTTGCAAAAGAGCTTATAAGCATACTAGAGGAAGCTGGACAGAAGGTCAGTCCTGAGCTGGCAAAAATGGGTCGTGGTGCACCTCCTCCTCCAGGTTGGTTGACAGTCGTGTTTACTTCGTTGTTTAATATTATGTTGCCAACTCGCTCAGGCATATGCATGACGTCTGGAACCGGACGTCACTGGGGTGAAACCGGAGTCTGATTTCCTCCTTTTTGACCTGGCTAAGCTTCGAGACTTGCCCACTTTTTTTTTTGTTGTGGGGCGAATATATAAATGCTGCTTTGTCCCTAACTTTTTTCATTGCTTTTTAGTTGGGAAATTTAGGGGTCCAAATATTTCTTTTGAATTGTTGATACACTTGAATTGACAAACTGATAACTGCTGCACATGCAGCCATTGAAATGGTAGGAGACTATGATCCAAGTACTCAATACAACAATCTGTTAGATCACGTCCTTAATCATCGTGGTGGAGTCATTAAGTTGCAGAAAACTTGGATGACTCATAGGTCTTTTGGCATGGCATTTGAGTTGACTTATTTTATATCAGTGTAAAGATTCTACACTCTCTTGTTTGAGTGGTATCATTTCTTGTCACTTGTCAGCCTAAGAGGGTTAAAATTCTTGTACGGTTTGAAGACTCACGGGTTGTTGCCATTAACTCCCTGTCACACATTACTGGCTGCCTTGACCAATGTTTTTCTGCAAATTTCCGACTGTGATTGATTGTTTTTTCGAAGTAAGTAATTTTTTAGCCTGCCACAGTAGAATTTTGTCAAAAATTGTTGCAATTGCTCCAATGGTGCCAAAGCCAGTTTTCTTTTTTTACTTTAATCCATCACGTCTGTTCACTTGAATCATTTCATAGCGATTTGAATAAAGAAAATAGGAATACACAAATGGTAGTCTTGCAGTAATTTGGCCAAATTTGGCTTCAACAATGGCGAAGCCATTTTTGGCTTGAGAAGGGGCTGACCATTGGAGGTCATTTTTTGAGGACTCATGTCAAATAATGGCTTCGGCTTGAGAAATCACTTACCATTGGCTAAGTGGGCTCAAGATTTAACCTTGTAGTGTCAGGAAACCAGTGTTGCTTTACTCTTGGTATAAAACAGTGCATCAATAGGGGTTTGATTCGTGGTTCCTCATTTTGTTTATCCTTCTGGATTGATTAGGTCATGGTGGTTTCCGAGATCGCGGGCGGGGTTACGGCAGCGGTCGCTCTTGGAGCTAATGAAACCGAGCTAACGAACAGGATGTCAGCAAACAATAACAATGGAATTACTCACACTGTCACGATAGCTTCTAGTTGGCATTCCTATGCTAATAGCACATTATTGCTGGGATCTTTTGGGAGTTATTTCTGTAACATACTGGACCATCAGTGTAAAATTATGTGAGTTTGGGCTCTAGGTTAGTGCTGTAGTTTATTTTTATCAGATGAAATTGGGGCGGTAGAGTAAACCAGTCCCGTAATTGCTTCGGTTGGTAGTTTTCATTTTCTTCCTACGTTGGTTGATTAAATCAAGCGACGCAGCCTGTCTTTCATTTTCTCCTTCATTACGCGTTTGACATTTTCGTTACGAAATGGAATTATAGAAATGAAATTAAGACTCGGGGGACGATTGTAATGTGCAGTGTAGCTCGTAAGCTAGCCATTTCAGATGGATTGAAGAATTGGCCCAGAATCCTAATTGAACCTTCACAATTTGCATATTTACAGGTTTACTACAGTTACAGGTATCAAGCATTTCGAGCTCAAGTCAGATTTGCCTTTGTCAAAAGTTTGTTCGAAAATTTGTCTGTGTAAAAAATTGTTCGGAATGGGATCACTACTCTAAACAACACAAGTTTGAATGCTATCATTTTGATCCACTTTAAATGTTGGAAGCAAGTTTGTATAAACTACTATAAAATAAGTAATTGAGATCTCAACGAAAGCTCAAGACTGATGCTAACATCATCGAGTTTCATCTATAAATTTTTTTTTATTGATAAGAAAAAAGAAACAGTTAGTGCTATTCAGCTCATGTACTCGAATACGGAATTGGGGAGTAGCTCATGTACTCGAATACGGAATTGGGGAGCATGTAGTGTCTCAAAGCACTCACTACAGGGATGTAATCGCCCAATCTAATCGTTCATCTTTGTAATCGATGGTTCAGATTATCAGATGTATTCTTACTACAAAGAGTATAGTAAGACTTGACAAAAGTTAATAAACATGTCTAAATTCGCAGATGTATTCTTACTGCTATGAGTATACTTTCACCATTAAGAGTTAACAAACATGTCTAAACCCTTGATTACGAAGATGAACGATCAGATCAATACTACAATCCTGCAGTGGTCGGGCTGCAAACGAGCCGAGCCGAGCCAAGCTTTGTAGTATTCGAGGTCGGCTCATTTGCTTAATGGTCCTGAAATTCGAGCTTCGAGTTCGGCTAGATCGTAAACGAACAGAGCCCTTAACGAGTTGAGTCAGATTAATTTACTTAATGAGTCTCTTTAAACGAGCTAAGTTTTTGCAAACCGAGCTTGACTCGTTTTAGTAAACGAATCTAAAACTCGAGCTCAAACTCGACTCAATTTGTAAATGAGTTGAGCCGGGGGTGTTCCACTAAGATGGTTTTTTGAAAAAACTAACTTTTCACGGTTTTTTATGTGATGTATTGTGAGAGAATGATCTCTCTCAATTTTTAGAAAAAACAGTTTTTTGTTAGTGGAACGCCCCTGAGCGAGCTGCTCAAATAGGTTGGCTCATTTGCAGTCCTCTGACACTACGGCCTTGTTCGTTTTGGGTTTCAAGACCCAGTTTTCTCAATTATTATCCAATCATTATCTCTATTTTCAAATATTACTCTAATTTTTCTCTCTCTCTCTAATCATTAACTCCTATTTTTAATTATTATCCCTATTTCTCCTTCCATTCATTATTGAAAGAGTTTTGCTAGCTGCCACCCATTGAGTGGTCTAAAATGAAATAAACAATTATTTTCTATCACCTCTGCACCAGTACTTTTCCATTTCCCGCAGGTGTACATCGCTGTTTGTGTCCCTTTTTTTGAAAAGGACAATCATAATTCATACCCATTTACCTAAGCTTTTATGCATAACCATCTCTAGCAACACAATATGGTAGAATAGATATATATATATATATTTTTTTGCACGGCATACTGTAGAATAGCTATACCATGCAACTATATTTCTCTCCAAACACTCATAATTTTTTTTTTTTAGAAAAAGAAAAACGCTAACATATGCCCAGTAGTCTATGTTAAGGTTGAAAAAGTGTGTTAAAATATGTGATCAAAAAAAGGTATAAATGGTAGATGTAGATGTATTGAAAAGTGTAAGAGGTGGCACTGAAGCGCGTGTTTTTTTCCCTTCTTATTGTGCGCCCAGTGGTCACACGATAGATGTATTGAAAAGTGTAAAGTGTGTTATTTTCTATTTATTGTCGCCCTATTTGAATCCTTTTCAACTTGGGTCCACGCATGTGGTGGTTAACTCATACAATAGAGCTTTTAGATGTCTCACATTGTATTTTTTCACAAGTCAATTCCCACAAGTACATGATACACATATCTGCTAGTGAAAACTTTACTCGCTTTTTGACGATATATTTGTATGGGAACTCACTTTAAGGGTGTGTTCTTCAACAGATTTTTGGGACATAAAATCTCACATTTTATGACACTCCAATCTCAACACATAAAATGTAAAAGTGATTTTATGAGATTTTCATAAAATCCTCCTAAAATCTATAGGAAAACCACTACATTTTATCAGTTGGGAAAACAACTCTATTTTATCACCCCTCCATAAAATGTTCATTTTATGAGTTTTTCATAAAATGCACCTAAAATCTACAGGAGAACAAGGCCTAAACATGAAATTACAAAAAAGAATGTACAAAATTTTACACGTGGCAAAAGAAGGAAATTCAGATGGAAATCGTCAGAGGTCTGTCTTCCTTCAAAATTTTGGTCTAGCTTGTGAGTGGTGAATAGGGTCAATCTCGTAATTTTGCTTTATAGCTTGAGTTGGAGAATCTGACGTCGATTTGACATTGCATTGACATTAACGACATACATCCGCGTGAAGTTTACAGCCATCACCCATTGGGTGGTCTCTAAATTTTGCCTTACTGAAAATCAAAACCCAAAACTTAAACCAAACACCTAGAGGCTCCCAAACCCTCGAATTCAAGTCTGGTTGAATCACATCGTGTAGACTGTAGAGTACTCGTCAAGTCGTCATATGCCCAAGTAGGAACCAGTGGAAAACACAGAGAGAGAGAGAGAGAGAGAGAGATAGAGCAGACAGCAGCAGCAACAATGAGCGAAGGCCCGAAGCTATTCACCGACAAACCTAAGAAATGTAAATGCATCGATCGATCATCACTACTCTTTTATGTGTTTTTAATTTTTATTATAGAAATGGTGTAATTGACAGAGAAGCAGAATCTTTTACTTTTTCTCTTCTCCCTTTCGTATATACAATTTAGAATTAGAATGATTGATGTTTTGTTGCGACGCTGTATTATTTGTGTGTATTTTGTTTCTTTATCACAGCGCAGCTGAAACCGGTATCGCCACAATCATCGTCTTCTTCATCAATGGCTCAGCCTTCATCGCATACTCCTCCTCCGCCTCTTGAGCCGCCAAGGGAATCCTTCGCTCGCCGTTACAAGTTCGTTTGGCCTCTTCTTCTCGCCCTCAATCTCTCCGTTGGAGGTCCTTATCTCTCTCTCTCTCTCTCTCTCTCTATACATGTAGATGCGCATATCTATGTACATTAATTGGATACATGCGTATTTAGGAAACTTCGGATCTATAACTGGCTAGTCGAGTTCATATTAGGCATTGTTTATTTCCGACTGAAAGACTGAACCGTCGGGTTCACATAGGCAGTGTTTATATTTCTCCGATTGAATGACTGAAACAGTGGATTAGGGTTTAGTTTGATTCCATGTGTCAGAAATTTCAGATTAGGGTTGAATTGGAGGTCCCCAGACATTTGTGGTAATGAGTGATGATTCGCTTCCAGATGTCGTTTTTCCATTCAGCCATTTTGGATTTGTGAGGGTGGGTTAACGGACCAATCTACTCGAGTTTTGACCTCTTTTCCTATGTTAAAACCTCATTCGAGATCAGTTTTGTTACATAAACAAATCAAACTTGAACATTTTCTGAAGCTCATTAAAGTGTCGAAATGAGGTTTGGCATGGCGTCGAGTTGTTTGAACTTTGCAGGTGAATTGTGGTAGGAAGCTAATGTGTTTTTCAGGCTAACTTTGGTGGTTTGAGGTTTTTACAACCACCAATTCATGCGCAATGTGATTCCTAAGTGGACAATCCAGGGTACCCAAAAGATCCCACTCAGCCACTCTACCAGTAATGTGTTGGTTTTTCCCCTTAAATGAGAGTGACCCACATGAAAGTCCCCTCAACTTGACTCAGCCACTGACAGCAATTTGGGCGCATGGATTTGGCGCAGATTTTCTTCGCACGCCTGATTTGAGAATCCTACGCATGATTTAGGAATTAAATGGCTTTGTTCTTTTCTTTCCTATTGTTGCCTATATATGCATTTGTATAATGTATATTGAGGTAGAGCTGTAAGGTGTGAGCGTGGTGAGGACAGTGAGATAGAACCAGAGTGAGAGGTGTTTTCATGGTTTTCTGTTTTTGATTTGATTAATACAAAAAACCGGAGTTTTTCCTCTGAATTAATGGTGTGTTTGTGTGTGTGTGATACTCGTGAGCACAACATAATGAACTTACGAGATCCAGATCTCAGAAATGCATGAAATTGTGTAATGCAGAACTAACTAATGGAGTAGCTATTGTGACACTGGACTGGAGTATAGTCACAGATGAAATGTCAGCATCAAGCTCTAGTTTCCGGTTCGAGTAATCTAGTCTCTAATACTCAAGCTGCTTATTACTATGTTTTAAGCAGGCGTGTGTCCAGATGTAAGATGTCCCTAAACCCTTGAGCTTAGGATCTGGTATATGCATGCAAGATTAGATATGGGTACGACCGTACGAGTGCCTCATGAACACTTAAATACTGGTGTTGTATACCACATTGTCAGATAACATGTTATTTAAGAATACTTGAGTTTTATTGGGATTTAGGGCTAAAAAAGGACTTCTATCTCCAATTTGTTGTTAAAATCCTACGATACAGGATATGTATCCTACGACTCGTATAGTCTCCTTAGGAAAACGATATGTATTCCATCCCGTATCCTTTTTGTATAGAAATTCTACGATACGATGGTGTATCCTACGATATATATACGTATCCTGATTACGATTACTTAATGGAAGAAATTCAAATATTATTGTAAGAAGTGGAATCTCAAATGCATTAATCCAAGTCGTTTGAGCGACATTCAACCATTTGAAATATATCTAAGCTCAATGTTGGGCTTGAATGGAATTCGATTGTGTTTTGGGAGATTATTTATGGATTTTCATTTTTGTTCTTGACTAAGATAGCAGGAAACCTAAATCTGATAAATCCTAGTTGAGAGACTTGAAATTTGGCAACTTAAAAACTTAGTTTATTGGTGGTATTAGGGATAAATACTTGTTAGTTGTATATTAATTATGGTTAACGTATCTTACGATATGCGATACGTATCCCGATATGATTTATAAAACAAGAAAAACAATACACGATACGTGTCCCGATTTCAAAACCTTGAATTCTCCATCCATAGTAGGGGCAACAAGTTTTAAATGTGAGCTTCTTTTCCTGAACCATTTTCCAATTATTAAGGGTGCAGCTGTCCAATTTGGAAACATCAGATGCATATCCTTTAATGTAACCTTGACATACTCAATGGTACGGGTACTCTCTGGGGATGATTCCATGTACCATTGGTTTTGTGTTCGTCATTTTGAACTGCTAGCCTGGCAGAAATTGTGCCTTTTATTTGGTGTTGTGACACTGGTCTGTACTCGGGTTCAATTTCGATAGCGAAATACTAGTTTCTGGTTCCTGAGACTCAGGCTTCCATATCATGTTATATTGGCCATTTGATTCATTTTGCACTCCTGGGCCAACCATGCTTAATCTCTTGTCATGGGTTGACCAAGTAGTTAATGAGAGCCTTAGCCTCATATTTTCTGACTGGAATGTGAATTTGTAGCTTACCTTTTCATGAGGACGAAAAAGAAGGATACAGGCGTTGAAGAAGAAGTTTCAGGAGTTCCTCCCACTCCAGGTCCAAGTACTGCTGCTGCTGCTGTAGCTGTCCCTACCGCTGAAAAAACCCCATCCCCTGCACCTGTCGTAGAACCTGTGATGTTACGTGACCCCATACCTGAGAATCAGCAGCGTGAACTTTACAAATGGTTGTTGGAAGAGAAGAGGAAGGTGAAGCCCAAAGATGCTGAAGAGAGGAAACGTCTTGATGAAGAGAAAGCTATCCTCAAACAGTTTATTCGAGCAAAATCTATCCCAAGTTTGTAAAGCAAGTGTTTCTTCTAGTTTCACAGCGCTGAGAGTTTCCAGAATTAGAGTTCTTCTTCTCTCCTCTGTCAATATTTCATTTTGTGGGAGTTATGTTGAAGTTTGGGATTTGCTTTCATGGAATATCAATTCTTATGTTGGGTTTAATGGTGTCCGCCTTTTAGAAGCAATCAATCAGTTTTTTTTTTTTTTTTTTCTTTTTCTCGAGCTTTTTTGTCAGTGGAAGTTTTGCAAATATCTATTCCCAATAATGAGATGCGACAATTTGAACCACTTATTGTAGTCAATTGCCTCTATTGGCACAATAGCTGTAACTGTTAATCTGAGAATGAGAATCACTAGATCTCAGGCAGGGGTTGTGATTCCCACCAGTTTGAAGCTTAATTTTCTGTAGCTTCGTACTTGCGTATGGGTGTTGATCTCCATAACTATGTGTTTCTGTGAAATCCTGAGACTTAACTGAGGCAAATGTTTCAGAGTTTTGGAACTTTATGGTAACCCCAGACCTGCTTCAAGTCACAGCCTTACATGTTATTTTGCTGTTTGTTTGGTAATGAGGTTTAACTTAGTACGTATGATTCTTATGAGTCATATCCAAAGCACAAGGCTACGCAAAACACCGGCTTCTGCTTGCAAATTATACCAGCTAGCGATCCGCGAAACTGTTGAACTTCTAGAGCTCTCCAAAGTTCTGGATATTCCTTTTTGCCATACCAATAGTGCATAGGATAGGAGTTGATCTCTCCAAATCCACTTGGATTTGCGAAGTCGGTAAGTCGAGGGACAGTGGGAGTGGGACACAGACAATGACACCACAAAGCTGGGTGCAGAATCTACATAGACATAGATGGAGACTGGAGAGGATTATATAAGATTTGTCCGTGGGCTTGCTTTTTCGAAAATTATGTCAGTCCATGTATTTTCTGGTGTTGGTTATTTCGTCCTTGGACTAGTCGAGAAACTACTAATTCAGTGAGCAAGAAGTTTACCGGGATTAATGGCTCGGAATTCATCTTGACAATGGACGGCTTAGATTTGTAAAGTGCGGAGATGAAATCAAGCCTGTTAAAAACACATCCGACGGCTCGGCTGCCACACTCTAGGGAGCGCTCACTAGGTCCCCGTTCCCGAATGCTACATATAAGCATCCACAGTAAGAAGAAAAGACTCCATGTCTTTTTTTTTTTGATCGGGAAGACTCCATGTCTTTTCTATGTTAATATTCAAGCCAGAAATTTAGAGAGGGAGTTTTCTTGCCTTTGTGGTCAAAGCTATGTTGTTGACTCCCTTTCAACTAATTTCATATTGTTTCAGGGGCCTGACTCAGAGTTTTGTAGGTTTTCGAGTTTGAGGAACTCAAAATTAGAAGATATAATGTTAAGAGGATATAAAATTAGAAGATATAGAGTCACATGAAACCTACTGAAGACATGCACTGATGCACAATTTCCCAAAGGCTAAGAAGTGTATGTCCGGACTTGCTAGCTTACACGCACTTTGACCAGTTAAAGGCTAAGAAGAATGGACACGGCCTAAATACTTGTCCAATTTGTTTGTTATATTTCTTTTACTCAAACATGTTGTGGATACTCTAGGACACGTTGGCGACACTCTTGGAAAATGCTAAGTACACATTAAATGGTGAAAAACTGAAAATATAATTTATAAAATTTGGCCCAAAGTGACATTTTCACATTAGTCTAGTTCATGTATACTTATAGGCAGACCTTTTATTTATATCTTCGCAGAGTATTATTCTTGATTTGATAAAAATAATATTTCCGGCTTTAATATGAATACATAATATACCTTCATAATAGAAAAACATTTTATATGTCCAAATTTTCGACGAAATGACGTGTCTGCTTGTCCACGTCGTATCCTATATCCGTGTCCGTACTTCTTAGGTTAAAAGGCATGCCATACCTGCTGGGATTAGGAAATTCAAAAAAAACACTCTTACCTTAGGCCAAAAGATCTTGCCCTTGATGAGAATCGATCAAAAGGAGTGTACTGGTAAGACCTTTATCCCCACTCCAATCATTTGAGTGAACGCTTTAGGTTAAATTAACCTCCACCTCACATGCATGAGTTATATTTGTGTATATATATGTATGTATAGAGATAAAAGCACATATACACATATCTAATCTACGTATGTAGGACAGAGGAAGGAGCTAAAGTTGATAGCATCATTATAATGGGATCAAATTACACACTTTTTTTTTTTGGGTAAGAATATATTAAAGAGATGAGAGGTTTGGGTAGTTTGAAGGAAGAGAAAGGAATGTTGAAGAATGGACAGTACTTTAACATTAGAAAAACTCAAAATGGGGCCCAATAAAAAGACCAATTGGGAATTGAAAAACAGTCAAAGGGATCCCATACCATGGTGGCATTATTGGGTCATCGCAGAAAAAAAAAAAAAAAAATTATTGGGTCATCGCAGAAAGGGTAGTGTAGTTTTATACTCTTATAATTCTCTTTTCGATTGGGACCATTGGGTCAGATTTTTCCATTTCGGCCCCTATTTATTTACCATTTTTTTTAATATTAAAGTACGGTATTTTTTTTTTGGGTCTATCTAATAGTCTAGATCTTGTCATAGATTATTGAAGCTCAATTTGGATAATATATTTGGTCCTTAATTTCATAGTCAAATCGAGTTCCAAACAGGCCTCTGAAGCTTTATAAAAAAAATAAAAAAAAAATAAAATTCTTAGGATGTTCGACGGGTTTGCCGTGATTAGTTTTTGGTTGCATACATTTCCTTGTTGAAAAATGATACATACACTCCCTGGGAGCCACTCCCAGGGAGTGTATGTATCGCCGTTCTTCCTCGTTACAGAGATCTTCACCCTTGATTTGTACACCCTCGGTGAGAGTATGCTTACTCCGGCTTTCACTATGACCATTAGTGTGATATCCCACATTGGTTGGTTAGAGGAAAATCGAGTAATACATAAACGATTTCGAGCAGTTACTGTAAAACTTGAGATTAATCTTTTGAGTCACGTGGTTATGCTAAGAGTTAACAGATCAGCTGGAGCGGGTCGTTACAATCAGAATTTTGTTGATTGGCTCAGATTCTTTTGTAAGGTGAACAAACAAAATTGAGCTCCCTGTTACAGGGTAATCAACAGACTTAAAGTTAGGGTCTTGGGTACGAAGGCGTGATTTTAATGAAATCTTAATCATGGTCCACCTTTAAGGTTCGAATCTTTCAATTCTCCTTTGAAGGTCATGCATACTGATGATGATCAGCTCGGAATTATTGGATGTTTATGGGCACCGCCCCGACCCGCTCTACTTAACCATACAAAATTCATGTCATCACGCGCCAAATATATTGTGAGTCCCATGTATATGAAGGTGTGATTGTAAAGGTGCTCCAAGATCCTTGAATGATTACGAACACTGCTACGTACACAGAAATGGTACCCAGAATTGATCCCGAATTAGAAAATCAACGGTCCAGATTCATTTCGGGGTCAATTCTGGGTACCTAGAATTCTGGGTACCCTTTCTAGGTACCCAGACTTACCCATTTTGTAATCAAGTGGAAAGGGAGGGGTACAAAGTACACTCACCTCCCACATGAAGAACACATAAATATTGAGGAGAGAATGGGAATGAAAGTAACGTTAGAGGTTGGCCAAGCTAGGTGTATGGATTGGGTGACGAGAGAGAGGGGACGATGATGGACCGCCATATAGTTTGGTTGGTGGGTTTGCTCCTCACACAATTGATCACAGTTCAATAATTTTTTTTTAAAGGACGGAGGAATAGTACTACGGCCAGGCTCTTCGGACCTGACTGCAACCCAAAGCTCTGGGAGAACTAGTGCTAGTGCAACAACACACTGCCACGGCCTTCCACTAAAATCAGGGTACTCATCCAACGGGGAAACGAACCCCAAACCTTGAGGAGTACTACCCAAGTTTGGCATCTGCCCAAACCACTGAGGCAACATCTGAGTGTGTATCACGGTTTGATTCTTAGGGTTAGACTGTAAGAAAGTAATCTTTTATGAATTCCCTAGTCATGACATGGATGACCTGCCTTTGACCGGTCTGGGGAGGGGATTAGTCGAAGTATGCGTAAACAGGTCCGGACACTCCTCACCTTTGGAAAAGAAAAAAGAAGAAGAAGAAGATGGTGGCCGCGAGTGGAGAACGTGTTGGATATTTATCGAGTAGAATCACATGAATGCACGAGGCCACCAGCTCTGCACTGAAAGTAATTGGAAGAAGAGACTTCTCAACCTCCACGAGACAATTATGGACGTGGGGACGTATCCCCAGCCCCCCAAAATATGTTGTTTTGTGTAACCAAATGTATCCCATGATGCTCATCATCATCAACAAAATTTAAAAGATTTGTACTCAATAATTTGACCCACACCCCAATCCAATCCAGATGAATATACCATATATATTGTCGAGATACTGCCACGTGATATCATCATTATTCTTTTTTTTACTTTCATATCGTCTATAGTTGTAAAGTATTGACATGGTACCGTACGTTCACACGATCCATCTAATAGTGCGGACCAGTAAGAATCGGCTTGACCTATTTAGTACATGTAGCCACGTGACCCACTTTTGGTCGACTTGGTAAAAACCAAGATCGGCCCCGTACCTACCTTTTGTGCACAATTATACGTAGTCAAAAGTATCATTAGCGCATGTTATCATGATCGATGCTTTAAGATTGAATCTGTTACTTTACAGACACTTAATTTTGGTCGGGATCTCATAATTCAAGAATCTCGAGATAATGCATTAGTTTAGACATATATAACATATATGTGGTTGCTTTAGCATTCCATCCTAGCTAGAAGCAAAACCTTGCTAATTAAGGTTCAACCACAGGTTTCGAACCCGGGTCAAGCCGAAGCCCACATCAATCCAAGATAACAGCTGCTTGCTCAAGGCATTTTGTAATGATTCCTCCAGTAGACTATACTGGTATACAATAGTTTAGCAAGATAAAAAAAACCCCTCTCTCTCTCTCTCTCTCTCTCTCTCTTCTCTCTCTCTCCTTTTGTCCGCGTGCGCACACACAAGCACACTCATTCCTCCATCAGGAAAATTTGGCCACTACTACTTTTTTTTTTTTTTTTTTGGGTTTGTCGGGTTCGGGTCAGCTTACGGGCACCTAGACTATTCCCGTCTCTGATTCGGTCAAAGGCAGACCATCCACGCCGAGACTCGAAAATTCAAAATAAATTACTATCTTGTGATCAAATCCCGGTTAATTGTGGGCAGAGCAAACTCATACACCAACTGGAGTAACCCGTGGGGCTGCTAGTATTTCTACCTGAACTCATGATTTAAGGGAAAATCCTAGTACGGTAGAGAGAGAGAGAGAGAGAGAGAGAGAGAGAGAGAGAGAGAGGAGTTGATCTCAAAGAAAAGGTATCCCAAATGGACATGAAGTGTATGTGGGATTTGGTAGTGATGACATCAATTCTCATGTTGTCTGCCATGATCATAATTCTTGTGTACAGGAGGAGGAGCAGATCATGTAAAGTAATTAGCAGATCATTATCAACATCATCAAGCCATAACATCACAAGATCATCAAGCCCACCAGTACAGCTTGTTACTCCTTTAGGCAATCTTGGGTGGCCTTTTCTTGGAGAAACCATAGAGTTCATCTCTTGTGCTTACTCCGACCGCCCAGAGAGCTTCATGGACAAGCGTCGCCGCCTGTAAGTGGCTCTTTTTCTTTTGATAATTCGGTATCTGGTTCAATAGACCGCCTCTTAAGTCCTCTTTCATACTTGAATCAAAACACTTCAGCTCATTTAAAGGTTTTGATCAGAACCGGTTTTTGAGAAATCATAACTTGCCCTCTCTCAAAAAGGGTTTTTTGAGAACCGGTTTTGAGAAATATCGATCACAACTTGCCCTATCTCAAAAAGGGTTTTGAGAACCGGTTTTAGGAAATCAGTTTTTGAGGGAAAAACCTCTAAAATCCAAAACAGACAAACCTTTGAATTTTGTTTTAACTCCAAAACAAAATCTATGAATTTTTCAAACTCTTATTATTTTTTGTTTTTGAAAACAGGATAAAACAAAAATTGAAATAAAGAAGGCTAAACACCAAAATCTCCGAAACCAATAGAGCTCTTATTGCTCTCCTACTTAATTAAGCTAATCTATTTTGGAGATTACTGAATTTCACTCTCTTTTTTCAGTCTTCATTTTTGTAAAATTACAATTCTTTGTACTTGAGAAAATATTGGTGTAAATTACATGAATAAAAATAAAAGAAAGGAAGGCGAATGGCCAAAGGAGAATGTGAAAATCAATTATCTAAAATATTAATCATACAACTAATTAGTAAATTTAGTTTAATCATTAATTAATGGTTGGGGTGATTATGTTTATAGGTATGGGAAGGTGTTCAAGTCCCATTTATTTGGGAGTCCCACAATTGTGTCAACAGATGCAGAAGTGAGTAAATATGTTATGCAAAGTGATGGGAAAGTTTTTGTGCCATCATACCCTAAATCACTCACTGAGTTGATGGGGAAGTCCTCTATTTTGCTCATCAATGGAAGCTTACATAGGAGAGTTCATGGACTCATTGGAGCCTTCTTCAAATCTCCTCATTTGAAGTCTCAAATCACAACAGACATGCAAAATTATGTCCAACAGTCAATGGGGAAGTGGAGGGAGGATCAACCTGTTTTTGTCCAAGATGAAGCCAAACATGTTAGTTCTCTCTCTCTCTCTCTCTCTCTCTCTCTCTCTCTCTTTTTTTTTCTCTCTCTCTCTCTCTCTCTCTCTCTTGTTTTTTGGTAATGAAAAGTGCATTAGAAATTAAACCCGTATATAAAGAGTTTGAAGGAAATTACATTCCATCAAGTTTTTGCTCATGGAATTGTCATCTTAATTAGCTTCCGGGCTAAAAATTAGAAATACAACTAGGAATAGCAAGATAAATATAAAAGTCCCCACCAAAAATAGGAGTATCCTTCGTCAGTGAATCCTCACAATGATTAGCTTCACGAGGATGTGTTTGATTGTGATCGCCTCTTTCTCTCTCTCTCTCTCTCTCTGGTAATGAAAAGTGCATTAGAAATTAAACCCGTATAGAAACAGTTCGAGGGAAATCACGACCCAACAAGTTTTTCCGAAATTAGAAATACAACTAGGAATAACAAGATAAATATTAAAGTCTCTAGTAGAAATAGGATTATCTTTTGTCAACTAATCCACACAATGATTAGCTTCATTGTGGACGTGTTTGATTGTGATTACCCCTCTCTCTCACACACAGCCCCACATCATTGAATTGAAAGCTAGTGTTTTTGTCCTTGTTACTCTTTTGTTTTGTTTGGCTAGGAAATTCCAGCCGTGAACGTTCGAAATGACTTGTCTTAGGAATTTTGAAAAGCTTAAACCAATAGCTTAACTGAAATACAAATCAGGGGCGGCTCCGGAATTTATAGCCAATGATGATAACAATATAGAATGTCTTAAAGACGAAAAGCACTATACAAAAAAGAAACTTCAACTTGAGGTATATCACAAGGGGAAAAAAAATGTAAACATATCTACTGTTTTACAAAAAGATACTCCAACATATAGCTCTTAGTATCTGATAGTATCCCATGACGAGTCATTATCACATGTTAAAAGAGTTTAATTATACTATTTAATTACAAAAATTTAATCGGACTTTCACTTATTGTAACTCCGAATGAGTAATTAAGTGCCGACAATATTAAAGAAAATACAAATTACACTTGAATTGCCAATTTACGGGGGTCACTCAAGGTCGATACAGTAATTTTCCTGTAATGTATGACTCAGAAATACGGCGGAGTTGTCTTATCTGTATGTGCTCCTCATCCAAAATTACCAAATCAGTCCTAATAAAGTTCACCATAAGGCCCATAACAACCCATCCAACGGCATGTGACAATAATAACCAGACCTTTTTGCCCATCATTTGAAGTGCAGTGTGGTTGTGGCCGTGGAAGCCGCACATTTCAAACCTTGAGGCCACTGGAGAATTTGTCCGGTCGTCGTAAAAAATGAAAAGAAAGTGTAGCATGGTTGTGGTACAACTCTGAGGAAGTTGTGATTCTTGCTGGTGGTTTGTGTATCGGGTTGTATATATTTTTCTTACACACGACAAAAATTAAAAATTAATCATGTACTAGTTCATTTATATGATGTATACTAGCTAGTATGAACTTAAGTAATAATTCTTGTACTAATTCATAATTTTGAATTAGTACGAGGATTAGAAAATAATGGTGAAAAATTATGAATTAGTGCGAGGATTAGAAAAATAATTAGTACGTAATAGATGAAGTACGTACTAAATATTTTCTAATCCTCATACGTTTTTACAAATAATGGTGACAAATTATGTTGTTTATTCAGATTGCCTTTCAAGTACTGGTGAAGGCATTGATAAGTTTAGACCCAGGTGATGAGATGGATTTTCTGAAGAAACAGTTTGAAGAATTCATCTCTGGCCTCATGTCTTTACCCATTAATGTTCCAGGAAGCAGACTACACAAATCATTACAGGCAAGTAACTTTCTAATGTAAATTTATTTCCTCATCTTAAATTATGAAACAAAAAAATGAAACTATCTGTGCGCATGCACGTTCGTGGTACGTATAGTGCACGGGCGGGGCATCTTAACTGTCCAAAAGCATTTTTGACAGTTTGGATTTGCCTTTGCTTTTTTACTAGTAATAGTTAACTCTTACCGGTAAAAGAGTGTTTAAAATCTGGACCGTTAATTTGTTGGAATGAACGATTAAGATTTGTTTGTGTATATTGCCTACGTATACATCCATACGCATAGCCAGATTGATTTCAAAATTGGGTTTCTGCAGGCAAAGAAGAAAATGGTTGAGTTAGTTCATAAAACTATTCAAGCTAAAAGGATAAATGGCATTACAGAATTTCCAAGAGATGTAGCAGATGTTTTGCTCAAGGATGAAAGTGAAAAGCTAACTGATGAACTTATATCAGACAATATGATAGATTTGATGATACCCGGGGAGGATTCAGTGCCTGTTCTCATCACTCTTGCTGTGAAATATCTTTCAGATTCCCCTTCTGCCCTCCAACAATTGACAGTATGGAATTCTCTCTCTCTCTCTCTCTCTCTCTCAACAGGTCCAATGTAATGACATGGGGTCCGGATCCTCTCCAGCTGGACGAGACAGTCCTCATTTATATCGTACATTGGTAAAATCAATAGTTTGGATTTGCTAATCAACTGTGATCCGTAAACTCTTACCGGTCAGAGTTGATTACCAAATTCGAACCATTGACTACGCAAATAGATGGCGTAGATGAGGACGGTCTCCTTCAGTCCAAAAGTTGGACTAGAGAGGATCCATTTCCATTGACATGTCACTTTAATGACACAATCAAACCATCTTACATAGTTCCCACATAATAGATATGTGGGATATATGTTAGATACTAAGATGTCACATAAAATGTTGGTTAAAAATTAAGATTTGTTCAACATAGTGATACTCATTCAATGACAACATCTATTTATTCAAGTCCATACCATATACTATCTGGGTTAAGTTTATGGCATAAACTTGATTGCATTATATGAATTGTGTGCATCCAGATCAGGAATGTAATAGTAGACCTACCACGGTTTCACTTCAATGATTTGACATTGAATAACTTTTAAAGCATTGTACACCGCCGTAGTCATATCTTAATGATTTTAGCTGTTCATCTTTGAGGATTTGCAAAATATTGATCATTTGTGTGAAAATCCGATGGATCGGACATCTGTGTTTGAAATCATTGCTAGCAATTACCAGCTGGTTATTTCTTAGTTGATTAGTCTTGATAATTCTCAGGAGGAGAACTTGGAAGTGAAAAGACTCAAAGATCAGCTTAGGGAGCCAATGTGTTGGAGTGACTATTTATCTCTTCCATTCACACAAAATGTAAGTTCACATTCACCAAAACCTATATAGAACACTTGACCACCACAACAAATGTATATAGTCTATGACACAATTTTAATTCCTTCATTGCTAAATAAACAGGTGATTACAGAAACTCTAAGGATGGGAAATGTGATTGTAGGGGTAATGAGAAAGGCCATGAAAGATGTGGAGATAAAAGGGTATTTGATTCCAAAGGGGTGGTGTGTTTTCACCAATTTCAGATCAGTACATTTGGACGAAAATCTATACGACTGGCCGCACCAGTTCAATCCATGGAGGTGGCAAGTAAGAAAACGCGCGCTCTTCCTTTTCCGATCCATAGTTGGTTCTTTTTTTCTTTCGAAAAATCTACCGAAACAAAATAAACAATGAAATAAATCTACGCATTGTTGGCAGCGTTACATTTATCTTACATGAGTGTAGATGTGATCTGGAATATACGTAGTGCTGCCAAGAATATACTATATTATACAAAGAGTACTTTATGAGTTTATTTTTTGGAAATTGATTTTCGCACTCCACAAACTACTATCTGCATTTCAAAAGTGGAGTGTAAAAATCAATCGCTGTCGTATTTTATTTGGGTTGTTCTTGCCTTTAAGGTTCTAAATTGAGTAATATCGTACTATGTCAATTTTGACTTTTCACAGGACAAAGAAGTGAGCAGCAGTAGCTTCACACCATTTGGAGGGGGACAAAGGCTGTGTCCTGGGCTTGACTTGGCCAGGCTTGAAACTTCCATTTTCCTCCACCACTTTGTTACTCAATTCAGGTAATTAACCCGCTCTTCAATATAATTGTCACCATTCTTGAATCTTGATATATTTTGATGTCATTCTTTTTTAATATAACCGAGGAGATGATGTAACAGATCACATATGTGAATATAACTGATGGGTTTGACAAAGTGACATGAAAAAACAACAAGTGTTTGACGTTCATTAGGTTGCATGTTCACATTCCAAATCTTAAGGCGGTTTGGACCAGATACTGGTTACCAAAAAGAATTAAAAATATAATAGATATGAATATAAATTCAAACCATATGTTTTAGTACAATTTTTTTGTATTTTTAGACTTCCTCTCTTCGATATAATTCTCACGCCAAGAGATTACTCTGACATTGTGTAAATAATTCAGACAAAAACCTTATAGTTCGTAAATGAGCCGGTTTAATTGATCTAGTGCTGTATTGGCATGTTAATAACTCGTTCGAGATTGATTTCATGTGACAAACAATTTCTCATACACTAGCCAGCTCTAATTTGGCCCGACAAACTATTTCATACAAAACAAAACTGCTCGAGCTCGGTATACACTCTCCTCAATTGAAATTCGTTTGAGATCGACGACTACATAATCGCGAAAACTCTAGTTTGATCATAGATGGTATATGTATGAGCCTAATTTGATTAAATTGTTTGATTAACGTGCAGATGGGATGCTGATGCTGATTCAATAGTAAATTTCCCCACTGTAAGACTGAAGAAGAGAATGCCAGTTTGGGTCAAAAGGAGAAGGGAAGAATGACAAATGCTTTTCCCCAGAAGCAACTTTTCAATAGGACAAAAAGAAAAGAAAAAGGTGCACCCTTGTGGAATGGGGCATTGGAAGCTGACACAATTGTCCTATTTCCTAGATCTTTCACACACGTTGCACATGTATGGACAAGATAGATATACATGTGGCTTGGGGCTAACAAATGAGTGGTGTTTGGAACCCTCATCTTTTATTTTTTGCATTTTACGTTTTATATTTTGACCTTTTAATCTATGGTTAAAATCTATTATTATCTATAGAGTGTTTGAGAAAAATGTGTAGAATGCATTTAATAAAAGAATTAGTGTTTTAGAAATATGTGTATTCTGCATTCTCGAAGTATTTTATGTTAACCAAAAAGAGAAGTCAGAAAGCTCCTCAACCCCCCCCCCCACTTCCTTTTTCACTTCTCCTCTCTAACTCTCAAAATTGAAAAACCATTATTCTATATTGTGTTTTGCAATGAGACTCCAAACACCCATAAGTTGGAAAGGGAAAAATGAGAAGCCAAAAAATGGGCTGCCAAATACCCCCGAATTATTCAATGGTTTGGTCACCCGATACCCCTTTACACCACATATTTTGCGGGGTCCATACACTTAGTATAGATTTCCCTGCACTATATTGATGTGAGGTCCATACATTATTTTTTTGGTGAGGTTCCTATGCTTGGTTCAAATTTCCCCAATGAGATTTCCCTGATTCTTATTCCAACTCAGAATACCCAATCGGAGTTGGCTTCTTTGGCATTTGGGGTTTAACTACGGGGGGGGTGGGCAGTTCACCCTTTTGCGCCTCTATTCGATCTTAATTTCATAATTCGACCGGTTTATATTTTAGACCTCAATCAAGTTGTAATCCGACATCTAAAAGAATATGATGTAAACAAGTTTACATGCGAAAATTGGGTTCTGCTAGGATTAGATTCAATGTGCATGAAACCCAATTTTCACTAAAAACCCTAGGAAGTTGCCTACAGAAACTCCAAAAGCACACTTCAAAGGATTTATCTTAAGGTCAAACTTTTTCATCCTGAAGAATTACTAACTCCTAAGGTGCTCTAAGTGCTTATTGAGACTTCACCACTACATCCTCAATGCAAACCTCCATGAAATGGCCTATGATGACATGAGACATAGATCGAGTTCATTACCTGTTGATAGGTAGCACTAGCATTTTTCAGGCCGAAGGGCATCACAACTCATTCAAATATCCCCAAAGCTCCTAGACACCTGAAGGCTGTCTTGGAGGTATCGGCCCTGTTAATTAAGATCTAGTTATAACTAGAATGTCCATCCATGAAGAATAGGAATTTTTGCTTTGCTGCTCCATCAACCATCAAATCTGCTACTGGCATTGGATACTCATCCTTTGGTGATGCAAGATTCAAGTTTATGTAGTCTATGCATACCCAGATCTTGTCGTTCTTCTTGACAACATGTACGATATTAGAAAGCCAAGTAACATACGTCCTAGCATCCTTTCAATCTCTGTTTTGACTTGAAGCTCCACTTCCGTTGACATCCTCCTAGGAGGTTGCTTGAAAGGTGTGAATCTTGGTTGGATGGGTAACTTGTGCTCTACCAAGTCTTTTGAAAGGCTTGACATTTCAATGTAATCCCACGCAAAGCAACATTTGAACACCTCCAAGATCTACACAAATTTCTTCTTAATGTCTTCATGCAGGAGTTGGCTTACATACACAAGCCTGGGATTCTCAAAATCTCCCAAATTCATTTCTTCCAAAGGATCCTGGATGTTAGCCTTCAAATTGACTAACTTGGCTGGCATTGCATCCAAATCCTCCATTTTGATCATCATTAAGGCCTTCATCCTCATGCATAAATCCATTGCATTGGCCGAACCAACATCTTCTTCATCGAATAGCTGTAATATCCCTTTTTCCACCAAGTATACTCCAAACTTGTTCATGGCTTGAAGAGCCACGTTTTCTCAGAACTGGATGGGCTTGCTGACATTAGCAAGGGTTTGAAAAGCATGGATGATTGGCCTATTAAACTTTGGGCTGACTAACTCATGGATCCTCAGCTGATGCAATTGGAGAAAGAGACACCACTTTATGGCGCCCGTAATTATCTAGGCCTGCCACCTTCATTGGGCCTACATTTGGATCATAATGCCTTGCCTTTGCATGGTTTGCAGTGGCTAGAAAAGGCATACTGCCCGAACCACTTCTACATCATCATGGTTCCAATAGATTAGGCATTGGTGGAGAGTTAATGGCACAACCATACAAGCATGAATCCAGTCTTTCCCTAGCAATACATTATGCGTGTAATGATAATTGATGACGAAAAATGGAGAAGTAGGAGTCTTCGTACCTTCCGTTAGGTTCATGATAAGAATACATTGGCAGGCAGTTACTCCTCCGATGAAATATGTTAGGCTCGCGCTTGATGCCACCAGGTCTTGTTTTGTTTTTCCCAATTTAGTCATCGTAGCCATTGGAATCAAATTAGCCGTTGAGCCATTTCCTACCAGCAAACGATTAACTGGATTTCATCCAAGCATCCAGAAATCTATAGTGGCTTGATGTGCTTTACCACTTGCTACAATCCAATAGGGATGCAATCCAAATTCTCCCTCCCTCTCTCCCTCCTTCACTACCTCGTAACATATTGGCAACTCAACCAGACCAAAAACTACTACAAACAACTTGACTGATCCCTCAGGGATATAGGTTGACCTTGTCATCAAACATGACTTCATTGCAACTATCTCTTTCTACATTTAGTTCAACATACCAATTGGAAGAATCAATCTCTCTTGAATATAAATTTGTTTTGATTGTTCTGCCAATACCAATTTGTTTGAGGGATGAAGTTTCTTAAACCATAACATGAGAAACAACTGCTATAGGGGGACTCGATATTCATCAAATAAACCCTCTCAACTTACTTTTTAGACCCATCTTGTCGAGATGAATGATTAATCCATAACATGAATTTTAAAAAAAATGAAGAAAAGATGAAAAAAAAAAAACCAAAACGAAAAATTACCAAAAGTACTGAAATGAATCTAACAAAAATTCTCTCCCTCACACTCTCTCCATTATATATATATTTTTTGTATAAATAAATTTTTTCATGGTCTAGCCTTGTGAATCCATTTTTTGGTAGGCAGAGGGAGAAATTAATGCAAATTCAGCCCTGTTTCTTGATTCCATCTTTTCCGTCTACAGGTGGTCGCGTCTATTGTTGTATATGCTTATGTGTTTCCAAGGTTGTACTACAGAATTATCAGTGACTATTTCGGGTGTCTGTATCTATGTACGTTTTTGTTATATATCTCTGTAATTTGTTCTTCTGATCTTGTTTTTTACAATGGCAGTGACCTTTCTCTCAAAAAATAAAATAAAATAAAAAATCAAGGGAGCTCGGGCAAATTAAGCATAACCCCAGTGCTTGTTAGGTGCCAAGATTGTGCATGGGCAAAGCTGATTTTGTAGGGTTTCCATTCTGTCTGAAAACCTCATGGCAACATATTCTTGTTACATGGTTTTTTCTCTCATTCTGTGAGACTAGTTATGAAACTTAGCAATGTGCTTGAAAGGTTCTTTGTTTGATAAAACTTGTTCTTCTTCTTATCCTCCTCGTCCTCCTCATTCTTTGGTTACCCATTGGCATTGGCATGCTCTGCGTTGTACACTCGTCTTTCAAATTCTCTCCATTCGGTAAAGCACCTTGCCCGAACCTGACATATTGAAAAACCAAATTTAGTTGAATCTGAAAGAAGATAATTGAGCCTATGAGACCATCTTATTTTGAAATATATGAAATAGGCTAAGCTGAACAGTTGTATCGATAGAAATGGTGAAAATAGAGAACTGTCTCATAAAACAAGTTATGTCAGGTTTTTATTTCTTACCCCCTCCCATGTTGGTCTTCCATCTCTTGATGAGCCCTGTGTGCAGAAAAAACATTAAAAAATATTAGTAAACATGTACAAAAATTGGAAGAAAAGATGTAACCAAATATAGGGTTCTCGATGTTATTATGTTAGTTCATTATTTTCATGCTAAAGTGAATTTTACCTGATCTCCAAGGGAGGGCACCACCTTATGCTCTACCCATTGCGCATCAACGACGCCCATCATCTCAGGTGGCCTCTGCAATATCAATATATCTATTCCCTCGTTGTACTTCCTTTTCCTTCTAATAATATTCCAAAATAATAATAAAAAAAAACCAGATTTTTTTTTTCTGTTCAAAAGCTTGTTTTATGCATTGTCTGTATGCTTCCATAAAATTCACTTTGCATACAAGAGGTGAAGTTCAAAATATATCTTCATACCTCTACACATCTCCAGAGAGCAAGATCAAGGCCCCATCCATGAATCAAATCATTCTGTTAGATAAAAAAAGAAATAATTTCTCATCCTAGTCGAGTTGAAAGAGAATTAGAGTTTTCATCGTGTTGTTTTGAGTAGAGTCGTACCTGGATCATGTGCCAAACACATTGCCAAGATTTTCTAGAGAAAACCGGGGCCATTATTTCAACAAACCTGCAACTCTATGTAAACATCAGAAAACTGGGGAGACTTATCGTCGTATTTATCGTGACAAATGACAATCAAGATCTCCAAAAATAATGAAATTTTGTACAGGTTTCTTGATTAACATTTGGAATGAAAATCGATGCTGTATAATGAATGATACCCTGCACATGGTGGCAGATTCTGGTCTTTACACTTGCTTGGATCTTCTTCAGATTTCCTGAAAAAAATTGTGGGCATTGGTTAAGAACCAAACTAACATATGCCTAGTTTGGCACCTAATATTCTACTAAAGATGAAACAAAACCACAGTTTGGGGGTTTGGCTTTACTTGTGGACTTCGACGCCTTCCCTCCTCTTTGTCATTGACCAATTCAATGGGATTTTTGATTCAATTCCAGGCTGGGATATCTCTAAGCCGTGTTTCTTGACTAGTTTCAAGTACCTATTCAAAACCAAACATGCATAAGATGAGGTTGATATTGTCCACCGGGGGCTGATCATAGTTGCGAACTGACCAAAAAAATCTTACTCTTCTGCATTGAAATGCTCGACCCCGAGATCTTCATCCCAGATAAATATATATTCGTATTTCGATACAATAGCTGGATGGAGAAAACGCTTTGCATACCACCTGCCATAAGCAGCTAATATTAGTGCAATTAGAATCTACAAGAGAAGTACTAAGTTAGCTGGTTTTCCACATCTTTTTTTTTTATACATTTTGTGAAGATTGATTCTTGTGACTTGAACCAGTGCCACAATGCTAGAACAGGGGCATTTGCCACGACTTCTGGTTAAGAATAAAAGCAATCAGTATTCATTATCTGTTGCAACTTAGCCACTATAAAGACAATAGGAAGTCTCTGAAGTCTCAGAAATTTTTTCGGTGCCGGATGGGTTCCATGTGGCACCGCCACGTGATGCCCGGTCGGCCCATCCGAGCTGTTTATCCGTGTTCTGGACGGCCCAGATTTGTTGGGGTAAGCACCCCCCATATTTACAAAAATGCCACCGAACAACCTAGCACATTTGAGCCGTCCAAAAAAAAAAAAAAAAAAACTCAGATGGGCCGATGGGCACCAAGTGGCTCGTTTCCTGAAGTCTGAACCGATTTTGGGTGCCATTGAGCGAAGGTATTAAACATTTTCTAGGGTGGTTTCAAAAAATGCCTATTACCACTTAGCCTGTTTTCTTGCACTGATATGAATCGCTCTGCGCGACCATCCAAACTGGTCCCATTCACTTGTCCTCCCATCATAGTGAAACAATACGATGGAGAAGTTCTCTGAGAACTACAAAAATCACAAATATCGTCGATTGATACACAGAGAAATTAATCGTTAACAGAATTTTGAAAATATGAAAGGAGAAAATTCTGCACACCTTCATGATAATTTGATTTACGATATCCTTCTGGTCATACCCAACTGCTAAAGCTAACAGGTACTTTTGTTTCCCCACCAAATCCTACAATCCAAGAGTACACCAAAGTTCATGAATCAAAGAACTAATGTAGAAATCTTTTGACAAAAACTCCTGAGTCATCTTCTTTTCTTGCAACGAAAAATGAATGGAATTATACCTCACCAGAATTCTCCTGCAAACCATGAAGATAAAAATCTGAATAAGGCTCGACAATGCCAGGGGGCAATGATTCAGCTCCTCGTGGATTTGTTGCCACATATATCTGCATAACCCGATTCTAAACCAGCATAATATATGCTGCTAGTATAATGTATTTGTGCATATATATACTCGCACTATATCACACTTACACACGGACTCACAAAAGGGTATCAATAAACGAGATAGGCCTACCCTTGTGGTGTTATGTGTATTAAACGAGAGACTTGAGCTTGAAACATGTGCAGATGAAGCTGAATCGAACTTGATCGTATGCTTGTTATCTTGTATAGAATGGTCCAGTCTGGGCATTTGAACCTGGAACCGGAGAAAAAAGACAGGTATGAGTCAAGATTTTCCTCTCGAAAGGACGAGTGTGAAATGTACCTTGTCTGATGAAACACTGTGAAACGAGGATCCAATGAGATATCCCATGATAACACTGGATACAGCTACAAGGAGCAGCCATTGCTCAGTTACTTTCCAGGAAAGAAATTTCAGATTTTCCATCAAGAAAGTTGTGTACATCGATTGCGAAAATGAGAAATGGTAATCTTCTCGTCTGACCTAAGGCCTGTATTTTTGGTAGGAAGGACAGAGCACATACATTTCAAGGTTATCAGAATCTAAGTGCAAAATTTTTTTTGGGTAACTGGTGCAATATTTTTTATTGCTATTCCATTTTTAGCTTAATTCTTCGGCTTCTACCTTAATTGATGGCTTTGGCCTAGTTTATGGGAATTAATGGAATTACCATATAAGGATGTAACCGCTCATTGCCATAAAGAGTTTTCCTGAATTTTTACTTGCAGAATCTTTTCATGAGTCTCCGGAGCCACCACTGAAATGGTAACCTTTTCATTGCCTACTTGGTTATCTTGTAGTGCGGAGCCACGCTATAACCTGTAGTAGGGTGGCATCCGAACTATTGATCGTGCAATGATCCTGATTTTATCTCAGCATTTGCATGATCCGAGCTGTTCACAGGGTTGGCCTGGAGATTTGGGTTGCCCAAGCCCGACTCCGAGTCATTGATGATCGAGATCAACGGCTTGAATGCCGCCCTTCAGGTTGTAGTGCGGCTCTACATTACTGCCCTCAAAAGTTCATACAGATAAGCAAAATACACCGTTCACAGGATCCCATTTGCCATGTATGTGTAGGCAGTGGCGGACCCAGGAATCCAACCCAATGGGGGCACCTTATTAATTATAACGTGCAATTTTTTTAGTCAACGATCTTGCTAAATTACGATATTTATTATGGATTATAAGGTTTATAATACATACTTTTTATAAAAAAAAAGAACAAAAACAAACACAGAATTAATCCTACATTTTTATTTTTGAGATATATGTAAGTGTGTATGCTAAATATAGCGTTCTATTACATAATTGTGCTAAATATGTAAGACTTTTTTTTTTTTTTTTTTTTTAGTTTTGAGCTGGGATCAGTGAGGGCACGTGCCCCCGCGTGACCCCCCTTGGGTCCGCCCCTGTGTGTAGGTGTCACCCCATGTAAGAGAAGTGTTATAAATAACTGTTGCATTGAAAATTTTCTCCGCTTGTGGTGCTATTCACCGGATATCGAATTGTGGAGCTTGAGATTGCTAACGTTCTTCATTCCAGTCGTTTATTTTACACTATGTGACAATGTGTGGATGAAATACGATAGGTAATTTAAATGGGTTGTTTTCCTTCTTTTTTTTTTTTCTCAAACAGTTCGCTACAATAGTTTGCTAAACAAGTTTCTATTTTTCCTTTTGAAATACTTATAGAAGTAGTTGAGGGAAAGAAACACTACCTTCGTCTCAAAATGGATGTCCATTCTCACTATTAACACCTCCCAAAAATTCTCTATATTTCTTAATGTATAATATTTTTTGTGATTTTAAAAATTCTATTTAGTAAAACTAGGTAGATCTATCAAACAAGATCCATATTGAAAATAAAAAATAATACTCCACTCCCCCAAAAATTTCTTGTCCGTTTTTCAGCATGTGTGCCACTTTAAAATTATTTAGATCTTTTGACATATAATGTTTGTTATGATTTAAATTTTTTTAAATAGATTTAATCAAGATCCAAATCACATATTTAAAACCTTATACATTTGAAAAATATAAATAATTTTTATTTATTCGAAATAGTAAAAGTTGACAAGAAATTTAGGACGAATAGAGTAAAATATAACTAATTTGTAAGAGGGGTGATTAGTGACATTAAACAAATAGCATGATAAACAAAAAGAGGGAGAGAAAATATTAGTGGCCGAACCGCCAGGCTAGCTCAGCTGGTGGGTTCACTTGCCTCCTCAGTGGAGGTGGAGGTTCAAGTCCCACGAGGGGCGTGGTTTGTCTAACTTACTAACACTCTAACTCCCCTGTCCCGCTAATGTATATTATTTGGCAAAAAAAATTTATTAGTGGCCGAGGTAAATTTTTGCGAGAGCAAATTTCCATATGAACATAGTCCAAATGAAGGAATAGCACATTAGAGATTTCGAGCCAGATAGCTGAGAGTAGGGGTGGTAAACGATGCAGTTTGATCCTCGTTTAGTATTTTTCCAAATAAAATTGAATATCGCGGTTTGGATAATGGCACGATTTGGTTTAGTTCGGTTCATATTCCCGGTACTTAAACCGCCAGAGGTTTCCACCGTTTAAAATTTTCCTAACCCACCAGATCGGTATGAAGCCATTGTTGGTAGAGGAGGAAGAAGAAGGATTGGTGGAGCCTGCCGCCCCTCCCCCAATCCGTGATTGATTTCGTCTTTCTTGATTGATTCGGCCCTCTTTTCTCGATTTCGTCTTCTTTCCCGAGGCAAAAACTGCTTATTCAGATCTTGGAATCTATCAGACCTGACCCATTTTGATATGTCTACGCTGCTGCGTCACCGCTACTTTCTCTTCTCTTCAACTGATGAGTGAACTGAAAAGACTCCATTGGAAACAATTTGTGCCGATTGCAGTCTCAAATAAAATTAATCATTTGTCACCAATTCAACTTCTTCTCTTCGTTAGTTGGGTTGCAAGGCAAGGGATTAAGGAGAGGACAGCTATCTCAAATCAGGTACACTCTTCTCCAAATCTGCTATTTATTTCCTTCATTACTTTCTTGATTTGTGCCTTTTCTTTGTGTAGCGGCCGGGGGTCCAAGGGGGGTCTCATTACCCTCGGCTACATCCCTCCGAGGGGGCAGGGGTCCACAGGGGGTCCCCCGCTAAAATCACTGCGGAACGCCGGGGCTCCCTTCGGCGAGAGCGTGCTCGGGAAGGAATTCACCTCGGGAGACTGCACCAGGAGCGGCTCGGAGCGCCTCCGTGGTTCGGTCTCCGAGGGTACCCGGACCGAGCCGATTGACCTCGGTGCCGGGGCGGGTCGCGTCAGGTGGCAGGGGGCTCGATCGAGGCACCTCCTGACAGCCTGAGTGGCACATTAATGAGCTCAGCCACTCCACGTGCACTACATCATGGCGTCCCACCAACCCTGCAAACCTACGCCCGCAGGGGTAGGAGATCTGACTGATAGGGGCATCAGAAGCACGTGACGCCTCTGAGAGCACAGCCGCCGAGGCGCCACTTGAGTGGCATACGTCGAGTCCGGGTTAGGTACTAACGTGGTTGCTCTCTTGTGCAGGTCCCACTCGGTGTGTACCCCATTTGCACACGGATCCGAGATCCTCTCCCTCGATACCCCTCTCCGAGTTCTCCCTAGGGGCCAAGTGAGGTTCAGTCCAACTCCTCCCCCACTCAGTGCACTCCCCAAACGGGCAAAGAGGCCAGTCGGGTGAAGAGCCACACTTTGCCCAATGATCAGTTGAACAATTGATCACAATTGAACAAAAAACCAAAACAAAAAACAGGTTGAACAACACCTTGACATGTCCCCCCAATTAACTTGGAACTGGGGTTTTGTTGAGCTGATTTTTTGATGTTTCTTTCTTTTTGTTTTTTTTTTGTTTTTATTTTACTTTTCTTTTTTCTTTTTTTTATCCGAAGAATTTAAAAGTTAGAAAGGGTGCATTTGAACTAAGTTATTTTTTTGATGTAGACATTTGGTTTTATTTAATTTTAGTTACTTTTTCTTTTTAGCTTTTCGTCGTAATTTTTACATCACTTAGGTGGTCTTGTCATCTTGACGGGCTCGATGGGGATATAAGAAAAATATAAAGACAAACGAAAGTTGAAAAAAGTTCTAAAGACGCTAAAAGACCATCTTTTTCGTCTTTTTTGAACTTTTTGTCTTTGCTGAGCTTTTTCAACTTTGGTCTAATACTTCTATACTTTTTCGATTCCTCACAAATGATAAATGAATAAAATTTGACCCGAAGCTGGTAAAAATTAAGCGAAAACAACTAAAAAGATTTGGTCAAAATGACCCAGAAATTTAGGCTAAATGTTGGACGGATTTCATTTATGTCCAAAACTAATCTGCATTTGTGGTAGATTTTCTAAACACAAGTGTCTTGCCATGTCAACAAAAATTGAAAAAGCATATATTTCAGAGGACGAAAAAGGGTTGTCGGACGGGGTCACGGGGATATGCCTTTTCAAATAGCAGAGGAAACCCGGGCAACATAGGCACAACCTCAGAGCTTTTTAGGTGCAAAGATGATTTTGTTGGGTTTCAATTAGGTCCACAAACCACTTGTTGACAACATGTTCTTGTTTACATCAGTAAGTGGAATTTTTTCCTATCAATGCTGTGAGAATTGATATGAAACTTAGTAATATACTCGGAAGGTTCCAAGTATGATAAGTGTATTCTTCCTATTGTCCTTGTTCTGTAGCTACCCATGTTCAATTTCCATGCTCTGCATTGTACACTCGTCTTTCAAATTCTCTCATTTCGGTATAGCATCTTGTGCGAACCTGATATTGCAAATCCAAATTTCAGTTTTGAATCTAGAAGAAGATTTTGAGCCTATGAGAGCACCTTATTTGAAATATATGGATAAAGCATGACATGTTAGGTTCTTAGTTCTTACCCCCTCCCTTAGTGGTATTCCATCATTTGATGTGCCCTGTATGAAAAAGTATAGTAACTTATATTACTAAATATGTACAAGGGTAGATATGTGAGCTCATTAATTTCATGGTAAAGAGATGTTTACCTGATCTCCCAGGGTGGGCAGCAGCTTATGCTCTACCCATTGTGCATCGACAACACCTATCGTTTTATTTGGTTTCTGCAAAACATCAAGGTATCATACTCCCTTGCCTTACCTCTTTTCCATTCTAATATTATTCGCTAGAGCTCTTCAGATATTAAAATAAAACCCTTTTTTTTTCTTTGCCCAAAAGCTTGTTTTATGCATTGTCCGTATGCCTTGATAAAATTCGCTCCGAGTAAAATGGATGATAGTTGTACTCCGAATAAAATGGATGAGAGTTGTAATTTTGTCTTCATACCTCTACACATCTCCAGAAAGCAAAATCAAGGCCCCATCCATGAATCAAATCATTCTGTTAGATGAAGAAAGAAAGCATTTCTCATCCTAGTCAATTTGAAAGAGAAAATAGAGTTTCCATCGCATTCTTCTGAATTGAGTTGAAGAGTCACACCTGGATCATGTTCCAAACACATTGCCAAGATTCTCCTTGAGAAAACTGGGGCCATTATTTCGACGAACCTGCAAATCTATCCAAACATTGATACAACTGTGGAGGCTTGTCATCTTATGATGACATTATAATCTTGGCAGATAGTGAAATTATGTTTTGTTTTCTTGATTAACAATGCGGTATGAAAATAGTCTGTGCACAACCATACCCTGCGCATGGCGGCTGATGCTTGCCATGACACTTTCCGCCTTCAACTTTCCTGAAAAAAATTGCAGATGTTGTTTAGGAACCAAACTTACATATGCCTAGTTTGGCAACTTCTTTTTTTGGTGTTTTTGATAATGAAAGTTAGAATGTGGATTTTTTGGGTTTATACCCTCTTTAGTGCTTGGATTGCTCCAGAGTCCAGACTAGAGAAACCAAAGGGAATTGACAACTATATTAGGTTATTGAAAACTAATCTACTAAAGACAAGACAAAACCCGATAATACTTAGGTTTGGCTCTACTTGTGGACTTGGATGCCGTCCCTCCTCTTTGTCATCAACCAAGTCAAGCCCTTTTTTGATTCAATTCCAGGCTGGGATATCTCTAAGTTATGTTTCTTGACTAGTTTCAGGTACCTAGCCAAAAACACACATAAGATAAGGTTGGTATCGACCAGGCTGATTATAGTTGCAAACTGAAAACAAAATAACAAACTTCCTTCTCACTCTTCTGCATTGAAATGCTCGACCCCGAGATCTTCATCCCAGATAAATATGTATTCATAAGCAGATACAATATCCGGATGGAGAAAACGCTTTGCATACCACCTGTAATACACAAAAAGCTTATTCGCAGTTAGAGTCTACGAGAGAAGTGCTTTCAGCGGTTTTCTTTGGTGTATTTTTTTTGTTTGGAGGCTGATACTTTGCATCGAACCAGTTCCACAATGCTGGACCAGTGGCATTTGCCACAGGTTAACAGTAATTGCAATGAGTGTTATCTATTTACCACTTAGCCTGATTTCTTGCACTGATATGAATTGTTCTGTTTGACCATTCAAACTGATCCCAGCCACTTGTCTTCCCATCATAGTGAAACAACACAATGGTGAAGTTTTCTGAGAACTACAAGACTCAAAAAAAATTGTTAGATTCGTAAACAGAGAAATAAACCATTGACAGAGGTTTGAAAGTATGAACGGGTAATTAAATTTACAGACCTTCCTGATAATTTCATTTATGATATCTTTCTGGTCATACCCAACTGCTAAAGCTAATAAGTACTTTGGTTTCCCCACCAAATCCTGCAATCCCAGAGTACAACAAGTTCATGAGTAAGGATTACTGCAGTAATTGTAAAGGGGAGTAGTAGGGTCCAAGAAAGAGAAATGGATGACTTAGATATGTAGGAAAGAGAGATGGATGGCTCAGATTTCGGAGAAAATTTTCATGAACCCTAACATTTTCGAATTGTAAATGAGGTGCTTGAGGTAGTTCCAGTGAAGCCATGGCATAGTTCTAGTGAAGTCATTACAGTTAGCTCCAAATGGGCAGTATCATTCAGTTGGAAGTTTGTTAGGAATCCGTTTCCTTTGCTGTTATGTGTTGCTGTATTTGTTTCAGTTAAATTCAGTTGTAGTTTGGTTAGCTAGCCTTGTCGGTCAGACATAGTTGCTCTGTGTATAATTAGGTGGCGAGATGCTTACCCTTCTATATTTGGTTGTCGACGGATGGCAATGCGGCGGTGGCAGACTATCTTAAATTGGAAAGTGATTTCGGTGTGATGGGATGTTACGCTTCACAGGGAGGTACAAGAATGGGAGCATGAGGAGTTGTTGGATCTCATCGGAAAACTATATGCAATGAGGGACGTGGGGAGGGGAGGATTTTTTGAGGTGAATTTCGGCAACAAATGGGTTTTTTCAGGTGAAATGTTATTACCAAGTTTTGGCTGGAGAAGCAAATACGGTATTTTCCTAGAGAGCTATTTGGGGTACTCGTGCGCCTACAAAGGTTTCTTTTTTTGCTTGGTGTGCAGCAAATGATAAGATCCTCAACATACATAATCTAATGTGGCATGCTTATGGTGAATCAGTGTTGCATGCGCTTGAGAGATGGAGAGTCAGTGGTGCATTTGTTTATGCATTTGCTTATTCACTGTCTAGTCCCCAAGGAGGTTTGGAATGTTGTTCTTGTTTTGTGGGGCATATCTTGGGTTTTTTCTTCGACAATGGTGGAGCTTATTGAAGAATGGTATGGGGCTAGAGTGCCTAGGAGAAGATGGAAGATATGGATTATGATTTCATTCTGCTAGATGTGGTCAATTTGGAGAGAGACATCGTAGATATTTTGACGGGGAGGATAGCCCAATGTTCAGAATTAAGAGTGTTTTGATTTCTACTTTGTTTAGTTAAGAGTTGAGGGAGTGTAACCCAACTTTGATTCAATTCTTTGATATGTTATATGTTTGGAGTAGGGCGTGGGGGGGTATAGGACTATAGGTCTTTTGTTACTTTGATCTTTTCTTTTTTATTCCTTGATCTTTTCTTTTTTATCCCATTGATGCCTTTTCAATAAAACTTTTTTACTTAAAAAATAAAGTGTAAATTTACAGTGGTTTGCGTGTTGTGTAATTCAATCTAGGAATGAAATGGAAATGTGGTTCTTCTTTTTCTTCATCTCTGTTTAAGCTTTTCTTCAATCTCATGACAAAATCTCCTGGATAATAGAAGAAAGCATGTTTTCTTTTTTCATCCCACCTAAAATCAATTCAGTAATACCTCACTAGAATTCTCCTGCTGTCTATGGAGATAAAAATCTGAATAAGGCTCAACAATGCCTGGGGGCAATGACTCAGCACCTCGCGGATTTGATGCTGCATATATCTGCATTTCAGATTCTCACCAGTATTATCTATATGCTGCTAGTATGTTATATTTGTGCAGATATTTACACTCTCACTCTGTTCACATTTACACACGCACCAAGAGAAGTGTATCAATAAACGAGGCAGGCTTACCCTTGTGGTGTTATGTGTATCAAACCATGGACTTGAGCAGGAAACATCTGGAGATGGAACCGGAGTTGAATCTAACATTATTGTATGCTTGTCATCCTCTACATTAGTATAATTTAGTCTGGGCATTAGTATCTGGAACTGCAGAAAAAGCCAGGTATGAGTCAAGATTTTCGTCACGAAACGACGATTGTGAAATGGGTTATTTGCGACTTGCAGTCGTATCTTGCTGTTCAAGCAAGTATACCTTGCTTGATGAAACCTTGTGTAATGATGACCCAATGAAATATCCCATAATAACACTGGCTGGTATAGCTACAAGGAGCAGCCATAGTTCACTTACATTCCTGGAAAAATTTCAGATTTTCCATCAAGAAAGTTAGTATATAGGATTCACAAAAAATGAGAAATGATAATCTCCTCATTGGGCCTGCATGTATAAGAACTGGAACTGATTGGAACAGAAATTGAAAATGAAATTAACAGTAACGTGTAAACCATAATGAGACCCGTATTTCACCTCATGTTCTTAAAATAGATACTATCGAACAATCCAATGAATGGAATTGTGTAGTTCTCTCCCTCTGGAAAATAATCGAAAGTACCAAAATGGGCAAGGCAGCAAAGTGTTGAATTTCTTTCGTGGTTGGATGTGATACCATAATTTAAAACTCTCTACCATCCATCACTAGGCCATTGGCAGGCTGCAGCCTAGAGGCCGTCAATTTATTTGTTATTTGTTTTTCCGTTTTCACAAATCTTCGACCAGATCCGTTCAAAATGAGTTCCACGAATCGTTATTCAAAAATGAGTTTGACCAATCCTTTCAAAATGAAGATGATGATCGCAAGCAGAAAACTTAGTCAATGGCCGCTCAGATAACATATAGAATCAACTGAATTTGATTCACCATTCTCTAGAATCAACATGAATTTGATTCATACATTCTCTAAGAACTCTTGAGGGCATCTATGCTGGGCGGACATACATGGGGTAGGAGTGTTTGAGGGCAACTCAAACCCTATAATAGGAAAGTGATTTAAAACCAAACTAAAACCACTATAAACCCTATAATATGAGAAAGTGCAAAACTAAACCATAAACCTAAAAATCCCTAGACTGAAATGAAAGTCCTAAAATCTTAATGCCTAATCCTGATGAAATTCTACCCTATTCTAAATGTACGGTCCTATTTCTAAATCCTAAATGTAATCCTAAATTCTAAATGTACTCTAAATTTAGGGTAAATCTTATGACTAGGTGCCAAACTTTAGGATAAGTGCTAAAAATGATCTAAATTCTAAATGTATTTGTTTTTTTCTAAATTCTAAATTTTACGTTGGCACCCAAATAAGGCCCAAAATTCTAAATGTACGGTTTCCTAAATTTTTTTTTTTTTTGAAAAAAAATGTAAAATGTAAATTTAAATTAGGTAAGATTCCTAAGAACTTCTAATTTTCCCTAAACTTTAGAAAATCCTAGAAAATCCCTGATTGCATCCTCAAATGAATTTAATCATTTGTCAAATATTTGTTTTTTGTAAGAGCATCTCCTACCCATCTCCAAACTCAAGATTTTATTATGTCCATGGCACCCAAATAAGGCCCAAAGCCTCCATATTTGGAGAATCTCCCACATGGAGAGCCATCTCATTTCTCCCTTTTAGTAAGATTTCCATTTTATTTTTTTTTTTGAACAAAAAAAAAAAATCCTAATTTCTTTTTACTAAATTTTCTTGAATGAATCTAATAAAATTTTTAGTAAGATTCCTAGTTGAACTATTAATTTCTTCGAAACCCCATTAGAAAAATCACTTTGAAATCCAACAGCCCGTACATCCCTGATTGCAGCCTCAAATAAAATTTTATCATTTGTCACCAATTGAACTTCTTCTGCTTTGAAGGTTTGTTACTACAAGGGATTAGGGTTTTAGTACAGCTATCTCAAATCAGGGACACTCTGCATTTGCATGGACCCAAATCTAAAATATTTATTTCATTTATTGCTTTCTTGATTTGTGGCTTTTCTTTGCTTAATGATAATTTGAACAATTTAACCAAAAAAAAAAAAAAATTTTTGAGTCTCAAAATGGAGAAAGAGTGAGAGATGGGTTGAACACTTGATATGACATAGATACCCAAATTACTTGGAACTGGGGTTTTGTTGAGCTGAGGAGTTTTCTTGGTTCTGTCATTGGAAACAAAACAAAAAGGTTGAACACTTGTTTTTTACTTGGAACTTTTTTTTGAGCTGAGGAGTTTTCTTGGTTCTGTCATTGGAAACAGTTTGTTTTTACTTTTTTTTTTTTTGTCCGAAGAACTTAAGAGTTAGAAAGCGTGCATTTGGAATTTTTACATCATATCATTTGTCTCAACGGAAATATCAAAAAAATATAAAAATATAAACAAAAGTTGAAAAATGTTCTAAGACACTTTGTTATCATTTTACAAAATTTCTCTCTAAAAGTTTTCATTGTTTCGTCATCCGTATTTTCTTTTGTTTGTAGTGATTTTTTGTCAATTTTTTTATTTATTTATTACTTTTTGGATGTACATCACGTACCTCTATTCAAAAATGAAAAATCGTTAAAAATGTCAAAAAAAATTGACTACCAACAAAAAATTACGCCGCCTTCTGCAAAACTTGTCTCTCCAAAACATATCTCAAAACTACCAACCAAACACTACGTAAAAGCCTATCTTTTTGGTCTTTTTGAACTTTTACTTTTATACTTTTTCGATTCCTTTAGTTGAGAAAGACGATAAATCAATAAAAGTTGACCCAAATTTGGTAAGAATCAAACGAAAACAACTGAAAAGATTCAGTCAAAATGACAGAGAAATTTAGGCTAAATGTTGGACGGATTTCCTTCATGTCCAGAATTAATCTGCATTTGTGGTAGATTTTCTGAGGAAGAAAAAGGGCTGTAGGACGGGGTCAGGGGGATATGCCTTTTCAAATAAACCAAGGAAACTCCGGCAAATTAGGCACAACCTCAGGGCTTGTTAGGCGCAAAGATGATTTTGCTTTGTTTCAATTAGGTCCCAAACCACATGTTCTTGACAACATGGTCTTGTTTACATCAGTACATGGTTTTTCTCTGTCAGTGCTGCGAGAATTGATATGAAACTTAGCAATATGCCCAGAAGGTTCTAAGTATGATTAGAGTATTCTTCCTATTGTCCTCCTTGTTCTCTGGCTACCATGGCCATTTCCATGCTCCACGTTGCACTCGTCTTTCAAATTCTTTCATTTCAGCTTTGCATCTTGCCCGAACCTGATATTGCAAATCCAAATTTCAGTTTTGAATCTAAAAGAGGAAAACTGAGCCTATGAGACCATCTTATTTGGATATATGAAATAGGCTTAGCTGAATGGTTGTATCTATAGAGATGGTGAAAATAGAGAACTGACTCATAAAACAAGTTATTTGAGGTTCTTATTTCTTACCCCCTCCCATCGTGGTCTTCCATCACTTGATGAGCCCTGTGTATAGAAAGTACACTAAATATTAGTAAACAGGTACATACAAGGGTAGAAAAGATGTAACTGAGTTTCGGGTTCTTGATAAATGTTCATTATTTACCTGATTTCCCAGGGTGGGCATATGCTCATGCTTTACCCATTGTGCATCAACAACACCTATCTTCTCATTTGGTTTCTGCAAAAACATCAAAATAGAAACCATTTTTTTCTCTGCTCAAAAGCTTGTTTTATGCATTGTCTGTATGCCTCGATAAAATTTACTCTGAATAAAATGGATGATAGTTGTACTTTTGTCTTCATACCTCTACACATCTCCAGAAAGCAAAATCAAGGCCCCATCCATGAATCAAATCGTTCTGTTAGATGAAGAAAGAAAGCATTTCTCATGCTAGTCAATTTGAAAGGAAAGTAGAGTTTCCATCGTGTTCTTCTGAGTTGAGTTGAAGAGTCATACCTGGATCATGTGCCAAACACATTGCCAAGATTTTCTTGAGAAAACTGGGGCCATTATTTCGATGAACCTGCAAATCTATCAAAACATTGATACAACTGTGGAGACTTGTCATCTTATGATGACATTATAATCTTGTCAGATAATGAAATTATGTTTTGTTTTCTTGATTAACAGTGCAGTATGGAAATAGTTGGTGCACGATTATACCCTGCGCATGGCGGCCCATGCTTGAAATGACACTTGAATTCTGCAGCTTTCCTGAAAAAAATTGTGGATGTTGTTTAGGAACCAAACTTACATATGCCTAGTGTTTGGATTGCTCCTGAGTCCAGACTAGAGAAACCAAAGGGAATTGACGACTAATTAGGTCATTGAAAACTAATCTACTAAAGACAAGACAAAACCCGATAAAACTTAGGTTTGGCTCTACTTGTGGACTTCGACGCCGTCCCTCCTCTTTGTCATCGACCAAGTCAAGCGTTTTTTTGATTCAATTCCAGGCTGGGATATCTCTAAGTTATGTTTCTTGACTAGTTTCAGGTACCTAGCCAAAAACACAAGTAAGACAAGGTTGGTAATATCGACCAAGGCTGATCATAGTTACAAACTCTGAAAAAAAAACAAAACAAACGAACTTCTTACTCTTCTGCATTGAAATGCTCAACCCCGAGATCTTCATCCCATATAAATATGTATTCATAAGCAGATACAATATCCGGATGGAGAAAACGCTTTGCATACCACCTGCAATACACAAATAGCATATGCACAGTTAGTGTCTACGAGAGAAGTACTTTGACTCGAACCAGTTCCAAATGTTGTACCGGTGGCATTTGCCACAGGTTAACAATAATTGGAATGAGTGTTATCTATTTATACCACTTGGCCTGTTTTCTTGCACTGATATGAATTGCTCTGTGTGACCATTCAAACTGATCCCAGCCACTTGTATTCCCATCGTAGTGAAACAACACAATGGAGAAGTTTTCTGAGAACTGCAAGACTCAAAAAAATTGTTAGATTCATATACAGAGAAATAAAACCATTAGCAGAGGTTTGAAAGTTTGAATGGGTAATTAAATTTACGGACCTTCATGATAATTTTGTTTATGTTATCTTTCTGGTTATACCCAACTGCTAAAGCTAATAAGTACTTTTGTTTCCCCACCAAATCCTGCAATCCCAGAGTACAACAAGATCATGAGTCGAAATTACTGCAGTAATTGTAAATGAGGTGCTGGAGGTAGCTCCAGTGAAGCCATGGCATATCTCAATCAGTTGGAAGTTTGTCAGGAATTCGTTTGCTTTGCCGTTAAGTGTCGCTGTATTTGTTTCAGTTAAATTCTGTTGTAGTTCTGTTAGCTAGCATTGTTGGTCAGACAGTTCTGTTGGTTGCTCAGTGTATGATTAGGTTGCAAGATGCTTACCCTTCTATATTTCAGCTGTCGAGGGATGGGGTTGCGGAAGCAGCAGACATTCTCAAATTGGAAGGAGATTCGGTGTGGTGGGCTGTTACACTTCGCAGGGAGGTACAAGATTGGAGGCATTGTTCGATCGGATTGGAAAACTATATGCAATGACGGACATGAGGAGAGGGGAGATTTATTGAGGTGGATTCCGGCAGCAAATGGGTCTTTTCAGGTGAAAAGTTATTATCAAGTTTTGGCTAGAGAAGCAAATATGGCATTTCCCTGGAGAGCCATTTGGGGTACTTGTGCGCCTACAAAGGTTTCTTTTTTCTTGGTATGCAGCAAATATAAGATCTTCCATATATATAATGTTGGGGATTTCACACCCCAATCCCACCGCAACGGAAGCGCAATAAAAATAACAACATGCCAGCACAAAGAACACACAAGCAATTTTACGTGGTTCCCCAAATTGGGTACGTCCACGGGAGAGAGAGATATCTTCACTATATTTGGAAAAATAGAGATACAATGTGACGTGAAAAAAACCCACCCAAAGAGCACCTAACGCATGGCTCTATACATAGTTTTTCACTCACCACCCACACTCTATTTTTCCTCACATTTTCTCCTCTCAAATTCACAACCACGGAGCGCATGGCAACCCCCACGGGGCTGCCATCCCTTGTGCCCTTCTCCGGTCAGCTTCTCTCACTTCTCTCTTTCTCTGCTCTCAGAACTGTCCACTCTTCTCATCTCAACTTTTTACACAATCTCTTGCACAATACATAGGCACTTGTACAACAAACAAGAGGAGAGGACACTTGAATTGCCGAGATGGTTCTGGAACCCAACACCACAAATGCTCCTCCCAAGGCCATTACAATTTCCACCGAAACCATTCACCTTTCCCATGCAAAACTACTGCCATTTATCACCACCAGAACAATCCTCGTTGGAAGGCAGATTAATGCCATTCAAAATTCTTCCTCTTTTTTTTTCTTTTCCAAGAGTATTAACTACTGCCATTTTTTTCTTTTTTTCAGATGCTCACGGTGAATCAGTGCTGCATGTGCTTGAGAGACGGAGAGTCAGTGGCGCATTTGTTTATTCACTATCCAGTAGAAGAAGATGGATTATATGGAGTATGATTCCATTGTGCCAGATGTGGTCAATCTGGAGAGAGAAATCGTAGATATTTTGACGGTGAGGATAGCCAATTGTTCAGAATTAAAGAGAGTTTTGCTTTCTACTTTGTTTAGTTGAGAGTCGAGGCAATGCAACCCTACTTTGAATCAATTCTTTCATATGTTATATGTTTGGAGTAGGGGGTCGGTCGGGCAGGGGCGGCGCCACCTTGTGGCTTCAATGGTCACATGACCACCCAAAGAAAAAAAAAATCCTTAGAATACATGTAATTTTTTTTTGGATAGTCCACTGTTGAACACCCTACCAAAATTAAATTGAACACCCAAGTCCCAATAAATTGAACATCATGCCCAAAAAAAAAAAGGGGAGTGATTTCCACACCCCCTAAATTGTTATCCACACCCCCTTTTTTTGTCTTTTAGTGAAATTTCCATGTGTAAAATTGTCACTAAAAGACAAAAAGGGGGTGTGGATAACAATTTAGGGGGTGTGAAAAAAAATAAGGTAGGTGAAGTACCGAAAAAGCTAAAGTTCAATTCAAATTGAAACCCAAATAATTAAAGCCCAAATAAAAATAAGGTAGGTGAAGTACCGAAAACGCTAAAGGCTAAAAGGCATACCCTGTCCTGATAGCCAAACAAATCAGTTGTTCGACTTTCACTTACAAAAAACAAACTTCTTCTGGAGTTTCTGGCCGACTGACTGAAGGCAGTGGAGTTCAAGTCCCTACCCCTTTGTCTCTTCCAACTTCCAAGTTCCAAGATTTCTTCTCAATGACTCAGTTTCCAAGCCCACCTCTCTCTCTCTCTCTCTCTCTCTCTCTCTCTCTCGCGTAATGTGATAAACTGATAATGTATTATAATGAACCCTAGGTTTTGTTGTTCAGTTTTTTATGAATTATTGGGCTTAAATAATTGATTTATCAATTCCTTCAATGTTCAGCTACCAATCAAAGATGAGAAATACTCCAAAAAATCTTAAGCTAACCCATCATGATATTCAAAAAGACATAACGAATGCAACAGCTTATGAGACTACTAATGCTATATTGAAGGATATGGGTGAAGCATTTTTTTCAATTCTAGTTGATGAGTCTTGTGACATCTTGAATAAAGAACAAATGGCCGTTGTATTGCGATATGTTAACAAGAAGGTCAATGTAATAAACTTTATGTCTTTATCCGTTGTTTTTGGGCGGCATTGTCGATATTAATGAATTTTGTTTTTGTCTATATTAAGTTGTGGTTCATAGAGGTAGTGGACCATAAGAATTTATGAACACCCTTAGAAAAATTCCTGGAGCCGCCACTGGGGTCGGGGGTATAGGTCTTTTGTTAATTTGATCTCTTTTTTCTTCTTTATTCCTCGATTTGTTCTGTACATGGGTGACATCCCTTGATACCTTTTCGATAAAACTTTATTACTTATTAAAAAAATGTGTATAATTACAGCGGATTGCATGTTGTGTAATTCAATCAAGGAATGAACTGGAAATGCAGTTCTTCTTTTTCTTCATCTCTGTTTAAGCTTTTCTTCAATCCCATGACAAAATCTAATGGATAATTGGGCATGTTTTCTTCTTCATCCAACCAAAAATCAATTCAGTAATAGGAGTACCTCACTGTAATTCCCCTGCAGTCTATGCAGATAAAAATCTGAATAAGGCTCAACAATGCCTGGGGGCAATGACTCAGCACCTCGCGGATTTGATGCTTCATATATCTGCATTTCAGATTCTCACCATTATTACCTATATGCATGCTGCTAGTATGATATAATTGTGCAGATATATATACTCGCACTCTGTTCACATTTACACCCGCACTATGTTCACATTTACACATGTCACGTGGTACTCGCTTGGCACCGAATGTTTTTTTTTTCTCCAATAAACGAGGCAGGCTTACCCTTTCGGTGTGATGTGTATCAAACCATTGACTTGAGCTTGAAACATGCGGGAATGGAGCTGAAGCTGGAGCTGAATCTAACATTATTGTATGCTTGTTATCCTTTACATTAGTAGTATAATTTAGTATCTGGAACAGTAGAAAAAGCCAGGTGAGAGTCAAGATTTTCATCGCGAAACGACGACTGTGAAATGGGTTATTTGCGATTTTGCAGTTGTTCAAGCAACTATACCTCTTCTGATGAAACCTGGTGAAATGATGACCCAATGAAATATCCCACAATCACACCAGATACAGCTACCAGGATAAGCCATAGGTCAGTTACTTTCCTGGTAAAATTTCAGATTTTCCATCAAGAAAGTTAGTACATTGGATTGCAATATATAAGAAACGATAATCTACGAAGTTGAATTCATTGCCCAAAAACATATGAAAGAAAAACTTACTGCAGATACTTACACCACACAATTCAAAGGATCCCATTTGGTAATTGATCCTTTGTGGGGGCAATCATATGCTCTTTTTTGTTTTATTTATTTAGGAGAAGGCAAAAATTTAATCCATCAATATTCAATAATAGATTTTCTTGGTTTCATTTGTTAGGAAAAAAGGTTGACATTTATTACATACGAGGTACGTGTAATTGTCAAATATAACTAACTGATATAATCGGAACAAAAATACTGAATTTCTACAACACCAGATGAAGTGTAAGAACATGAACTGATTGAGAAATATATTGAAAATGAAATTATCAGTAATCCGTAAACCAAATCGAGACCGTATTTCACCTCATGTCCGTAAAATAGATGTGATGCTTCACCGGTGGTACATGAGTTCTGTTTCCTGGTCATAGCCACCACACTTACCTGTCATGTGAAAGAATTGTGTTGTTCTCTTCCTCACTGGAAAATAATCGAAATACCAAAATTGGTAAAGTAGCAAAGCTCTGGCTTTGTTCGGAATGCTTCTTCACAAATTGTTTTTGAGTAGGAATTTGTTTCCCTCGTCAAATGGAGTTAGGTGTAAGAGAGGGGCCCAACTAGTTTTGAAAGTCAAAACTAGTTATATACAGCAGAGAGAGAGATGCAGAGGACACGTGGTACTTTTTTTTTTCTTTTGACTCAATTGTAAACACGTGGCACTTGGGTTATTTGGGAAAGTGGCAGAGGTACAGAGGAGGGCCCTCAGTGGGACCTGGGTTAATGTCTGAAATTCAAATTTGAACTTTCAGCTCCGAAAAAACTTCTTTTAAGAAGTATCCCGAACAAAGCCTCTGAATTTCTGGTGGTTGTATGTGCTAAAAATGCCATAATTTTAAATTCTCGACTTTCTATAACTTATCCATGGCCGGCTGCTATGGAGATTTTTATTTTTTAATTTTTTGAACAAGTCGATTTTTTTATTATAATAAAGTGTTATGCCAGTTTAGGCACAACTCGATTAATCAAAATCGAGCCATTAATTTATCTATTATTTGTTTCTCCATTTTCACAAATCTACGGTCAAATCCTTTCAAAATGAGTTTGACCTATCTTTTTCAAAATGAAGATGAGAATTACAACTTGAAGAAACAATAAAGAATCATCTGAATTCGATCATCATTGATTCTCTAAGAACTCAACTATGAAAATATCTTTGCAGGGGTGGACATGCATAGGGTAGAGTGTCCGACCCCTTGTTTTGACTATTACCCTACATGTTATTTATGCACTAATCTACAACAATAGTACAACAATAACAGAACTCATCTAGTCTCTAATCATTGGAGGTATGAGCGGAGGATGATTGGAGACAGTCCTAACCTTTGGTAATATGCACAAAGTGATTATTCTCAGAATACCACTGAAACAGTAGCCCCATAAACCTCCAAGAATCGAGAAGCTACAGGGACGTTTTATGCACTAATCTAGTAAGATTTTATTAAACAAGGCCCAAAGCCCATGCATGCACTAGTGTTAGATTCCTAGTTATTTTTAACACCCCAAATAGAGAATCCTAGTTCCACCACTGCATCTACGAAATGTATTTATTCTCCAAGCATCACATTTAAGTTTCATAGCTTGAAACACCAGAGAGAAGACAGAAAAGAGAGCGAAATAACTAACTCATAACTATGACTAACGGACCAATGCGTGCGATATACTAACTCATGACCAACTTGCAACTGCTTCTTCTAGGTTAACAGTTACATTCTTAAGTCTTGTGCATTGACTAACCTTAGGGCTTGTGATTCTAAGGGTCACTAAAATTCGTAGCTTAAAATAATTGTGCAATTATGGTATCCTGTCACCTCTGTCTTTGTCAGGGAGTCTCCATCACACCCAGCACCGGCCCTGGGCTAAAGCCCAAGGTGCCCGGGCTTTAGGCCCACCAAAATTAGCAGATTTTTAGGACCCCAATAGGTAGTTGTGTCATACATATATATACCCAACAAAAACAGCCTAGCCCACCTTAATTTAAATTTGAAGGCCCAAAAACTATTATCCAATGAAATAGGCCCAAAACTCTCAATGGCAGAATCGATAAGGCCCCTTTTTTCATTATGAAAGAACATCCCAATTCCCAAACCCATTGTACACGTGCAACACCTTCTGGTTTCCATTTGAAATTGGAAATCTGTAGACTGTGGTCTCGAGAAGACGAAGAAGAAGTTCGGGTTAGACGTCATGAAGAAAAATAGAGTGGGATATCGAAATTAATCAGGGCTCAATTAGTGCTAAATGCTTTTTTGACTTAGTGATAATGTGATATCTAAATGATGCTTTTGAAATATTGAAATAGTCGATTATTATATTTGGTATTCTTTCTTAATGATGCTCTTTTGTTTAGGGAAAATTTTTAGTTTTTTTTATTTTTATGTCTATCTTAATAATTCGTAAAGGGCCCATTTTTTTAATTGTCGCTTTAAGCCCTAAAAAACTCAGGGCCAACCCTGATCACACCCCACTGCTATCTATACGGTACCCCACCGCATCTATATTGAGATCAAAGCTAATGACCCACCACGCGTGAGTGGTATTAGGAGTATGTCTACACAATACAGAGCTATGAAAACTTGAACGTTAGCATATTGCCCAACCAGGTCCAAGCACCATGGAAGACAAATTTATTTTTGTTATGTTTAATATTACTAATATTTATACCTCATGGATGCACGACTTAACATTAAGGGGACGATTGGATGGGATATAAGGCACCCAGATAAGGGCTTGATTGGATGAATTTGACTTGGTTTGGGTACACAAAATACACCCGGATAAGCTTCCCCCCTTCCAATTTAATCCAATCGAAGGGGGCGCGGGGGATAACATTGGACAACCTCTCCTCGGCCGTCCAAAAATAATTCGGGAGGATAAGGGTTGTTTTATCCCCCTCCTCCCCCATTTTAACTACAAAACAACCTTATCCTCCCATTTATCCCTCACCTAAACCAAGGACTATTTTATCCCCTCTTTTTTAATACCTCATTCAAACCAACTACTTTTGTCGCGCCCCGATTTTTACCGGCCTCCGCTGCCCTGCATCAGTAGGCATATTAGCGACACTTTTGAAATCATGAGTTCTAAAAGGCGACGAAATGTGAATTTTGAGTTTTGCAGCTATGACTCAGGCTTTTATTAAATTTGGAGCCGCCACCTAACATTAAGTTCGGGTGTATTAGGTCACCCGTTAAAGCTTAGGGCCACCAACAACCACATAACAATCTGCCTTGCTTTCGGGAGGAACTTAGTATTTTAAGGGAGCGGAATCCTTTTCTCTAGGGCTCGAGATTTGGCTACTTTATTTTACTGCCACTTGGTACACAGAATACTTTTGGGTTCCGTAAACAATATAAAAAAAGAAGATATTGAATAACTAGTATTGAATATTGAAAATGAAAGGGGGGAAGACCCGGATTTGAGGTCAATCTGGCCGTCCATCTCAGCACCGATGACTCGGATTTAATCCAAACTCCAAATGATCCGAATCGTTCATTGTTTGGATTAAAATCCGAACGCTCCAACAGTTAGGCTTTCCTCCAAGACTTCTAGACGGAGCTTCCTCTCGATGATTGTTGACTCATTTTGTCAGCAAGTTTCTCGTCAAGTAAAAGCCATTCATTATCGAGATGAACGGCCGGATTGACTCACTACAACCCTATAGTGAGCCCTTCACTACAGGGACCCCGGACCCGGGAATACGCCCTATGTTAGATTACATGGTGCTCACCTTGGATGGCAATTGACTTGAATTGTATACGCTAGACGAAAATATAACTTGAAAAAGTGCCGAATTCGGTTTCACTATTTTCAAACTATATTAACGTTGTGCGTGTTAAAATACAAATTACATGTCCTCGGTCGCACTGTTATTGAAAAAAGATGACTGAAATTTTGTGGGCTTTGGACTACGGCAAAGGCTTTTTGGATTTTTGATTTGGAGAGAGAGAGAGAGAGAGGAGTGTGCTGGGTCTTTCCGTTTTTAGGGAGTAAAATGGAGAGAGAAGCTCACGGCTTTTTATATGAAGAGGATGTTTTGTTGTTCTCTCGGACAAACAAAGAGAGAGGAGGGGGAGAGATAGAGAGAGAGTAATTGACAGAGTTTTTCTTTTTCTTCTTTTTTCTCCTTTCCCTTTTTCTATGGTGTTTTTATAGGCAAGGGAAAGAGTGTCGGCAGGAGGGAAAATCATCCGGTGTATCGCACGCATTAGAGGCTGACAAATGAATCAATGGCTTGGATCAAGACTGGACCACAATCGGATGCGCCAGAAGACAACACGTGGCCTGACGGGAGTTGAGTTCATCATTGCCGGATTAAAACTCAGTCCACATAATTCTGTTGTCGTCCATTGTAAAGAAACTGAGAGTGGACCGGGAACGATCCAGTGTTATGTGCTCATGGGAAATCAGGGTGATGTACGGCTGAACTCCTGACATGCTTGCGATCCTCTCGACTAATTTTTTTAACTAGTGCCCGATTGGCGCATAAACACAGTCAAATTCTTGTTGCGATGCAGAGATAAATATGACGTAGTCGGTGTCGTTCAATGTTGAAATCTCGAAATTTGACTGTCAACAACTTTTTTACCCACCCTTCATAAAGTCACATCAATATGAGCTCGTATGAATAATATATTCTACTATCTTTTCCTTTCCATATTTAATTCACCCAAAATTTATCCCGCGTCTAATTGAACTCTAAATGAAAAAAATGGCCCCTTCCAGGCATTTAATTCACCCAAAATTTATCCCGCGTCTAATTTAATTCAAAAATGAAAAAAGTTAATAATCAAAACTCGAAATAGTTGGAAAACTCTAAAAACGAACATGGCCATTATAATTACAGTTAAAACAGAATGTTTGATGGGAAGTTTGAAAGAGTAATTATTATTATTTTATTATTAAAAGGAAATGCTTCCTCTCCTGGGTTCGTGGGGTTTTTCGATGCCAACTTTACCCTTTGGTATGGTTGGTTTTTCAAAATGGACCCTACATGTCGGTGACTTTTAGTTTGTGGTTCTGAGGTCTTTGGCTTTATATGTTGGACCCTTTCACCATTGTTGTCACTCTCACAATTAAAGTCCCACACCATTCTCATATGGTAATAGGATTTTTTTTTTTTTTTGAACGAAACGTAAAGGATTCGGATCCCTATTATTAAGGAACAAGAGTCTCACGTTGCTTAGGAGTAGAATAAGTGATCAATTAATATATATATATATATGTTAGAATCTCTCTACTCATCCCCTCCATATTTAATTCACTCAAAACTTATGCCCCATCCAATCGAGCCCTAAATGAAAAAATTATGATTGAAAGAGAATGTTTGATGGGAATTTTGAAAGAGTTATTATTATTATAATTATTCTTTCCTATATTAAAAGGAAATGCTTTGGTTTCGTCGGATTTTTCGATGCCAACTTTGCCCTTTGGTGTGGTTGGTTATATCGATTAGGACTCATCCCTTTCGAAAATGGAGTCGTACATGTCACTGACTTTTAGTTTGTGGTTCTGCGGTCTTTTGGCCCTATATGTTGAATCTACCCTTGGATCCTTTCACCAATGTGCCGTCACTCTCACAAGAAAAGTCTCACACGAACCTCACAGAAAAACTCTCATAGAGGATCCGGATCCCTATAGGTTTAGGATTTGTTAAACGAGGATGTTATATAGGCCTCCTTTGGGTAAAAAAACCATTGTGGTTTATTTTTCGTCTTTATTCACAAAACTTTAAGTTTGACTAATAATTTTATACTTTTTAGATTTCTCTCGTAGAGAGGAGCCAAGAAACCACAACAAATCGACCGAAAACTAACAAATGCAAAAAAAAATTGAATAAGGACAAAACCAAAAAAACCAAAAAACCAGTTTTTTCAATTCACCCAAAGGAGGCCTATATAGCCTCCTTTTTCTTCCTGTGATCTGGTTAGAGGGGCGTGGGTATACGAATGTGCAAGTCTGGGGCCGAATTCTGATCGTGGGTGTTCAAGTGAACACCCATTGCAACATGTAGATACCGAATGTGTTTTGTTATAGAATTGCCAATAAATAGATACCGCGACGCTTATGGACCTTACAAATACTTTGTCGGTATGTGGTTTTTATTGCCCCGCATCATTCGTTTCGACAAGACGGAAAGAAGAAAATTATAAACGTATAAATCCAATTGATAAAAAGTTCATATTAGACGGCTAAAGATACTTCCTTTTCGTATGTTCGAACTCTTACCGTCTATAGTGAACTTTTGAACTTTGGTCTAATATTTAATATTTTTCTGATTCATCTCGCCATGACGAACATTAAAAAAATTGACTCGAATCTGGTACAAGTTAAGAGAAAACAACCAAAAAAACTTGGTCAAAAAGACTGAAAAATTTAGGCCAAATATTGAGCGGCTTTCCTTTCTGTCCAAAAATAATCTGCATTTTTGGTAGATTTTCTGAACACAAGTGTCTCTCCATCATTCCCTGACAACAAAAGGTAAAAAAGGGTATATTTCTGAGGAAGAAAAAGGGTTGTAGGACGAACATATGCCTTCTCAAACAAACCAAGGAAACTCGGGCAAAATAGGCATAACCTCAGGGCTTTTTGGGTGCAAAGATGATTTTGTTGGTTTTCAATTAGGTCCCTATAAACCACATGTTCTTGAGTCTTGATACTATTGTCTTGTTTACATCAGTACATGGTTTTATTCCCATCAATGCTGTGAGAATAGATATGAAACATAGATATATGCTTTGAAGGTTCTAGGTATGATAAGACTCATAAGAGTATTCTTTCAATTGTACTCCTCATTTCTCTGGCATTTCAATGCTCTGCCTTGTACATTCGTCTTTCGAATTCTTTCCACTCTGCATAGCACCTTGCCCGAACCTGACATTGCAAATCCAAGTATCAGCTTTGAATCTAAAAGAAGATGATTGATTTGAGCCTATGACAACACCTTATTCGCAATTCATGAAATGGGCTAAGCTGAATGGTTGTATTTATAGAGATGGTGAAAATAGAGAACTACGTGATAAAACAAGAAATGTTAGACCCTGTTCGGTTTGGCTTTTGAAACTAGGTTTGAAAACCCGCCCTTGTTCAGTTTCCCCAAGACCCGTCCTCTACCTTTTTCTTTTCCTTTTTTAATAAATGTCGGTACCAAGTTTACCAGACCAACTTTTACAGGGACCCACCAGGAGTCTGATTTTGGAAGACCTTTTCTTTTTCTTTTTCGCTAAGGCCTTGTTTGGTAGCACTGCCAATTTCCTGTTTTCTGTTTTCTATTTTTGTAAACAAGTTTCTACTTTTTTTTTTATCGAAAACAAAAATAAAAAACATGTTTGTGTCAACTTATAAAAAACATGTTTCTGTTTCTAATTCCTCCTCTTTTTCTTTCCTCTTCTTCTTTATTCCTTTCGGTGGAGAAAACACCATCTGGGTCTCCACTGGCGCCTCCGCCATTCAAATCGGCTGAAATTGGGGCCGCCATTCCTAATGGTGACGTTGACGGGGGGTGGGAGTTTGGAAGTGGAATTGGGTGACGGGTGATGGTGACGGGGTGGGAGTTTGGAAGTGGAAGTGCAAGTGGAATTGGGTGACGGGGACGAGTGACGGTGAAATTGGGGCCAACAAGATTTTGATTTGGAAAGACCAACTTTGAAACCATTTTTCATAAAAGTTCTCAAAACTGGGTTTAGAAAACCCAACCGAACAAGGTCTTATGTTCTTAGTTTCTTACCCCCTCCAATATTGGTCTTCCATTCTTTGACATGCCCTGTTTGTAAAAGTATAGTAACTAATTAATAAATATGTACATAGAGGGGTAGAAAAGATTAATTTTGGGTTCTTCATGTATTATTTTCATGCTAAAGTGAGTTTTTACCTGATCTCCGAGAGAGGGCAGCAACTTATGCTCTACCCATTGTGCATCAACAACACCTATCATCTCATGTGGTCTCTGCAAAACATCAAGATATGATATTCACTCGTCATGCGTCCTTTGCCTTCTTAATATTCGCAAGAGCTCTTCAGATATTAGAATAGAAACCATTTTTTTCACTGCTCAAAAGCTTGTTTTATGCGTTGTCTGTATGCCTCGATAAAATTCACTCCGAATAAAATAGATGATACAGTTCTAATTTTGTCTTCATACCTCTACGCATCTCCAGAGAGCAAGATCGATGCCCCATCCATGAATCAAATCATTCTGTTAGATGAAGAAAGAAAGCAATTCTCATCCTAGTCGAATTGAAAGAGAATGTAGAGTTTCCATCGTGTTCTTCTGAGTTGAGTTGAAGAATCTTACCTGGATCATGTGCCAAACACATTGCCAAGCTTTTTTAGAGAAAACTGGTGCCATTATTTCGACAAACCTGCAAATCTCTCCAAACATTGATAAACCTATGGAGATTTGTCATCTTATGATGACAATTATAGTCCAGATAGAAAATGAAATTATGTTTTGGTTTCTTGATTAACAGTGCGGTATGAAAATAGCTGGTCCACGACAATACCCTGCGCATGGTGGCTGATTCTCGTCGTGACACTTGCCTGGGTCTTCTTTAACTTTCCTGAAAAAAATTGTGGGTGTTATTGAAAACTCATCTACTAAAGACAACAAAACAGGATAGTGCTTAGGTTTGGCTCTACTTGTGGACTTCGACGTCGTTCTGCCTCTTTGTCATCAACCAACTGAAGCCCTTCCGTTTCTTAAAAAACCAACTGAACCACCTTTTTGATTCAGATTCAACTCCAGGCTGGGATATCTCCAAGTCATGTTTCTTGACTAGTTTCAAGTACCTAGCCAAAAACACACGCAAGATAAGGTTGGTTATGTCGTCCTAGGCTGATCATAGTTGTAAACTTACAAAAAACAAAAAACAAACAAACTTCTTACTCTTCTGCATTGAAGTGCTCGACCCCGAGATCTTCATCCCAGATAAATATGTATTCATAAGCAGATACAATATCCGGATGGAGAAAACGCTTTGCATACCACCTGATATACACAAATAAGTGCAGTTAGCGTCTACCAGAAAAGTGCTTTCGATGGTTTTCTTATTTTTTAGTGTAATTTTTTTGTTGTGGAAGCTGATATTGTGACTCGAACCAGTGCCACTGGTAGCATTTGTCATGGCTGATGGCTCCGGGTTAACTGTAATTGCAATGAGTGTTGTCTATTTACCATTTAGCCTGTTTTCTTGCACTGATATGAATTGCTCTGTGTGACCATTCAAACTGATCCCACCCATTTGTCTTCCCATCATAGTGAAACAACACAATGGAGAAGTTTTCTGAGAACTACACGAATCGCAAAATTGTTAGATTTATAAATATAGAAACTAACCATTAACGGATGTTTTTGTACGTATGAATGGTAGTTAAATTGACTGACCTTCGTGATCATTTCATTTATGATATCTTTCTGGTCATACCCAACTGCTAAAGCTAACAAGTACTTTTGTTTCACCACCAAATCCTACAATCCAAGAATACAAACAAAGTACATGAGTCAGAATTACTGCAGTAGTTGTAAAGGAGGCGCACGAGGTAGCTCCAGCGAAGCCATGACAGAGCTCGAGGGAAGTCATGACAGTTAGCTCCAGATGGCCAGTATCATTCAGTTGTAACTTCTTCTTTTTTTTGAGTCTTGGCTAATTATAGCTGTAATTGTTTCAGTCTCATGGCAAAAGCTACTGGATAACTGAAGAAGGCATGTTTTCTTTCTTCATCCAACCAAAAATCAATTCAGTAATACCTCTCTAAAATTCCCCTGCAGTCTATGCAGATAAAAATCTGAATAAGGCTCAACAATGCCAGGGGGCAATGATTCAGCACCTCGCGGATTTGAAGCATGTGGATATGAAGGTGAGATCGAAGCTTGTGGAGATGAAGCTGAGATTGAAGGAAGTGGAGCTGAAACTGAATCGAACGTGTTCGTATGCTTGTTATCCTCTGCAATATAATTTGGTCTGGGAATTTGAATCTGGAGCTTACAGGAGAAAAAGCCAGGTATGAGCAAAGATTTTCCTCTCGAAACAACGACTGTGAAATGGGTTATTTGCAAGTTTGTAGTGGTATGATATTGGTCAAGCAAGTATACCTCTGTTGATGAAAGATTGTGAAATGTTGACCCAATGAGATATCCCATAATAACACCGAATACAGCTACAAGGATTGGCCACAGTTTAGTTAATTTCCTGGAAAATTTTCAGATTTTCCATCAAGAAAGTTAGTATATTGGATTGCGAAAAATAAGAAATGATAATCTTCTCATTCAGCCTGCCTGTGTTTTTGTTGGAAAGACAGATCATTGGATTCAAAACCATTTCAAGGTATCAGAACCTAAGTGCAAAAATGTTTTGGTACACCACACAGGTCAAAGGATCCCATATGCTACCTTTGTGGGGTAATCATATGCTCATTTTTGTTTTTTTTTTTGTTTTTTTGTTTTTTTTTAGATGCCAAGAAATTTAATCCATTAATAATACATTTTCTTTGTTTTATTCGTTAGGAAAAACAGTTCTGAAATTTATTACATACGAGATACGTGTAATTTTGGCTCTGTTGTACTCATATTATAGAACCAAAAATACTGAATTCCTACAACAGCAGATGAAGTATAAGAACATGAACTGATTGAAACATATAATGGAAATAAAATTAACAATGATCCGTAAGCCAAATTGAGACCGTATTTCACCTCATGTTCTTAAAATAGCTTCGCTGCCTCATCGGTGCTACACGAGTTATGTTTCCCACTTATAGCCGCAGCACTTGGCTGTCATGTGATAGAACTGTGTTGTTCTCTCTCACTGGAAAATAATCGAAATACCAAAATCGGTAAAGCAGCAAAGCTCTGAATTTCTGCTGGTTTGATGTGTTGAAAATGCCGTAATTTTAAACTCTCTTATCCATTGGCCGGCTGCAGTCGTATGGAGGTTTTTTCATTTTTATTTTTTTTGAACAAGTCATGGGGAGGTTGATAGGAGATTTTTTTTTATCTATGTCAGCTATTGCTCACATCCAACCTCAATTAATCCAAATCTAGAACCGTCAGTTTATCTATTATTTGTTTTTCATTTCCACAAAATGAGTTTGACCATTCTTCTTTTTTTATTTTTTTATTTTTCAGTTTGAACTAGCCTTTCAAAATGAAGATGAGAATTGCAACCAGAAGATGTTGGTCAATGGCCGCTCGGATACACTAATGAGTCACCTCACCTGGTCGAAGTCAGCTGAATTCGATCATCATTGATTCTCCAAGACCTCGTCTATGAATAAGAAACTCAACAATGAAGAAACAAGAAAGGGAGAGAAAATATCTATGCCGGGGTGGACACACATAAAGGTAAGGGTTTCTGGGCACTTCCTGCTTCGGCCCGTTTGACATTGTGTTGTTCCAAAGGATCGGTGAGGCTCTTTGGGACTATGTCAGTTGGGCTGGCTCCCGCATCGAGAGTTTGGGTTAGTGTGTGTATAGATGGCCCATTTCACCTCTCCCTAGTCAACAATTGCTTATATTGCCTAGGTGAGTTAGTGAGTGGAATTACCCTCTTGCCCTCATCAAAAAAGAAAAAAAAAAAACTATCTATCGATACTTCTAATAAAGAGTTAAATATTTACTTGCCCCTTAAATTATCAATTTTTTTTTACCTACCTCTTTCAACCACCAATTTAACTTACTTCCTCCTTCAACTACCATTTTCTTCTTTACTAAGGACAAATCATGTTTTTCATCCAAAATTTGTGACGGAAACTGTTAATCTAACACTGTTTATATTCTATGCGCCAAACAAGAGGGTAATATGGATATTTCCCAAACCCTAAAATTATCAAGCCGAATTGGGGGTTGTTTTGCTACTGTCGATCAAACCAAACTCCAAACTCGAACACACACACACACACACACACACATATAGCGAGGGAGAGAGAGGGAGAGAGGAAGTGCTCGATTGGTCACCAAAGCTACGGTTTTCGACTAGATTCGTGTATGATTAAGAATGACATGGATCTTGAGAGCTCCTACTAGAAGAAAACTGAAATGTAAGTATGGAACCCTTAATTAATACCAATTGTTTTGGGATTGAAGAAGTTGGAATTAAGTTATTTTATACTGCAATTGACCTACTTTATACTCCTCTATAATAATCCACTTTGTATATACAATCTTACCATTTTGCTCTGATTGTTTGAATTAGGTACTGCAACTTCACCTCTGATGGAAACATTGTGATTCATTGGGATATGTTTTAATAACTCTCTATTAAGCCAAATGCTACTATTGAGAGTGTGTGTGTCAAAGGGGGAGTAGGCGTACAAAAATGATGAAAAGAGGAAGAAGATGATACATGTATACATATACATATGAGGGTATACTAGGTTAAAGACTAATATAGCTTTGAGATTAAGTTTTTCATCCATCAAATGGATGAAAAATGCGATTTGTCCTTAGTAAAGAAGAAAATGGTAGTCGAAGGGGGAAGTAAAAAAAAAAATGATAGTCTAAGGGGTGACTAGATATTTAACCCTTCTAATAAAAGTGTTTGTCTACTTTTTTAGGGTAAATTTCAAAAAGACCCCTGGACTTTTTGACAACTCGCAAAATAACACCCGGACTTCAGCCGTCAACAAAACCACACCCGAACTTTATATTACGTCAACAAAAAAACCTCTGCCGTCCAATTCTGTTAATGTTTTTGACAGAGGGAGTTAACGATGGTTAACTCTTAGTAGCCCCACCAGTCTACTTACCATTTTGGTTTTGCACCAAGATAAATTTTCAAAAAATGTGGCCTATGATGTACTTATGAATGATCCAAACCGTTGATTATTTTTCAAATAATTTTTCGAGCTAAGCTGCAAAAATTTAACTCAATCGGATACATGTAAGTGATTGATCGAATCATCTAATTTTTCATTTAGAATTCGAGATCCTATAATCTGAATGAAACCTTGAACGATTGGATCAGACACTTATATGTAGGAGTATCCGATTGAGTTGAATTTTTCAGGGATAACTCGAAAAAGTATTTGGAAAATAATCAACAGTTTAGATCGTTCGTGTGAGACCCCGGAACGGGGCCCACACATGGTCATGCCTGGAAAGAAGTCTCTCTCTCCAAAATACTCTCTCTCCCCATCCTCAGATTTCCAAAAAAAACAGAGCATCTTCGACCAGCATTCTATGAACAAATTTACGAAAAATCTCTGAAAGATAAAGATGGGAAATCATAATTAACAAGTTTCAAGATTTCATTGTTAAAATTCTATGAAAAAAATAAAATGAAACAATCTTGCCCAATCGGAAACGAGAGAAAAAAAATAGCAAAAATTTCTTGTTTTCTGTTGATCCATTGTTTGGATGGATATCTGTACCACTTTTTCTCCTTAACTTTATGTTCTTTATAGAAATTGACTGCCGCTATCACTGTGTTTGCCGGTTCTGATCAATACACATTTCTTCAATTGTTTAATTTTTAACTGGGTATTCCTTATTCTTGGGATTTTTCTTCTCTGTAATTGGAGCCTAGTTATGTTATTGGCTTTTCTTCTTTGAGGTTTTTGACCAATTGGATTTGAAAACTGTGGATTTGAAGACCCATTTCCTTGATCCCTTGGGTGGAGGGGTTTGGTGGGAGAAGAATCAAAATCTGAAAAATGGTAAGAAACAATAAGAAAACTGTGGATATGTACAGTACTATTTCCTTTCTCGCCATTTCGAACAAAAAACCATAAGAAAACTGTGGGTTTGTTTGATTTTTTTTCAAAACCATAAATGTCTTCGTTCCTCGCGAAAAAACGCCATCCAAATGGGGCTCTTATCTTTAAAGTGGGTCTTCTTTTAGGAAAGGGAGCCTAATTCCATTCTGATGGTCTATTAAGGGTTTTGATCAATACCTAATTCTGAAATCTACTTGCTCTGTTTTTTTTTTTTTTTTTTTTTTCAATTGGAGAGAGGGAGAGGGGAGGTTTTTTTTTTTTAGAGTTCCACCCAAAACGACGTCGTTTTGGACACTTAACGGAATCCGAGCATTCAAAATCATTGTTAAGTCCATCCGTTAGGTCTCCTCTGTTAAAAACGTGACGCAATTGAACGGCATGGGCTTTTTTGTTGACGGAATATAAAGTTCGGGTGTGATTTTGTTGACGGCTGAAGTCCGGGTGTTATTTTGCGAGTTGTCCGAAAGTCCAGGGTTTTTTTTAAAAATTTTCCCACTTTTTTTTTTATCCCAAACATACCCTTAATATTGAAAGACATGGAAAGCCATCCAATCATCAGACACCCAGCGGAAACCTCTCACCCATCTTCAAGACCAACCGCCAAACCACTCAAATTGAAGAAGCCCACTCCCATTTCCTAAACTTGTTCATCCGTCACTTCTGAAAGATTTGCGTCACCCATTTACATCTGCCATCGCGAACGTCAAACATGAACCAGGAAAACCACCGGCGGGTAAGTTCAAATCTCCCTCCCTAAAACCGTAAATGATATGCCATGATAATAGACTGAACGCGTTTCATTTAATCCAAGGGCTATCGCATGCAAAACCTAGATGACAATAACTCTAGTCAAAATTAAAGCTATTTTACATTGCCATGCAGAAAATTTTCAATTTCTTTCATAGGCGAAAATAATTTTACATGGGCTTTGTGCAATTATCGACAATAAGGCACAATGATATACAAAAACTACATGAAAATATTTTCCTTAAGTCGGCCTCCCTCGGGCTAAAATTATAGCTCCGCCTAGGGCAGCGAACGAAATTTTGTGTAGCAGCGACAAAAAGGTTCAGACATTTATTTTATACAAACCATAGATAAAGTAAAGAAAAATTTTGGGTAAAAAGTTATTGGGCTTAGTTTATTTTGTTTTCTTGAATTACGTACATTATTTGTTTACTCACCAATTTAAGTGAATTTTTATTTAATTTATCTTCGAATGAATAAATCAGTACAAAAAATATTGGATAAAAATAAATTTATATGTGAGAAACATAAAATTTTATTGAATTTTCTGAACCCAGGAATTCGCTTGAACCTCTTGAAATGATGCTAGAGCCCCTCTTGGCTCCGCCACTGATGCCGAGCTATTTGTCACTTCTAAAATTGAAGGAAATTAGAGGCCGAGAAGATGTATTTTGTAGGAATCCAGCCAATTTTTAATTGATTGTAGATTTTTTTTCTTTTTGTCAATCGATAGAAGAAATCAATTACATCATATATGGAGTACAAAGTACAAACCCGAGACATTACATCAATTGTAAGAGTCCACGAGACAACCAAGCCTAAGAACTTAATCAATACAAGAAATAAGTCCACTATAATCAAGACAAAAAAATAAAAACAAATTGGTAAGAGAGGCGGAGAGGGTGATTTCCTCCCAACATGTTTTGGCTCCGAAGATTGATCCTCTGACCTATCTAATGAAATATGAAATTATAGGGTTGAATTTGGAGTTCTCCCCAACCTCACAAATCTGCTTAGGGTTTTTAATTCAAAACCCTAAGGTCAAAAGCATTTGCCTTTTCTCTCTCAAATATATCTGAAGGAAGAAAAAAAGACCAATATAAAATCTCGCAATCCATTCAAGGCACGAAATATAAAGTAGATACTGTGAAATAAAGGGATTGTGAAAATTACTATCCTATTATTAATATAGAACGTATAAGATGTTCGTTCGGTGAAATAAAGAAATGACAAGTACGATAAAGGTCACGTTAGTCTTGTGCTATAATTCTGTCTGACATACATTTCTTCGTGAAAAGATAAATTTAGAAATCACTTGAACTTGTAATAATATTAATTTGGAACTACATAACCGCCGAATGGAAAAGCAATTAAGAAAATGCAGAGCAGCTCAGCATAGAATGAAAGCATAGCATCAATGGCGTGATCGAAGCGAGGGACAACTTGGGACCACCGCAACACCCATACCAGTAAAAAACACAATGCTTACAAAATGAATCATCATTGTCAATATCTCTTCATGCGATTCGTAAGGTTCTGCCGAAGGACTTGGGCTTGGAGACAATTCAATCAGCTTTATTCCATTGGTTCGAGATCCTCCTCTTCCTCCTTCGAGCAACCTGAATCCCACACCGAGCTTCCGTGAATAAATTGGTGTGAAATAATAACTTTCTTCGTCCGGAGGAGGAGCCACATTTGTACCAATGATGTAATTAGCATTGTTGGGGACAAGAGCAGCAGCATTGGTTAATGATGCATACTTCTTTTCAATTGATCTTGCAGATGCAAGCTTATGGGTAAACAAGAGGGCGATAAGCCATAAAGAGATTGGGAATTTACATTGGGCCATATATTCTCTTGTAGAAAGTGGATCGATGATGGGGAAGAGAGTTTTGCAAATTAAGAGACACTTGAGTTTGGAACTAAATGCATGTAGACGTCTATTTCTTTGCAAGAACACAAGGTAATTATAGGCCATAGAATTCCATAATTAGAAGTCTCTTTGGTTGGATTTAGTATTTTTTTGTAAGAACACAGGTAATTATAGGCCATAGAATTCCATAATTAGTAGTCTCTTCGGTTGGATTTAGTACTTGACGAATAATTTTAGGACATCCATGCAAGAAAAGTGTCAACCTAACCTGGCAAAAATCAAAACGGAAACTTTCATTCAAACGCTTAGTAGATACAACTGTATCGTCTAATTTTAACCATGGTTAACAAATGGTAGTTCAGTACAGCTATTAGTTACTATTTTGAAGAGCATTGTAAAGGTTTTTAGACGTTTCCAATTCAATGTTCAAAATTATGGATTAGCAATAGCGGGGATGGAGCCAGAATTTTAGGCTTAGTATAGATAAAAGTCAAATACAAACACTCGTTCAATGGACACTACTAGTCCGCAATACAAAAATAAAACAACAAAAATAAGACAAAACAAAAAAGCAGCACAGCTTCGATATCGGATTCATCCTCACTCGTGGAGGGGGGGTGGAGGATCGCCACTGGATCTGGTCCCGCCGTAGTATCACTAGTGGATCTACATCTTGACACCTTCACAGTCGCCGTTAGAGAGCTGAAAAAACCATCACCCGAACCGACCGGATTCAAGAACCAAAACCCAGATATGTTCATTGCACTAGTATAGTAAGATTTATCAAGTTCGCACCCCCCACAGGCCCAAAATCCATACACGCACTAACATAGTAAGAATCCTGGTTGAACTTTTAATTTTGGACACCCCCATTAGAAAATCCTATTTCTGCCACAGGCCCAAACTCCATATGTACTTCTTTTCCACACACTACAAGTCTCATAGCTTAAATTCATCCACTAGAGAGAAGGCAAGAAATTTACTTCATTAATAATGCATTTTTTCGTATTATTTGTTAGGATAACAGTTCCAAGATTTACTAAAAATGGAAGTACGTGAAATTGTGAACTATAACTAACATATAAGAGGACGAAAACTATTGAATTTCTACCATAACAGATGAAGTATGAGAACAGGAAGTGATTGGAAATGAAATTAATAGTAATTCGTAAACCAAATTGAGACCCGTACTTCACCTCATGTTCTTAAAATTGATTCATCGCCTCACCGGTTGTACTTATTTTTTCCAAAAATAAGTTTTACCAATCCTTTCAAAATGAAGATTAGGATGGCAAACAGAAGACTTTCATCAAAGCCATACGACACTCACAAATTTCCATCCAAATACAATGAAGAGGGTCTACAAATAATGAACGCATAAGAAGGTGGACTAACTATCAAGATCCAAATAGAGTCAAATACTCTTCTTCGCACCGCCGAAATAAGTCAGTATACATAGAGTTTGCAATCAAAACGATAAGCCCCCTACACCCCGTTTGGATGCCGGAGATGATTTGGGTGGATTCGTAATGAGGGTGGATTTGAAGGTGGATTTGTAATGAGGGTGAATTTGGTAATGAGGGCGGCCCCACCTCATAAGAAGGGTGGGATTTGTTAGTGAGGTGTTTGGATGGTATTTTGAAAAAATGGATTTGAAAGGTGGATTTCATAGGATAAGAGAGCAAATGACCTATTTGCCTCCAATTTTTTATTTTAGTAAACTAAATGAATTAATTTTATTATAATAACAATAAATAAATAATAATTGAAATTATTACATAATAAATACATAAACTTATTTAAACTATATTATATATTAAAAATGATATTTCCGAAAAAGAATTTAAAAAATATATTTTTTATTACAAATTTTCTACAAAATATAATTTTTACTTGGGTTTTTAATAACATTAGTAGAGCCCAAGGATAAGACCTTGGCCCAATTGTTTTTTATAAAAAATAGAGTAAATCACCTAGACACCCCCTATACTATAGCTCTTTTACCCAGACACCCCCTAAACTAAATTAACCTACGACGACACCCCCTCAAGTATTTAACTTTATCCCTGACACCCCTTCTGTTAGGGATCCGTCAACTTCCGTTAGTTTTTTTGGCAAAATACATATTTTTCTTCCAAAATTGCCCTAAACTCTATATGTTTCTTCCATTTACGTTTACCCCTTTATCCCTCACCGGAGATTCACCGCCCCCTTGCCCTCTTTCGACGCCGATCAGTCCTTGCCGTCGCCTGACACCTCACCAATCTGAGCGCTCGGCTCAGGCCGCTGCTCCTCCGCCTCTATACCGCCGTCGCTTGCCTCTGTGGAGGCCGTTTTTGGCTCGGTTTGGCCGGAATCGGCCATGGATTGAAGGAATCGATTTTGATGCCGCCATGGGCAAAGAACAAAGAACGAGACAATAAATAGCAGTAATCACAATTAAATTTAAACAACTCCAAAATTGCATGTGATTCTAAACCCAGTTTAATAGTCAGGAACGCAAAACAATTTGAACTATTGTGCATCATTCATAAAGTATCATGACCATTATAAGTAACTGCCAAAAAAATCCCAAGAACAGTGAATCAATCCAACAGGTGAGCCATTTACTTCTACAAATCATCAGTTCTTCAACCAAAATGGTGAAATTGGGTATCAAATCTGAAGAGTCCACCACCGAAAGCATCAGCTATTCAGCGAAAAACAAATCAAATCCCCATTCCTATAAACTCTGCCAAGGATCGACTAATTGAAGCCCTTTCCCGAGTGGCGGCGGGGCGGCGGTTGGTTGTAGGGGGGTTTGGGCCGAAGAATAAGAGGAAAGGGAAGAGAGGAGGGAGAAGAGGAGAGAAAGGCGAGGGTGGTGGTGGAAGCCGGAGATGGCTTTGCCGGAGTGGGGATTGGAGTTGCAGGGGAAATAGAGTGTGAGATGGAGGGAGATGGCTTTGATCAGATGTGGAGGGGGAGAGAGAGAATGTATGCAAACATTTAAGATTTAATCCTAGCCATTGGTTTCTAAAGCTCAGATGGAGTGTCTTTTTATGTGTTTTTATATGTGTCCCCGGAACCGGCCCCATATATACATATATTAATGATAAATGATTTTCCCTACCTATACACTTATATATATATATATATATTGATAAATGATTTTACTCCAGTTTACAAAATAAAATGTTTTACTCCAATTCATGGGTATATACTTGTAGAGAGAGAAGGGAGATTGATAAGTATTGAAGTGTATTCGAAGTATTGAAGTGTATTCATGATATAAGGGGCATAAATGTCTTTTTGTAGTCTTTTTTAACGGAGTTAGGGCAGACACCCCCTTTTTGATAGTACATGGGGTGTCGTTGTAGGTTAATTTAGTTTAGGGGGTGTCTGGGTAAAAGAGCTATAATATAGGGGGTGTCTAGGTGATTTACTCTAAAAAATATGGCCCACTAGAAGTTTATAGCCCTTATACAAACAAAACCCATCTCTTTCCTTTCCCATCTCGTTTTCTTCTATAGAGGCAAACCACCACTGCCGCCTACCCTGAAAACGGCAAATCCATGGTTGCTCCGACGGTTTCATCCCTCCAGATCTAAACCCATGGTTGCTCCGACGACGACAATGGTTGCTCCGACGACGACGATGGTTGATCCGACGATGGTAATCTCTCATTCTCTGGTATTTTTTTGTTCAAAACCCCCCAAAATCACCCGGATTTGGATGGGTATTTTCGTACCAAAAACCCATATATCCCCCCTGATTTGCTAACGACAGGGGGGAAGCTGTCGTTACCAAATCCGGGTCCTCCCGGATTTCTACTCCCAACAGTAAAATATTTCTTCCAAATTTGGGTGGTGTTTTGGCGTCCCAAACGCCAGACTAAAGCGGGACCAGGAGTACGAATCCGGGAGTTTTGCAAATCCGGGTGCCAAATCCGGCATCCAAACAGGGTGCTAGGGAGTAGAGGCCCAAAACAAAGGTAACAAACATAACAGATGGAAATATAGTCCAAGGAGTGCAATCAATAAAGCCAACGCCAGCCCAATTGTGAGCAACTCATCTTTGATAAATGCCAAAAAATCATCGCACACAAAATCAGAAGACGTTGGTCAATGACTTATTGGGGATTTTTAAAAGTTTTTTTTTTCCCCCCAACACATCGCGGACAATCTGAATATCTAATACTACTACTCCGGCAGCTAGGATTCACTGATGATCTGGAAAATGAAGACAACACCGAAAGAGAAAAATTGAGTAAGTGCAAAAAGTTGATAAAATTTGTGATGAATGAATATCTTTAATACAATTGCTTGTGAAATTAAAACCACAATGAATTTAAAGTAACAAGAATATCAAGCCGTTATATATTAGGAGTCCATTTTCAAATTATGAGCGGCGTGTATAGTCGTTAAAATATGACCAACGTATATAAATCGACCCATATAAATTATCAAAAATATAAAATAGATAAACAACATTTAAAAAGAAAAGTAGAAGAATAAAGATGAATATATAGAGAGTCTCATGTAAAAAGTGACTAATTAAAATATAAAAGTGGTTTTAATTTGCAGAGTAATTTGGTCCAAATTTTGTTGAGGATGCCGCTTTGGTCTAGGGGGTGGGGCTGGTGACTCGTTGGCTCTTTCGCCCCTCCCTCCTCTCCCCTCTCCTCTCGTACTCCATCTCACCAATGTGTCCTATTTTTCCCCAGCCCCATCCCGTGGCGGTTTATGCTGCGGTGTAGATCCGGCGATTTCATGGTTCAAGCCGATGAGGTGAAGGCGGCGGGCGATTGGTTCGGCTGGTAGTGGACCAATAGGAGGACATCGAGAAATTGTTTTTTCTCCTTTATTACGACATCTGTTTGGTGTCTTTCGCTGCTGGTTTCCCTAGTCCGGCTTGGTACGTGTCTGGTCTTCCCAGATCCGATGGGTGATGGGTGGTGGGCAATAAATCTCTAGTTTTCCAGCTGCGTCTTTGGTCCTCCGAGTAGTTTCTATGCTAGTCATGGTCGCATGATCGGTCGGCTCCATCAGTGTTTGTTTGCTGTTAATCTAATTCAAATCTAGAAGACTCGTAATGAGTTTCACTCTCCTTCAGAGGCGGCTCCACCTTGAGCCGAGGGTGGTCGCCCGAACACCCTGGATTTTTTTTTTTTTGTAGAAATACATGTAAAAAAAATTTATTTTCAATATTTTTGTCATTTTGAACACCCTAAAAAAAATGTTTGAACACCCTAACCAATATATTTGAACTATTTTGAACACCCTACCTAAAATGTTTGAACACCCAATCTCAAAAAGTGACTTCTTCCCATGAGACTCACACACTCTTTTACCATTTCGTTTCTTTCCCCCCACCCTGCCACCGTTTCTTTCTTCAATTCCCCTCTTCCCCCTGGATTTCTTCTCCTCTCTCTCTGTGAAGAATTGATTCGTTGATCAGTCAACACACACACATCGACTTTATTACCTTAATTCTTTGTGGTCACCCCCAGATCCTCCTAAACATTTTGGAACTATTCTATTTTGGTACTTCATTGGAGTATGAAAATAGTCTAATTACTCCAGTCCTCTAAATGGCTCAATTTTGAATCTAACCCCATCTCAACTACTAAAATTGTAGAGAAATACTATAGATACTAACTATTATACAAATTACTTGCACGAAATGTGCATGTGACACTCATCAAATGAGTCTACAACAACATTCACCAATATTTATCTACTCTAACACATCCTCCTAACATTATGGGATGTCCGTGTAATTTTCCGTCAGTTTAATCCCAATTGGTTCAAAGAGTACAAAAATTGGTTGAAATACGGTAAAGGATGCAACATTTTGTCTACGTTGTTATTTTTTCATCCTGATTTCAGTAAGCAAGCGAGAGGTGATGCTTTTGTCATAGATGGTTTTAAACTTTGGAATAGGAAGTAGAAGTTGCAATCTCATGTGGGAGGCAACAATAGTGCTCATAACCAAGTTGTGAAGGGTTGTGAAGATCTTCCATTCTTGAAATTCTGAGCAATTGAATGGGAGATCAGTGGATAAACGATTGCATGATTACTTATATGGAGAGTGATGCATTTGATACTGATGCTATTATGGAACGGTTTCGAAATATGAAAAGTCGTTGAGGAAAAATTCTAATATACTAAATATTTTGCTTTTTTTTGGTGGCATTTTTTATATTAGAAGTTTTTTTTTTTTTGCATATGCACAATTATTATTTCTAGAGGACCGTAGTAGAATTTCTGAACACCCTCACGAGAAATCCTGGAGCCGCCACTGCTCTTCCTCCTCGACTCACACTAAACCCGACTTTGAATCGGTTTGTTTGTGCATTCGATCTGCTTATATTTGTAAAGAGCTTGAGGATCATGTCGAGACTATTAAGAGAGCTCATTTATTTGCATGGTGGTGTAGCAAAATTTTCCATTGGTACACAACAGGCTGGCTGCAGGCTTGTGGAGGCTGACAGGAGATTTTTTTTACGAAAGTGCTGCGTATACAAATCTAGGGCCGTGGGTTGTTTCTTCTGTGTCTGCAAATCAACGGTCAGATCCTTTCGAAAGGACCTTGGCAATACTTTTCCAACAAGCCACGTGGTAAAAGTTGCCGGATTCGTTGTTTACCTCGCCGTCTTCACGTCGTCGCCGTCCCCACGAGGTCTTATCCTCACTTTATCTTAAGAAGGCAGTTGGCAATGTCGGGTCTACAAACAACTACTACAATCCAATGCATCCCTTCACACCTTTCAACAAATCACCCAATCAATCTGTACCATCCAAATAACCTAATTACCCTTGAGGCCTTAATATCAAACCTAAAGGGGATTACTAGTGACAGTTGACAAAGTTGATATATCCACCATGATATAATGAATTAGGATTAGGATAGTGTAAATTCTTAAAAAAACACACACACTAACACACACATTGAAAAGTGAGATCACCACCGGAATCCGGATGTGCAGTGCATCCCTCGGCCATCCGATCGTGTTTTGGACGATCCAGATGTACTTTGATCTTTTACCGGTAAAATAAATCAAAATTGCCGAACGCATCCGGGCCATCTAAAACACGATCGAACGGCTGAGGGGTGCACAACACCTGCCAGACCCCCACCACCAACTTGTTACACTGATTTATAGTTTTGGAGAGCGGTTTTATATCACCTGGCAAATCTAGAAACGTTGTTCAAGCATAAAAACGAGGAGAAGTCTTGTTGTGGGGGATTGACACCCGACTAGGCCAAGCTGAATTGAGTCACCAGGCCGTGAGGCTTTCCTAAAAAATATCATGGATATTATCGGCCGACAAACCAATTAGAGATAAAAAAGACTTGGTTCATTGGTGTGGAGAGATCTCTGTCATAAAACAACATATAAAAATAAAGGATGAATTTGCTAAAATCTTAGTTGATTTTAATAGATGTGTTGATTTTATCATATAGCAAATTCACCTTAACTAAATGGGAATTGGGAATCTTGTAGTCCAGTGTCGCACTACAGGGTTATAGTGCGGCATCTGAGCCGTTAATGGCGCATTTAACGGCTTGAATTTCATCTCTACACTTGCATTATCCGAGTCATCTATTGCGGAGATGAAATCAGAGCCAAATTATTGTGTTTAATGGCTCGTGTACCAATACAAGATCCCCGGATCCAACTAAATTTTTCTTTAATCTAAAAATACAGTACTGTATAAACATTGTCCACTTTAATCGTTCCCTCTTCTTGATCTGATCGCGAACGGACTCTCTTAAACCGTACACGTGTCCAACCAACTCTGTAGATCGTAACACTATATAATAACCCTCACACCCTCCCGCCCTTTCTTCTCCTCAGTCCTCGCATCCATCCATACATTCCCTAGACCGTCGACAGGGATCGACGATTCAACCGGAGATTTGCCGGAAAATGACGACGTACGGCACGATCCCGACGTCGTCTTCGCCAGGCGGCGCAGACCTAGACTACGTCGCACGCGTCAAGCAGAACCTCAAATCTGGCCTAGGCAGTCGACGACCATGGAGAGAAATGTTCAACTTCCGATCGATCGCCCTACCGAGTCCGCCGAGTAGACTCCACGACGCGATGGGACGGATCAGGACGAATCTAGGTTACTTCCGCATGAATTACGCCATAATCGTGCTCCTGATCGTGTTCTTAAGCCTTTTGTGGCACCCGATCTCTCTTATAGTCTTTCTAGTCATGCTGGCCGTGTGGCTGTTTCTCTACTTCCTTCGCGACGAGCCGCTCGTGATTTTTAACCGCAGGATTGACGATCGTGTGGTCCTGATCGTGTTATCGGTGCTTACGCTTGTTTTCCTGCTGTTGACTAAGGCGACGCTGAATATAATCGTGTCGCTGTTGATTGGGGTTTTGGTTGTGTTGGTTCACGGCGTTTTCAGGAAGACTGATGATTTGTTTACCGATGAAGAGACCGACGGGAAAGCTGCTCTTTTTACCGGCGTCGCGGCGTCGTCGTCGTCGCCGTAGCTCCGTTGGTAAATCTAGGGTTTTACTTTGGGAAAAAATTCAAGTCATTTCTTTTATTGTTTTTGTATAATTAGTGCTGCAATTGCTATGTTCTGTTGTAATTTTCATCTTGTCCTTCTGTATTTGGGAGTCTGTTTAGTGGTTTGGATTTAGGGTAAATGAGGTCGAAAGTGAGGGAATGTATCAATTGTGTGTTTATGTGATTCTACCTTCTATGAGAAATTTCGAAATTGGTCTCGATTCTGCTGCCTTTTTTTTTCCCCAGTTCCCAATTGTATTGTCTTCCATTGGGCTGCAAATAAGCCGCCCCGAGCTTTGAAATGTTTGATCACGGCTCGTTTAAAACTAGTCTGGCTCGAGCTTGGATCGAGCTATGGGAATGTGCTTAGTAGTGCTTGCAAAATTGAGGTCGAAAGTGAAGGAATGTATCTCCTGTTTGTGTTTTTATGATTCTAGGTTTGATGAGAAACTTCAAACTTGGTCTCAGTTCTGTATTCTCTCTTTTCTCAATTGCATTGTCTTCTGTTTTCTTTTTTGAACGGCATTGTATTGTCTCAAGTGCTGTATATTTTGAAAGCTTTATTCTTGAATGCTTAACCTCTGAATGATTAGTTTGGGATGTTAAATCAGGTAGATCCTGGAGTCCACATCTTGTTATAGCATAAGAAATCTGAAACCAATCACCGGAACGGTTACCTCAACAGTTGTGTAGCTGTAATGAAGTGCAATGATATTGCGGAGTTTAATTACTGTAGGAAGTAAGTTGATAACCGTGATGATGAGTTAAGTTTGGATTAAGATAATGCAGTGAACTGTTCTAACGAAAGAACAAATAAAATTAATGCTGACTGAATGTCATTAAAATCCGATTATCTTCCTTAAATAGAGGTAATTGCAAGAAAGTAGCACCAAGAATGGGCCAGGCATGACTGACTTGACAAAGACGCGTATCAAATTATCAAGTGACAGACTGTGCGGATAGTGTCATTTGATTTGATTTGATTTTGTCAAGTTCCTTTTAAGGAAGATTATAGGAGATTTTATGCAGTAGAAATCTTGTTTTCATAAGTTATTCAAAAGGGACTTGTGGATGATTACTGGGGAAAAAGAATCACAAAATTAATCTACTTTAAGTTGGAAGCTGATCCTACCCTTTTCCCAGCTGTATTTTTTTTGTAAAATACAAGCTTGACCTTAACCTGACAAACAAGGTGTATTTCTATTTTCTTATGTTCCCTATGCCTTGTTTGGATTGTGATCCTTTTGCCTGAACAGCCACAGAACAGGAAACAAGAAGGAAGAGGAGGAAAGGGTTGTATTTGTCCAGTGTGTTTAGTACTAGTTTGTTTTAGGGAAACTGAGGTCGAAATCGAGGGAATGGATCACCTGTTTGTTTGTATGTGATTCTAGCTTTCATGAGATTTCAAAATTGGCCTGAATTCTGTATTCTCTCCGCCCAATTGTATTGTCTTCAGTGCTCTATAGTTTGAAACCTTTCCTCTTGAATGCTTAACATCTGAAATGTGATTAGTGGCGAAGTTTGGAATTCTAAATAGGGTAGAGCTCAGTGTCCCTATCTTTGAAGAGACTTTGCCAACTACAGTTGACTGAATGTAACAGGAACAGTTGCTTCAATGGTTGTCACTTGTGTAGCTGTAATGAAGTGCAATGAGGTTTAGAGTTCCAATTACTACAGGAGGAAGTTGATACCCACTCGTAGTGACGAGTTAAGTTCGGAATAGGACATAATCTGTTTTTTTGAACAACTGGGTGGTCCGGGCCAGCTCGCACACCTCGACTAATCTCAGGGTCTATGTACGTCCCGCCACACACATAGACCAAGGAAAGCCAATACCCCATGAGAATCATGAGATCTTGTGCAAGTGGAATAGGACACAATATTGTAAACTATACTGTCATTTGATTTGATTTTGTTTTGTCTAGTTCAATCGTAGGAAGATTATACGACATTGTATGCTGTAGTATTCTTGTTTTCATATGTTTCTCCCATCACTTTCGCAGCTGTATCTTGTGTCAAATACAAGCTCGACGACCTTAACCGGACAAACAAGGTGTGATGGGCAAAGCAGGAAGGGCAACTGGGGATGTGCAACTTGCTATGGTCCCTTCCCTATGCCTTGTTTGTATTATGATCCCCTTATCTTAACTGGAAAACAAGAAGGAAACCAAGGAAAAGGATGCATTTGTAGACAAAGGATCATAAACACGGTACTTTCAGTATTGGTTTGACAAGCTGCTAAGTTTTCGACGGGATCTTTTATACTGTCCTAGAAAGTTTAACGGTTCTTGCTCAGTGTTTGCAACAACTGGAAAGGAATAACACCACCTCTGTTCGGAGCCATCCGATATATAATGTTCATGTGCATCGAATGACTCTAGATACAGTCGTGTTTCTCTCCTTTCGACGTTGAACCCACTTTTAAGAATGAGTAATGCATTTTTGTTGGGAGAGAAGGCATGCTCCACTTCCTAGTGCTGGACTAGATGATTTATACTATTGTAACTCAAGGGATGTAAACTTGGCCTCATTATTCTCTCTTTTTCCCAATTGTATAGTCTCTGGTGCTCTATATTTTGAAACCTTTCCTCTTGAATGCTTAACATCTGATAAAATGTTCAAACGTTCTTCTTTATAAGCCAAAAAAATTCAAACTTAATGTAATTATAGGTACTCGATCAATTCTTCGATTTTTTCATTTGGTCTTGTAAAAAATTAGTTCAATTGAAGAATTAAAGGTACTTGATCGAACATTTCAATTTTTCATTCAGAATTTAAAACCCTAATAAGTACCAAATGAATTTTAAAGAAAAATTTGATAATTGTGTGCTCGTTATCATAGTGATCTGTATCGTAGATATTGTAGGGCATGTTGAGAAGAACATTTATTTTAAAAATTGATCTAACATCGATAGGTATCAAAATGTAAATATTATTTTAGCGATATCAACTGAATATCAAGATAACTCTTCTAATAAATATTCTTTTCAATAAGCCCTGTAATATCTAAGGATCAGATTATGATTATACCAAACACACTAGTATTATAAAACCATTTTTCCAAAGTTCATTCAGTACTCAGAGTCCTAAATTCTGAATGAAAAATGGAAAGCTTCGATCAAGTACTTATAATTCTCCGATTGAGCTTATTTTTTACAAGACTAATCTATAAATTATTTTAAAGTTATTAAATGCCTTGAATTTTACAAACACAAAAGAAAAAAAAAGTTTTTGGAATTGTAGGGGGTCACGTGACCCCCTGTGCCCTTGATAGATTCTGCTCTGTTGTATACTATAGTGTCATTTGATTTGTTTTTTTCAAGTTCAATCGTTGGAAGATTAGACGACATTGTATGTTGTAGGCTTGTAACCATAAGGCGCTACTCGATTGTTAAAAAAAAAAAAGGTAACGTCAAACAATACAAATTATAAGTTGTCAAATCTGTTGATGTATATAATCCAAGAATGCTGAAAATACCATATATACCGTGGTGAAAACTCACTCTTATACTTTATGAAAACATCACATGAGTGGTTCCCCGGAAGAAGAATTTTAATTAACGTTTCAACTCTAATAAATTTAAGAATTATGAAAAACCCGCACTCAGGGTTGAGTTTGTTTCGGCTCTGACCTCAGGGTTTATTTGTAAAATGGGGAATGAGTTTCTCACGATATGATTTGTTTGTCGAAAGAAAATTATTTTGAAAAATTAATTTCGACTCAATAATAATGACTTTTAAGATTTAAAGGAACCGTAACAAAAATTATTGAAATACCGAAACAAAAATTAAAATAGGGCTAATCTTGTGATGGTGAAAGATTTATATCCTGACATTAGCAAATCCCCACCAAAATCTCTTGCCTTTTCGTCGACGGTGATTGACAGGCGGCGCTCCTCCACAGACGGCGTTGGCGATGGCGATGGCTCACCAACAGCCGTTCGACCCCTACTTCCTCCACCAACCGGACTACGGCGGCAACGGCATCAACACCCTCTTCGTCTCCGGCCTCCCCGATGACATCAAAGCTCGCGAGATTCACAACCTCTTCCGCCGCCGTCCTGGTTTCGACTCTTGCCAGCTCAAGTACACCGGCCGCGGCAATCAGGTCCGTCTCTCTCTAAGTCACTGGCCCAAGGTGTTTGATAGACCCAGGAGGTTTCGAATTAAGACCTTATAGAAGGGAGCAAACTTTTGCTCAGAAAATATCGTTTAGAGTGGAAGTTCCAGGTTTAAAAGGATTTTTTTATTTTTTTTTCATAGTGTGATGATTTCCGTGGGATAGGTACCACTAAAGGGGAAATTGGTGTAGTTGTGAACTGTGATGAAAGGATGATTGTTGTAACATTCTCTAGTCCTATGCATTGAAGAATCTCTTAGAGTTTGTGATTGTATGCATCACTAAGATTTCGAACCATTGGTATTGCAATTTGCAATGTTCCTGGATTTTTTTAGGGTTTGGATTGCTTGTTAGGGTTCAGTCAAATTCAAATGAATCAGTTCGCAAGACGAAAATGGATTATTCAACGGGAATAGATTTGTTGGGTGATGAAAGAGGCTTGCTAGAGGTTATTGTGTTGTGTTTCTTCACTCAGAGGGCCTATTTAGTCTTACATTTCTCTAATAACTTCTTGTCATTTTTTCCTTGCCCACCCCCCAACCTCAGCAATATACCCCCAAAAAAGGGTAAAAACCTATGACCGGAGAATTTATTGAGAGATAACACCTTAAGTTATCATTTTTGTTTGCAGGTCGTTGCTTTTGCTACCTTTGTCAATCATCAATCAGCTTTGGCAGCTATGCACTCATTAAATGTGAGCATGTACCTGTATTATCCTATGTATATGTGTAGTTTTCCTTTATAGAAATGGACATTACCGTGAAGTTCATAGATATATCTATTGAGGCCTGAGGGAGCTGATGGTGTATCTAAATGTTGTGGGACATCCTTTTGATGAAACCAAGTGAAACAAGGTCTTTTATCCATCAAAGACATTATCAAACTACCACATGTCTCTGTGTGTGGTGTGTGGGTGTGTGTGTGTGTGTGTGTGTGTGTGTGTGTGTGTGTGTTAAAAGTTTGTCTTAATGTTTCTTTGTCTTGAACCCCATAGCCTTACAGACTGATTAAAAGTTACCAAATTTATGGTGGCACCAGCTAAATTGAAGTTTAACATTGACAACGGGAATTGGATGTCTTGGATTTTATTTGGAAACACATAATGACATGATAATACACAGTATAAAAAAAGAGAGAAAGTGCAAGAAGCATGAATAGAAGTTAAAAAATGGAAGTTATCAGTAGTTTCTAGTTTAACCATTCGGATCGCCTGGAGGCTGGATGCATGTTCCAGCAATGTCCACTTCTAATAGAGTGGACGCGTTTCAATTGGTTTGTAGCCTCCAATCTGGCAGTCACCATTGTCTTTTTCAGGGTGTAAAATTTGACCCTCAGACTGGATCTGTCCTACATATTGAAATGGCCAGATCAAACTCGAGGAGAAAGCGAAAACCAGGTATGCAATCCTTTCTTTTTTTCAAGATGTTTCCGAAGTATACCCATAAAATTACTCGTTTATGATCTTTGCGTCCACGAATTTGTTGAGAAGTTGGGTTGGTGTTTCTTTGCTCACAGGAAGTGGAGCCTATGTTGTTATTGACAACAGAAATAAAGCAGCGGGTGATGCCCAAGAATCCAGTGGTGATGGTAATATGTTCTGTAACACGAATTAGATGTTGATAATGTTCATCTCTTGCTTTTATTCTATGTTGACCACATTCAGTTCATGAGGTTAAAGTCCCTTTATTTTTTGTCCCCTTTTTGGTGTTTAAGAGTGCTTGTACTCGCATATTTACCAGAGGCCCTGGGGCATGAACTTGATATTATGACTCACGAGCACAAAAATCGGCACCTTTTGCAGATTCAGGAGAGAGTGAAGCTGATGAAGCTCCAGGGGACAAGGGGGATATAGATATTACGAAAAGGTTGAGATGATTTTGAAGCATAGCGATCCTTTTGTTACGAATCTAATTATCCATTTTTTTCAACTGCTTGCATTATGTCTAAAGGCTCTTACTGAAACCTGTTATCTTTATTGCTGATCCCTAACTTGGTTTTGTCTCATAATTGGCAGTGCTGAGGCAGTGGATGGTTCTGAAACCGCTGTTCCTTCTGAAAATGTGAGGGAAAAGGTTTAGAACACTTCCATTTTTTCTCAATTCTTTTGCACTGTCTTACATGAGTGCGGCACAGGGCTGTGTAAATTTGTCATCAGCAGAATGATGTACTGATATTTGCCTATTGCCTATTCAAAACTTGATTGTCTTTGAGTTCAATTTTCGAATAAATGTATGGACCACCAACTTTTTGTGCTTGTAAGCTGAATCCTTTATGGGTATATTGACTAGAAAATTTTACATTTGAGCTTTTGGTGTCGGATTGTCTGGCTTTTGTTATGAACCCAAGGCATGACAAAAGATACTTGAATAAGAAGGTGATATCCTCTGAACTTTTCCTTTTATTGAGTATAAATTTTATATGTCACAGGAGCAGGCAGAGAAGACAGTTAATGTTGTCTCACAAGATACTGTCGATGGTGTCTCGCGATGCTCCACTTTGTTCATTGCAAATCTTGGTCCAAATTGCTCTGACGATGAACTGAAGAAAGTCCTATCCCCGTAAGCTTTCTGGCAATCCTCGTTATGTAACTAGTGTATCTATTAAAAAAATACTGTCTTTCTCCACTTTGTTTCCTGATTCTCTGTTGAGTTGAGTATAATTTCAAGCTTTGTCGTTGCAAAACTTCATGGGCTTACATTTGTTTTTGGTGGCAGATATTCTGGGTTTAAGGCAGTGAAGGTGCGTTCTAGAGGTGGAATGCCAGTCGCATTTGCTGACTTTGAGGTATCCGTAACACAACCATCGTCAATCTTGTTACTATTTACTCCTACTATTTAGCAAAAATCTTTGATTTTATCAAATGGCTTCCTCATTTGCTAAAATCAAAACTATTGATTTTAGCAAATGTTGATATCATTTGGGAAACTAATGCTATTGAACCTCTACCTATTGAAGTTAATCTTTGAAAAAGAAAGCCACATCAAAGGAAGAAAATGTCGATAATAGTCAAAATCCCATCTTATGGTTTTATCTTGGCAGGGAATTGAACAAGCTACTCAGGTCATGGATGCTCTTCAAGGAAGTTGGTTAGAATCATCAGACCGAGGAGGGATGCACATCGAGTAGCTTTTCAACTTAATTCATGTTTTTTCGTTATGCATTACGACATATAACATCACCTAAGTGTAGTACTTCTTGGTGCTTTTCAGGTATGCAAGGTCTAAGATGAGGAAATCATAGAAGGAAAAAAAAACTGAGAGGTTTCCACCACAACCTTATCTGACTGCAGTGTGATAGATATTCCTGATACCAGCTAGGGGAAGAAGTTCTCGGATCTGATGCCTCAGTTACGTAAAGGGAAGAGAAATCCATGGCATTTGGAATTCATTTGCTGTATTAGTAGGTGGTTTAGAGTTCTCTTCCTCTTTAACTTCATGTTATATGCTTAACTTTGCCGGTATCCGATATTGTTTAGCCAATTGTGACTGAAATTGAACATATACTTAAGCACTGAATATCCGTGGGTTCTCTTTTTTGTATTGTGATTTGAAGTCCATGTTTTCCATTCATTTGTTCTTATGCTGGTCTGTCGCCATGGGAGGGAGATAACTTGGGATTGCATACATGCTAAATAGATATCAGGATGTATTTAGTCCATTACCACCTTTCTCTTACAGTGAATCTGCAATTTGGTCCCTTGGACATAAATTTTTACTTGGAAGGTTAAATTTTCACAAGGAAAAATGGCTACTCCTATTACAAATGCTAAATTCTGCCCTTAGGGCTTTATGTGGAAAAAGTGTATCGATATCTGAGGGAAGTGTGTTAGTATCCGTTAAAGTGTATTGTCCGTGAAATGTGTATTGAAATTCGAATTCATTTGTATGTCTTTATGTGCCTATTATCCACCGCCTAGTGGGCGGAATTAGCAAGACCCATTACTTAAAACCCATTACTTAAAACTGTATGTACCCTTGAAATTGGTTTTAGCATTCATATTAACAGAGAAACATAAGTACAAGGGAACTTAGTTTTGCTTACATAAAAGTGAAGTGCATGATCTCGATTCAAGAAAAATGTTGCACATAATCCTGAGTTATTGTTTTTAGGATGTATCAATGTTACTTGTTGCCATAAAATCTATGTACTCTTTCAAATGAAGCAGAAATGGAACCCACAAACTGCTGCTCAAGCTTGATTTCATTGAACAGACCAAAAAATATATGCATCAAAGTTCCAACCTCGCGACTCGGAGATCAGACCACAATTCCAAAATGAACTACGAAACCCTACATCCGCTAATTGCCCCATACTATACAAGACAAAATCAGGATTGCAATATTTTCAGCATTTCACTCATGCAAGTTAAGTGTGGGAACAAGCTTCACAAGTCATCCTCGGGTGAAGTCCTCCTGGCTGCCTTATCTCTTTCCCAGAAAGGTGACAACCTTGGCGACCCGAGAGAGAGCTTTCCATTGAACCCTTCCAAAGCTTCGACCAACGCTGGACTGCTGTAGTGTTGATATTGTTGTTGCTTTTCTCGCTGAATCCGTCCACTCTGACTACCGGCATCATACCTTGGCGTTGACATTTGACTTGAGTCCATGATCATATCCCCCTCCAGTATGCGGAGCACCTGCATGTCACAAAAGAATGTGAAACAAGAAACCCAGATTAAAGAAGACCGGGGCTAATGTACGCAGTGCCTTAAGTAATGTACGCAGTGCAACGCAATTTAAATATAAGATTAAATGAGCTTAACTCGAGCATGTTTCCTCCATTTTTGAGCCCTCATAGCAAAGAACATTTCAGAAGACAGATTGTGGCTTACTTTGTGAAATCTCTCTTACCTGTGACATGCGAGGCCTTGAATGAGGATCCCGTCGAATGCACATGGATGCTGCATGTAACATGCAATAGACCTCGTGTTCATTATAGTTGTTAGCCAGCCGCGGATCAATCAGTTTGTCGATGGCATATTCTTGCAGTAGTGGACGTGCCTGTTCCAAACAAAATACAAAACCATCAAGGGAATCAAGGTAAAGGAAGAAACGTCAGGATGAGCAAGATCAACAGATAACTTATTTTTCACTCTTTTCTATTTGTTTCAACAAGATACAGTGCTTCTCAACAATTTCATGCGAAAACTCCCAAATGATTCGGCGGATAGCATTTGGTCGATGCACAGAATAATAAGATCAGTCTGAACTCTGAAGTATACCCATTCACTGAGGCACTGTTGACCCTTTGGCCGGTTAATGTCTACAGCTTTTCTTCCAGTAACAAGCTCCACCAAGACCACCCCAAATGAATAAACATCAGCTTTCTCTGTGATTTGGCCAGTTTGAGCATACTCTGGAGCCAAATATCTACAATAAACATAACAAGCAATTTAGTAATGTATGACGAGCAATTTAGTAATTTCACACATATGGTCTGATGGAAAATTAGGGGGGAAATTCCAGGACATACCCAAGAGTTCCAATTACCCTAGTTTCCACTCCTGTGTCTCCATCAGGTTGCCATCTTGCCAACCCGAAGTCTCCAACCTTGCAAAACAAAGAGTTGGAATGAGATTATAACATTTTGAAACCTACCCATCCGGGTAAATGCGTATTCATTCTTCGCATAAGAAGATCTAAGCAATCCATACATAAGTAAGATCTAATAAAACAATTTCTAGGGGTTCAGCTGCATTTGAAAATCACAGCATTTGACTTTCAATTGTACAATAGAAGTGCCAAGTAGAGAAGAACTTGAGAGAAACCTAGTCGACATCTTATGTATAAACCAGGAAGTAGTACTGAGGGAACAGGAGAGTTGGTAGAGTGCTACATTTGCTCATATGACTTGAGTACTAACATTGTTATTCCTCATTCTTAGACCAAGAGTTGAGATTGGAACAGCGGTCTTAGAGGCTAAGATCTTGACTGCTCACTCAATAACTTTCGTTTATGGATTATAAGTGATATTTGAGTAGCACAAATTGGTAGGATACAAACAATGTTTAGTCACCGAAGGAAGATGATTGTGAAGGAGGTTCAAGAATGTAACAAGTTTGGTAAAAACATGAAGTAAGCTTGGAAAAGGTCCAAATTTTCTGATAATACAACAGGTAAATGGGTAATGATTTATCAAAAAAAAAAGGGGTAATGATTTAGGTGCTCTTTCTAAATATCACAAAAAGGTTCTGAAATTTTCGTACCAGTGGTTCAAAATCATGGGTGATGAGGATGTTGTTAGGCCGCATGTCTCTGTGGACAATGCAACCCACTCTGCATTCTTCGTGAAGATACCGCAGCCCCCGAGCAGCTCCCACAGCTATTTTTTGGCGAGCAGACCATTCTAATGGATCTCGGTGATGACCTGAAAAAACCAGAATCAGAGATCAGCTTAGATAAATCGGCTTAACTCAAACTGATTAAATGGGGTAAAACTATGAATGCTTCGACTGGAGGACCAATAAAAAAGGTCAAGACTCAGGTCTTAAATGGAAGTTTGGTCAGCTCATGTAGCAACATGTCACATCTATATCAGCCAAAGATAGCTAAGTAACTTGAGTCTTAATAGAGAGACGGTCCAATCAATGGAAAGAGCAGATCAAAATTCATGGAGTCACGGCTAAACAAAGACAGACCAGAACATTCCCAATAATTAGTTGTGAGATCACTACTACAAGTTTTCTTACAGAAAACGTGAATATAAATGTGAGTTCACTTAAAAATCTGCAATGAGGAGGTATACTCATAATGGAATTACATTGCTTTCATTGGTATAGCCGAAAGCATTTCAGAGTTGGGGACCAATAAATTACCGTATAGATGAGAATCCAGCGACCCATTGCATATATATTCATAAACCAGCAACCTCCTCCTGTCCTCAATACAGAATCCAATCAACATAACAACATTTCGGTGCTGAGCACAGCTAAGGACTTCCACTTCTGAGCAAAATTCTTGATCCCCCTGAGAACTTGCCAATTTGTGTTGCTTGACAGCAACTGTCCGACCATCTGATAAGACTCCTCTGTGGACAGATCCAAACCCTCCTTCTGCCAAGAAATTAGCTTGTGAAAATCCTCCAGTAGCATGCTCCAGCTCAGCATAGGTAAACCACCTTGGGGGTTTTCCAAAGACGGGTGCCTTGTGTTGGCATATTGAACACAAAGGAGGAGACCCAAGAGGGGCATTTCTGGACAGAGAAACTGCTTCTCTCATATTTCCACTGAAGTCCAGGTCAGGTCTGTAATTCGGTAATCCAAATCGAGCTTCTCGATCAAGTCTAGAAAATTTCCCTGAACAAGCCCTTGTTGTGGAAGTCTGAGCTGTAATAGAATTTGATCTCTGTGAGCTTTCTTCCACCATCCATCGTTGGAACCTTAAACTTGATGAGAATGGAGATGAGGTTCTACTGTCTGTATCGGTACTTGAATCATCGAGATCCGGCATTTCTTTCGTGCAAAATGGTTCCAATTTCTTGAGATTTATTCCAGAAAGGAAAAATGGCGAGGCCCCAGGATCTGAGCTGGATACTGATGAAGTTCCTACTTCAGTTGCAGTAAATAGCTCCGGACTACTACTTGGAGTCACGGCAGGTCCTCGAATGGAATTCATAGTATCATTCTCTTCTCTAGGTTGTCTCTCAGATGAGTGATTTAGTTCAGATTGCGATGGACGTGCTGCTTCAGCTCCCTTCTTTGGTGAACCAACCAAGTGTAGACGCAAAACTTTTGGGTGGGAGCGTTTCATCACGACAATGTTGCATTGTAGCTCTTCCATACATCGCTTTTCTTCATGCTTGAGCTGTCTACAAATTACCAAAGAGATCACTCCAGGAACATGGTTTCAGGAATAAAAATATAATAACTGAACTTAATTGAATTTGAAAAAAGATCCTTCACATGAATTGGGTGTTTGTTGCACCAGAATTATTCCAACAGAAAAAAGCAAAAACCATAAAGCATCAAAATGGAGCTTGTCAAACATCTGCTTTTTTAAAGCATTTTCGAAGTGTTATTTTTCTGACTCCAAAAATAAGGCACAAAGCGTAAGAAGTGCCAAACATATTGGCAGTTTGGAACAGCTTCCCAAGACAAAAAAAAAAGAAGAAGTAAGCCACAGCAGTTCTAAGTTCAAACATAAATTAATCGTGTTCAAACTTGAATTATTACCTGTCCAGTATAACCCAGGCAGCTTGAGTTCTCTTGGCCTCCGCAGCCACTGCTCCACTTCGTGATCCAGAAACAACTTTTATCTTCACATTTATCTATCAAAAATGAATTAGGACGCAAATGAAAATATTATAATTCAGGTAGTGTGTAAGCTAACACAAAACTTAGAGTTACACATAGACGCGCATACTTTGTTAGGATCGTAAACATCATGGAGCCGAAGGATCATCTGGGAGAAAGAATCTGTGATATCAGCTTTCTGCTCAGGACTTGCTCCTGAAGACCTTCGGTGGCCACTGGCACAATCTCCTGCAAATCTAGGGAAACTCCAAAATTTCCTACCTGCAGAATAGGGGAGCAAGAAAGTAGTTTTCAGCATTATACATCTATTAAAAGGCTTGAGAATTTTGGTTTCCTTCATCTCATCCAAAAACTTTCATTGTAACAAATTCAGAGGTCTTTGGCTGAAATCAAACATGAAATGACATATGCACATAGCTCAAACAAATCTAATAGGTCCACGTATAGAGTTATGGCCTCAAAATAAAATAAAAAAATACACAAAAGGATAGCTAAAAATCTGTAAGCTAATCCATCAAATTGAATACAAGTAACCAAGGAAAATGTTGTAGAATATCTAATCATCAGAGCAACACCCTTCATTTTTCATATCTTGTTAGCGGAAGAACACAATGAAACGGAACAGGTTTCTTGAAAGAAAAAAATCTGGAGATATTCCAGTCAAGATCCATCAGACAAGCATAAGCAACAAAAACAAGGAGTAAGCCCAATAGCCAGCTAGGTGTACAGTTTAGAAATCGGTCACACCAACAAGCACATAACCCGCGAGAACAACCAAGAAAAGAAACAAAGAAAGTGCAAAACACAGATATTCTACGTGGTTCCCCAACTATGTACTCGATTACACCCGCAGCTCACATCAGTTTTCACTATGTATCGAATGAATGACAAACGATTAACAATCAGATGGGCATGTTACTACAGAAACGAGAGAGAAAGAGTACCAGAACTTTGAGAAGGGATGACAACCAACAAAGTAATGCAATCCCCAGGATGAACAACATGAGTCAAAGCCCAAACCAGAGCAGTTTTTGGAATCTCCTTTGATGCCTTCACTGCAACAACCACCTTCTCCTTCCCATCTGACTCCTTCTCTAACTTCCCTTTCTTCATTACCCTAGAAAATTTGTTTAACTTCTCCCCTTCTCTCCAATGCTTCAAAACCCAACAATTATATTGATTCCAAAAACCCAGAAAAGCACCAATCAATTACTCCACTGAATAAACCTACAACAACAACAGCCATTATTATTGAGGCATTCTGTTCACCCGACATGGGCTGACTTTAATCTACTGTTTCCGTCCATGAAAATGACTAACACTAAATGAGTGTTCTGATTTGCACAAATAAAAGCAGCCGCCATGAAAAAAGTTGATAAAACCCTAAAAAGGACTCGATTCAATTTTGAACTTACCTTTGGCCGGTGGCCCAAGTAGATAGTAGTATATTTGTCTGTAGGCCTTTCAAATCACGAAGTCAAAACCTTTTCCCCTCTTCTCTCTCTCACTCTCTCTTTCCAGATCCAATTGCAACAGCTCTTTTTCTCTCTCTCTCTCTCTCTTTCAAATGGACTGTGAGGAAACGTTCAACTCAGATGTCGAAACTTCATAAATCACCACCATAACTCAATAATGACCACAAATCACCGATATGACTCCATTAACTCAAGAATTTCCCCATTGCAGACTTCACGTCCCACCTCTCTCTCTCTCTCTCTCTAGAAGTTCTCGAACGAAAACAACACTAATCACATTCCCCCTGCAAAACCCAAGAACCCAAAATCAGAAGAAAACCCATCACGTTCAAAGATAATACTATTCATATCATACATAAAGATACAGACCCAAGTACGAAAAAACTCGTCGTTTCAAATCGGCCAAATCAAGAAACACAGAATGCAAGATACATAGCAGTACTACTAAATTTGTACGTACGCCACGACTGAGACGAGTCAGGGCAAGACGAACCTAATCGAATCGAATTAAGCTAAAGCTTCACATACCCAACACAAATTACCGAATTTGCATAAACTTAGATGTCAACGCACGCATCCGTTATCTCACATCAAGAACAGCAACACACGCCAAAAACAGGGGGAGAAAGGCGTGGGGTTGAGAGCGCCAAAAATGGGGAGAAATACTAATAAATTAATTGTGGGTGTGGGGGGTTTCACTTTCAATCTCAACTACCTTCACCCAATCGTCAATTCAAATTCTGATTGTACTGTCCAAATACGTGCGTAAATGCATGTCTAAACATTACTCCATATGGTATATGTAGTATTTTCCCCCTCTGACCGAGGTGTCATTAATTTCCGTGACAGTAGTAATTTGCTTTTTTGTTTTTTATATACGAAAAAAGAAAATGCTAAAATAAGTCAATTTAACTTATTATAATTTCCAGTTCAAAAAAAAAAAACTTATTTTAATTTTGTCAAATCCTAAGTGGAAGACGGGTTTCTCTCCTTTGCCTTTCTTCCTAGCCACTTAATATATCATGCATAAATTTAATGGAATCATAACCCGTTACATTAATGAACATTATACTCACTTTCCATCAAAGTAGAGTCTATTTAGGAAACAACTTCTCTATTTGACCAATCAAATAAAGATTTTGAGAATCACATTAAACCCATAATTTATATGTGCTATATATAATTCATGTGGACCATAAATACTAAATATAAAATTTAGTCTTACACTTATGTTAATGTTTAAAAATTTGTTGAGATGTGTAAAAGTAAGTGTAAGAGCATCCCCAACAATCTCCCTAAATTTTTCTCCAAAAAAAGTCATGAACAGTGCACATTTTTCATTTTACCAATCCACATATCCAACAATCTTCTCTATTACTCTCCCTATTTTTAATAAAATATGATATATGAGAAAAAGTAAGAGAGAGAAGAGATAGAGAATAAAAAAAAGAAAAAGGGAAAGGACGGAGTAGAGGGAGGGGGAGAGAGAGAGAGAGAAAGAGAGAATAAAAAAATGGGTAAAGAGTGAATAGTGTCTCCCTAAATGGGGGGAATTTTAGGGAGGCACTGTAGCGTTTTGTATTTTAGGGAGGGGTTTAGGGAGTCTCTTGGAGGCTAACTTTGGAGTTTGACTCCCTAAAATAGGGATGGAAGAGGGATGGAGAGCCTTGTGCACTTGTCCTAAATGTATTAAAAAAATGTAAAAAGTACACTGAAATACGTGATTTTATTTATTTACTTTATTTATTTATTTTTACTTTGTGAGCCCAACGGATTCACAATAATTGGAGTACACACGAGACTGACGAGAGTGACAAGACAAGCAGGGGAATAGCGTAAGAAATTACAATCATAAAAGCATATTACTAGTAAGCCAGAATACACCTGAATTGGGGCTGATCATGATTGTGATGAAGGTAGTTCAAATGTATAAACAGTAGGCCGAGGCTTTCTACGGACAGCGGGGGTTGCTGCACAGCCTTGTGCTGTGCGGGACTCGGTGCGGCCGCGCCGGTGTCGGTTCGATGATCGGAGACGTCCATCGCGTAGAACTCGTCGAGTGCTACAAGTATACCCAAAATCAACTCGTTCGGATATCATTAAATGCGTGATCGGAATACATAAAACTTGAAAAAAATTAGAACACATATGATTTGAAACACTAGATGAAAACTATAAAACCCATTTTTTTCAAGTTATTTTTTTTCCGATTACACACTTAACGATATCCGATAGATTTGAATTTTGACACACTTGTAGTATTCGACGAGCTCTACGCAATGGACGTTTCCGATCATTGAACGGACACCGCAGCTGCCGCCAGAGCCGCGCCGAAGACACAGCACGCTGCGCAGCACCCCCCTCTGTCCGGCTTTCTACGCTCTCCTCGTTCCCAGAATGGGAGTAGGGTCTTCAAAAATGAAGATTTGAAAGTAAATTTGGATACCAAATTGTAAAAAAGGAAAGAAATCCTCCAAAATTCCTAATAGAATAGGAGTATAAAAAGTTGAAGAAAAATGGACATGAATTACATTGCAGATTCTCCCCTTAAAATGAAGATTTGAAAAATGTTGTAGAGTAGTATAGTACTTTTACGGCAAATCAAGGGGTACTGGCCCTTGTACACCGATCGACCACTTGTGGTCCAATACGAACGATTTGAGCTATTTATTTATCTTAAAATAACTTTCCGAGGGACGTTGCGAGAAATCAATTTCATCAAACATGTGTAACTGGTTAATCCAAAATCCTCCATTCGATTTTGAATAAAACAGAGTTGATTTCTCGCTGGACCCCCTCAGAAAATTATTTTAACATAAATGAGCGGCTCACATCATTCATATAGAACCCACAAGTGGATTTCAGAGGCCGGTCGGTGCACCGTAAGTGGAAGTGTACTGTGTACCGGTAGAAGCTTTGGAATTTTTACGTTACACCAACGAAACTCTACGGTGGGAGGGGTCAATCTGAGTTTTGAATTGAGCTTTGGGGCGAGCGGTGTGCTGAAAAGGATCCTCTTTTTGTTTTTCTTGGGACTCCAAATTTTTGAAGGGGACAAAGTAATGATGGTATCAGATGGGATCATGGGAGGGCAGCCGTGCTATTGGCACCTACTTGGGGAGTGCAGATCTTGTACAGATTTTTTTTTCGTGCCCCGTCTTATAAAAATGATTCAAATCGCTCAATTTTTTAGTAGGAGTACTTTTTTACGGGAAGTTGAAAAAAAATAGCTATCGGTAAGCATTTTTTGAAAATTTATATGGTGAAGACCGTGAAGTATATAGTTCGCCTTATAAATTTTGAAAAGCTCTTATATTCGATTGGGCTAATTTTTTGCGGTAACCAACAAAAAATATTTTAAGAAAAATGAGCAATTTAGATCATCTTTGAGAGACCCGAGAGGGACAACATGCATGCTGACCTCATCCGAGCCGTTTGCGCTTGGCAATCAATGACTCAGATTAGTTCAGTAATAAACGGTGCAGATCTATTTAGGTCTGAACAGATCTGGGCCGTTGATCGCCGAGTATAGACGGCTTGGATGGGGTTAGCATGCACGCTATCCCTTAAGGGACAACACACTCCCCCGCTTTTATCTTTGAGAGACTCGAGATTCGCCCAGAAAAAAGATTGGTACCTTGTATCCTATGTGAACAGACTTAGGGTAGGGTGAGTTTCCACTAAGGTATTTTAGATATTTTTACTATTTTTAAAATACAATTTAAATCAGTTGATGTATGAAAAGAGAATGACTTGTTAATTAATACAAATTTGTAGTCCATACACACCAAAAATAGCTTAGTGGAAACTCAACCTTAGTGATGGGGCGGGATACATACATGGGTTCTTTGTTTTCTTCAAGAAAATGTTTTGTGATTCATACTAGTTTTTCATATCAATTTTACAAAATTACTTCGCCGTCAATTTTATTTGTCCATTATTCTTTTTGCCTCGTTTGTGTATATTGCCTATGTTTTTTAATTTATAATATTTTTTATGATTTTGAGAAATTATTATAGAGCAAATTGAAATTTATAATATAATATTGATATTGCATATTTTTTAAGAATCACATTGAAAGATATAGAAAATAGACGTAAAATGGACGAAAGTGGTCTTCCCTTGGAATTTAGAGATTTGCTTTTATCTAATATCTTAGGTTCGATTCATCTTGCCAACAAACTTTTTGAATCTGAGGGTTATATCTGTTTGACACCTCTAGGACTCCAAAATTAGTCGAGGTGTGCGCAAGCTAATCCAAATATCCAATTATCAAAAAAAAAAAACTTATAAGAATACAAAAAGGGAATTGATATTGGCATTCCTCTTTTCTTTGTTGGCACTCTTTTCTTTGTTGGCACTCTTTTTTTTGTCTCTATTTATAAAGTGCAAGAGTAATTTTACTTAATAGAGACAAAAAAGAGTACCAATAGAAAGAAAAAAAAAAGAGTATCAATATCACTTTCCATACAAAAAATACCATAATGAAAGATATAGAAAATAGACGCAAAATGGACAAAAGTGGTCTTCCCTGGGGATTTGTTTTCATCTAAGATCTAGGTTCAATTCATCTTGCCAACAAATTTTTGGAACCTGAGGGTTATATCTGTTTGTTACCTCTAGAACTCCAAGATTAGTCGAGGTGTGCGCAAGCTCATCCAGATATCCAATTATATAAAAAAAAATTATAAGAATACAAAAAGGGAATTGATATTGGCAAGATAATTTTACTTAAAGTGCAACAGTAGTTTTACTTAATAGAGACAAAAAAGAGTATCAATAAAAAAAACAAAGAATATCAATATCACTTTCCAAAAAAATACCACAGTGAAAACTCCTCATGTAATTTTGGGTCCACAATTATGTGTGTGAATTGTGAAATAATATTGAGTACTGAATTTCCTTACACAAAATCCAGTTGGGCCCCACGCCATTATCCATCTCCGTCAAAGCAAGTAAGCAAAGCACGCCCGCTTGCCTTGTCCAGTTGTTCGGCCAGCTGCACCAATTCCCAAGGGGAAACGTCCAATTATCAAAGGGTCCTCCTCCGTTTGTCAGATAACGTCCACCGTTAACTCAAATGTCACGTTAACGACGTTTAATTCGCTACAGGGAAAAGCCTGCATAGACCCATAGACGGCGAGTAAACGGCTGTGACGATTGACTGCAGCCGTTGTCGGGTCCGGCGCCACTTGCCCCGGATCGTGTCGCAGCTTTGGAACCTACGAAAGCATTTGATTATGCATGCATTTCGAGGACGCATTTGAGTTTGAGAACTCTGTTTCCAATTGTATTTTATTTGTGAACCCTTCTATTGGGACCGACGGTAATGTACCGATGAGGGACCGACGGCGTCACCAACGCCGGTGTGGGTCCCAAACGGCCGATCCGAGCCGTTCATCGTTCTCATAATCAAATTCCGAGATGAAATGGGGTGATTTTGGATCGAGCTCATACAGCCGTCCGATTGCCTCGATTCACGCGTAGGCCCACTCGGAATTTGATTCTGAGAACGATGAACGGCTCGGATCGGCCGTTTGGGACCCACACCGGCATCGGCGACGCCGTCGGTCCCTCATCGGTACATTTCCGTCTGTCCCTTTATCATTTTCGTTTATTTGTCGATAGATTCACCCGAGCAGCATCGCTATGCGTACCGATCTTGGACGTTTGGATGTACGGATAAGGATCCAGACGGCATGTGGGATTCACTTTTTGGGTTCTACATCAGCAACTCAAAAGGTAGCTTTTAGGGGTGTTCCACTAATAAAAAACTATTTTTTTCAAACATCGAGACAGGTCATTCTCTTACAACACATCACATAAAAAACTTTGAAAAATTAATTTTTTCAAAAAACTGGGTTAGTGGAACACCCCCTAGTAGTATTGATTGAGAAAACGTAGCTTACTAGTATTGACTAAGAGCATCAATATCTGGGGCCCCAGATAGTTAATTTGATGAGTTAAAGGCCAAAAATGACCCCAGAATCAGACTCACCAAGTAATTCATCAATTTGCAAAATTTGGAGCTTTGCAACAATAAAACATCAATTTTGAGTAGTCACTATTCACAAGTTAACCAATTGTTTATTATTAATTTTGGGGGGCATACTCACCTCCCCCATACTCACCTCCCCCTGCCAAACAATAATTTATTTGGGAAACAATAGTTTATTTGGGAGTAAAATTAAAATAGAGAGTCTGATTTTGTGAATATTTTGAAAAGTGACTTGTTAATTTATAAAAGGTGTTTTTGAAGTTAAATTTGGTGTTTTTTTTAGTCGCCTGATGAGGATGCTCTAAGACAAACTCAAAAGGTTCTTGGTCCGTTGTGAGCAAGATCCTTGTCCCACTAGGTTAGTTTTCGGTTTTCAGTTTTTCACGCTTTTTGAGGCAAATAATCTCCTCACATACATTAATGCTCCGTTTGTTTCAACGTAAAATATTTTACAATGTAAAATGTTTTCCATGTAAAATGTTTTTGCTGAAAATGAACTTTTTTACTTTTGTTTTCAGGTGTTTGGTTGACACCTCACAAAAACATTTTCCAAAAAAATTATTTTCTGTTGTTTGGCTGTGAAAATAATTTTCAAGACAAAGTTGATGTACTAGCCTACAAGTTTAAATAGAAATAGAACCTCTCAAGCATTTTAGAACCTCAAACATACAAAAAACTACAACGTAAGAACAAACTAACATTTGTATCTCTAAGAACTCCCAAGCATTTTACCATTCTATAAAAACTCATCAAAGGATTATCCAATCACATAAGAACAAATTAACATTTTGATCTCTAAATCCGAAACATAACAAGAGAACAAAGGTACAGAAGAACATAAAGATTTCTTAAATAGATAGATATGCTACTACCAACAAGAACCGGCAAGTCACATGCTAAATTTTTCAAGCCAAATCCTTCGAAGGTTAATGCTCTTTGCCATAAATGCCTTCCCAAGCCTTTCATTCTCAACTAAGTAATCAAATGCCGAGCCTAGAAAAGCCTCATCAAAACCTTCCATCTTCATCACTTCATCATGAAGAGCTTGCACATCGAGCCTATCCCATGTCAACTTTGTAATTGCATCAGCAACTTGCCCAAGCTTGTCTGAAATTGTTTTGATATCGGACTCCTCGTCATAAGTATCACGACCACGCTTGCGATGAGCTCTTGGTTGGGATGAAGTTCCACTCGAGCAAGCTGATTGTTTTCCAGCATTCTTGTCATTAGAGATATCTTCAAAGGCATTTTCATCATCCAAATGTATTGGTTCAATCTCTGGCCTTGCTTCCAAGTCAACGTCACCGAATGATTTAGCAAAATTTCCTTTCGCCCACGAGCTCTGGATATAACTTCAAAATCGCATTCAAAACAATCAAAAAATATCGGTGTATGGTTTCAGTCGACCGATGAAAGCGTGAACCAATGACCCGAAATCTCACATTGTGTCCAACTATATGTAAGAAAATCATCGCTTGCTCTCTCACTGTCATGTGTATAGTGGGTTGTACAAATCCTCTTTGAGTGAGAGTATCGCATAGCTTTGAAAATGCCATAGGACTCATTCGTATCTGACCTATACAATGCTTACTACTAGCATACAAAATGCTATTTATATAGTTCTCCCTCGCTTGGTCTCTATTGACATGAGGTGCCCTAGGTATATAAGGGATACGGGTCCTATTCCTATATCTTAAAATGTCGAGGACTGCAACACCAGCAACTATTACTGAAGTGGCGGCTCCAATTACAGCAACTTCAGTCATATTCGCATCATTTCGATCATTATCCATCTACATAAAGATAATAGTTAGGGTACAATTACTGGAGAAAGTGAGAGAACAAAGGCAGGGAGCCCACAAAACAAATCAGATGGAAATGGTCGTGCAGTTATGACAATAAACAAATCATATTCCCATCTGTTTACAACTAAATAATTAGCAAAGTGAGGAACAAAAATCACCTTGCACATATGTTTGTTATAGAAGGTATAATAGAAACAAGCACCTAACCTCTGAGTTCTTCCTTCCCCTAAATCACATTCACCTTTAACATTCCAATCACCCAATCTACTCCTAATTCAGAGTATCATAAACCAAGGATCTCCATTATCACTTCACATCGATTATGTTTGCTCACTTAAAGAAATACCTGAATGTTACACGCATTTTTAAAACTCGATTTTAGATGCTTTTTATGAGAATTGTTCACAGCTAAACTAGAAAATCGCAACTCCTTAGATGCCCCAGAATTTGAACTCACGAATTGTTCACAGCTTCTCAATCAAATCGCAAATAAAGGTAGATGGAAGAACAGATCTACTACATATTACATACCTGGAATGGAAGGGATTGATGACGACGACGAATGGTTGCGTAGAGAATCGCACAGATCGAGTCTCTCTCTCTCTCTCTCTCTCTCTCGCTCTCGCTCTTCGTTTTTTGATCGGCTGAAGAAGGGAGTCGAAGAAGGGAATGAGATATACGGGATTTGGGCTTGGGAAATGTCGGGCCAAAAACAAAAATGACTTACGGGCCAAATCAAAGTAAAACATTTTCATCCCATTGGGGTAAAATGTTTTACTTTGGAAAATATTTTACTACATTTTTTGGCAACCAAACACCGGAAAATAGGTAAAATATTTTACCGGAAAATGTTTTACGTCCAAACAAACAGAGCCTAAGTCAAAAGTCAAAAGCTTAGTAGAACAAGACTTCATTGTGACAAATTGGCTAGTTAAGCTATCATTGTCAACAAAACTTCCGAGTTCACTAAAAATACGTCGAATAGTTGATTAAGTCTCGAAATGAGTCTCAGTTGCAAGTAAATTAATCCCAATCCAATTATTTATACTCCCTTCATCCCAAATTTCTTATTCACTCTCATTATCTACGAAGAAAATTATTTATATTTTAAAAAATCTTGTTTGACAGCTATCGATAAGTTATACATTAAACAAAGTTTTTAAAAATATAAATAACATTACACATTGAAAGATACAAGTAGTTGGAAAAATAGCACGCGAACCGAAAAATGAATAAAAAATTTGGGACGGCGGAAGTATATATTAGTATATGAATTAACTATAGTATATGAATTAACATTACACATTGAAAGATACAAGTAGTTGGAAAAATAGCACGTGTTTTTTATTTATTTTTAATGTTGTAATCAATTCATTAAATGCAGATGGGCCTCTCTTGTCCTTAAAGCTATGGGCCCATCATATTTAGGACGATGACACCGGTTCTAATTCTATAGTAGTTTAGATCCTCTATTGATTGTGCAATTGATGCGAGATAACATTGATTTCGGATCCACTTCTATTGGTTTAGTGCTTTTCAGTCCATTTCCAGGAATGAAAGAACATTCAGCTCATAGACCTTGCTTTTCGCCCGTGCTTTGCTCACTACTTTTCGCCCAAAATGATGTTGTTTTGCTCATTTTCTTGGTACACCTGCAAAGCTTCTAAGGGGTCTGTTTGGAGAGTTAATTTTCCAAAGTATCTAACCCTAAACCCTAAACCCAATGCCTAAATCGTAAATCCAAAGTGTCTAACCCGAAGTGCCTAAATTCAAGTTCCTAAACCAACAATACCCGACCCCAAAGAGCCTAAATCTTCTAAAATTGAACCCCAAAATTAACTCATCAAACAGGGCCCTTGGAAGCTTTGGAGGTGTACTAAGAAAATGCCCAAAACAACATCATTTTGGGCAAAAAAACAGTGTCCCCGATTACATATTTCACACACTTAGTCGACCTTTGCTTTAAATTGTAGACGCAGAAAGACCATCCCGCGTAAATGTTATTTCATCAATGAGAAACGACTACACTATAATGACAAAATTGAACTTTTTTAAGAGTGAAATAGCATGGAAGCAACAATCACTTACGTGGCGATAATATCACTCTTCTAAACTTAAATAATTATACAAGATAAAATTATTAGTACTCCCCGTCCCAATTTAAATGCTCCCTACGATTATGCGTGTTTTTTTAAAACTCTTATAGTTTTCATTCTATAATGTATTTTATATGTGTAGATGAGAGTTCTTGTTATAGTAAAATAATAAGAGCAGGTGTGCACAGAAAGGACTAAGGCAGTGGATTGCTCTCAGTCTAATCCGTGATACCCTTGGTGACCTAGAAGATGAGGACCGATTTGCAGAGAGAATGTTCTCTTCTCAATCAGTGGTTTCCCTTTTCTTTCTCTAGGATGACATATGCTCTGCCAAGATTTCACCGACCTCTGGGCATTGAAAGGGAATGTCCCATATTTATAGGCACCCTGGACCAATGATGAGGTACCAGGGTTGTAACGCCCCGAAAATTGGGTACGTTAATAAATAAATTTCAAAATTTATTTAAATAGAATACCAACTCCATTAAAATTTCAAAGAATACTTAATAAAAAAAATTAACTGAAAGCTAAAAGTTAGCTTTCTTATTACAACCCAAAATAAAAAGAACTTTAACGTTGTCTGGAAAACTTAAACATTTATTTTAAAACAAATTCATTGAAAGGAAATCACAGAGCCATCTAGCTAGGGGTCTACTGGTACAACCACGGCTCCGGCACTTCGTAACCTTCTTGCTGCTCCGTTCCCTCAAACTCAGCAAGCGGTTCCTCTTCACCTTACCTGCACTGGCGTTGGGGACGCTGGCCCAAAAGTAAGCACCGTGAGTGGTAAAATTACACTCAATAGGACACCAAAACTACCCTTTACAAAAATATACTCATGCAAAGAGTTAAAACACATGGGACATCAATTTAAGACATAGAGCAACATTTCTCAACAATATAAGTTCAGTAGATTTAATACTCCGTCATCAACTCAAGGTTCACAAATTTCGTTCCCACTTCGAATAAAATAATTTTCATCAGCGGCTTCCGCCCACGGTATACTCAGGTGCTCGATCACACAGCAAAGCCACCTCGGGGTATACTGCGCACGGCTCACGATTGATCACCCATTGATCAATCTATATCCGGCATCGATTCCCACCCACAGATACTTCCGGCGCCCGATCACACAAAGAAAGCTACCTAAAAGTATAAATGCGCATGGCTCACGACCCATACCGGACTCATCCCTTTTTCCCAAACCCGATAAGTGAACACAAATCTTTTAGTTTATTAATTTAACCACAATAATTATTTACCCAAATTTAATGGTTTAACAAAACACCAGTAAGCAAACACATGCATCCAATTATAGCATGAAATGAAAATTCAATGAAAGTCGACTATCTCGAGCCATACATGTCAGTTATAAATCCAGCCACTAAAAATAGTAAACGGTTTCCAAAAATCACGAAATTTTACAGTAAGATATTTTATCAAATTTTATAAAAGTTCACTGTTTTGATCGAAGTCTAAATCCAGACCTAAACGAAGGAAATAGCGTTTTAAGCTAGACAGTGAATCTGTCCCGAAACTGTTTAGTTCAGCCAACTTCGAAAAATCACAGTTAATTCTACGAACCTCGGATTGAAACGAGTTCTATATAGAAATTGTTTAAATTTTCGAGATCTACAACTTCGAAGATTTACGTTTTCTCTAAATCCAAACAGAAATACCCGAAAATCAACAGAACAGAACCGCGCACAAGAAAATGGTTTTCGTCTCTTTGGTTCCGTTTTAGACTTACAAAACCTTATCGGTTGGAAACAAAACCGCAACAAATAATCTCACAACATATTCATATCATCACTATATTTAGATATATGTAGGTACACGAAAACACAAAAAATAGTATACTTAAGTAAAAAGTAAGTTTCGATATCCTACCTTTCCTCCGAAGTTAAAGCGCACTACGAACGTGATAGGATTTAATGCTATTGAACGGTTGAGTTCTCGAGATATAAATCTGTTGGAGGAGAAGTATTATTCATGAGAGAGTTATAAAAATTAAACAACTAGATAAAAGAAAAATGTCGAGAGGAGAACGAACCGAGAATCGGCGAGGGAGCTTAAGCCGAGAGTTTAGACAAATGGAAGGGAAAATTCCACTCTGCCGTAAATTTGTAGTTATAGGAGGAAAGGATGGAAATGAGGAAAAAGGAATGATTTAGACCAAAGGTTAGGATTAGGAAGGAAAAGAGAAAATTGGAAAGAATCACTAGGGAGGTAAATGGGAATCATATACGTGGAATATGGGAGAATACTTCCCTAATTTTTTTTTCTTTATTGATTTGCTTTCCTCTTTTTATTTTTTTCCTACTCTAGTCTAGGAATTAATAATATATGGACAGCTAATTAGGAAATCAAATCAAATAAAAACATACATGTATCTATACACATGTGTAATTAAACACGTCACAAAAAAAATTGATTAACTGGTATAATTATTTAAATAAATTTATTTCCTAAAATCGTGGTCATTACAAGGGTGTCATCCTATAATATGATAACACGTGTCCTTTCCGTACAACCTGGCCGTACGGGTGACGTCATCACCGCGTAGCTGACCTGCGCGGTGACGAGCCATTCCCCCGCGAAGCGATCCCCTTGTTCTTAGCCACCAAGCCACTAGATCTCCCTTATTCCCGTTAGGGCAAGGTCGTGACCTGCTCGGTCGCGCCTGTACCGCAGCCAAGCCTCAAGGGGCCCCTGGGGTCCTGCCTTCAGACCGCAGCAGGTATAACTACTTGGGCTAAGTCCGACTAGCTATTCGCGTTCTCGCCCATGTTCTGGGCCGCGCTAGTCGTTTGGGCCATGGGCTTTTCTCCTGTTAGGATGACCCATGGTTGTCCAAGTACCGCCTTTACTGGGCTTGAGGTGCGCGCCGTAGAGGCGCCTTGCCCCAGAGGGTCCTGCGCCGGTGGCCCCCATTATGCAAATAACTATGCCCGCGTCAGTGGCCCCACCACGCGGATACTTCCGCGGAGAGTGCCACATGTCACGCAGACAACGTGCTACCTGGTGACACGTGTCATGATCTTACCGGAGGGTCAACGTTGACTTTAGTCAACCGGGGGTGTCGCGCTGACCTCCCCTACAATATGCAATATGAATCTTATTTGATAGATCTCAATTAGTTCCATTACGCAAAATTTTTAAAAACTTTGAAAACCTTACCAATAAAAAGATATAGATGTTTGAAAATGGCACATATATACGTAGGAAACATTTAAAATGAGACGGAGGGAGTATATGATTGCTGCAAAATCCTGTAGTTTGGACCACTAGCGGTCCACTGTAGCCATTTCTTGCCACCATATAATCCAGCCTGTGGGTTGTTTGCCTAATTATTGCATCATGTAGATTTAGAAGTTGGCCTTTACACCAATTTTCTGATATATCATACACTCCACCCTGTGTTCTGCGTTTTCTTTCTATGGTTTATCTAATACCACTACTATTGTGTTTCTTTGGATATAAAAACAAAAAACAAAAAACAAAAACAAAAAAACAGATTGAGGAGCAAGGGTCGTTTTCTTTCCATCAAGGCATCAAAGCCATAACCCCACATTCCAGAGCTATCAAATAATCAGCCTTATCTTGTGGACCACTTGACCATCAGTAATCTGTCACTTCGTAAGTTGTTTTCCATCCCCTTCCCTGTTCTTTGACTTTGAGCTCTTGTACCTCACTCGGTAGAAGCTTGTACAAGACTAATATGTCACCATGAACAAACCAAGTCCAAACAAGCTACTACTCGTATAAGACTAAAATGTTACCCGTAACGCAAAAGATGGCTCATACTTGACCTTCTTCCTAGCTTCGAGAGTGACCCCAAGTTCTTCTGAGCTTGGAGCTTCAATATCTGCTTCTGAGATCGAATAGAGGTCATTAGCTCCCACTAGTCTTGGTGAAGGGGGAAGGACAGCTTGAATCCAGGGACCACCAGGTTCAGCTATTGCTGCCAAAGGTTCCGTTGATGGTTTTCTTACCTTTATAATTGGGCATCGAACAAAGGATCTAAAACAGTGTTTCCTGAAAAATAGTTTGAAAAGCAAGAGTCTCCATAAGTAGGAGACAACAAATGGAAAAAGAACAATGCATAAAACTAAGATTTTATCAAATCTCTTCACCAATGGATAAAATCAAGGGCTTGATTTTATCAAATCTTGATAAAATTCATTGGTGAACAACTCTAAGCCATTGTACTAGGATTTTCATAATGATATTCTTGAACAAGAACTCGGGGACTTTGCTATCCCTTAGGAATGGCAGGGTCTGCTGACCCGATCTCGGCCTTCCAAATGTGTTTTGAACTGTCCAGATTTGAGGGGTGCCGAAGAGTGTTTTGGGTATTTTAACTCCCGTCAAATCTGAGCCATCCAAAATATGTTTGGACAGCCAAGATCGGTCAACAAGCCCTACAATCCCTAAGGAACAACAGAGTCCTTGGATCCCTTAAACAAAAGTAAGTGCTTGATTCACTTGGCTTGTACTATATCAGTCCTACACACAAAGAACACAGACACAGAAAATGGAGCATGAAGACACTGTACTACCTAAATAATTGCACGGAGAGACTGAGAGTGGGACAATTTAACAAGCTAGCCATGCAGTACTGAATAATGGGACCATTATTTTTCATTCAAGTTATAGTAATTTCTAGAAAATTAAAGTTGTTATGTCTCTTTCATAATATCTGAAATGTCTTTCTCCATTTTCCGAGCCATTAGCGATTGATCATATGCTATGCACAAGTACAATAAGGGAAAGAAAGCCTCATACAGAACCACATTCGTTTTGTGCGCGTGAGGATGCAGCTAAGGGTCTGACTCTATTGATCATAGTTTCATGCTGTTGTGGCCGATGCACGTTTATGCACGCGTGAACCGACGCAACAAACAAGGGAAGTATGCCTCTTGGGGCATCTATAATTAGAGCTACAAGTGTTGGTTTTGGTGGAGGAGGGAAACACAGTTCTATGAGCCATATGTATTCTTGAGAGTAATTATTCAGTGATATTGGGGTACTTCCTTTTTCACCCGATATTTATGTGGTTCATGTACTTAATTTCAGATCATGTATAAATGTGTGGTAGAAAAGGGTATTAATTTCGGATCCTGTATAAATGTGTGGTGGAGAACGATATTTTTGTTCACTAGATAAAATTTAAAAATGATCACCCAATTAATTGATTCTTTGAAACATTAAAGCTTTTGACAAAATGGAACTATGGAAGTCTTTTGAATTTTGTAGAGGACTTTAAGTAAGGTGCTAAGTTGCTTACTTGGCAACCTTTTGGGGTAAGTTGTAAAAGAGAAATCTATTGTGAATCCCTTAGTCCTTGAGTGAACGGTCTGTTTTTTATTGGACCGAAATGAGAATAATCGAGACAAGCCTAAACTAGCCTAGATACTCTGACCGTCGAAAAAAATATATTTGCTTATTAGTTCATTATTGTTGAGTCAGTCTAGTTTTGGGTCATTTGGGCCTGAGTGTGGAAATTCGATCCATCTTGCCCCAGAAAAGAAACTTTAAGATTGGGCTGCCCTATTCGCTATTGGGCGCCCAATACTTGAGTCACTTGAATTTATCTTGTGCACGACCAAAAAAATAGAGCACTAACAATCTTTATCTTCTGTAGAAAAAAGTGCAAATATATTAGACATGATGCAAATTACAAAACCAATCCTTCTTCTATTCTATTAACAGCCCGCTGAGCTGTAATAAAACTATTTTTTGACTGGTAAGAATATATTTTTACCGGTTTGCACTCTTACCGGTAAAAATATATTCTTACCGGTCAAATAATAGTCTTATTATTGTCAGTCCAGTAGGCTGATTGTAAAATTTTCCTTACCAAATACGTACACTTTATTTTGATCGTTATAGTTTTATTATTGTCAGTTCAGTAAGCTGTAAAATTTTCCTTACAAAATACATACACTACATTTTGATCATTGGTGTCATTTGTAAAGACATAATTGATGACTTGACACTGATGCATGCTAGAATCAGAATTACTGTAGAATAATCACTCCTCACTGTATCCAGTCATTAATTTCGGATCATCCAAAGATTGGTTGGACTTTAGTTCAAAGAAAATAAAAGTACATGGAAAAATCCTCCAACTATTAACACTAAAAGACAGAAAAATCATAGTAGTACTAACCACCCCAAAGTGTAGCACTGGTAAAAGAAACTATACCAATGCGGGGGTGTTGGGGTTGAAATTTAGTTTATAAAATTGTGATAAAAAAATTTTGGTCTTCAATTCATATTTCTTTAGTTTGGTCTTTTAACAATTTTTCTTTGACTTTTGTCTGTAGCTTAAAGATAAAAAAATTACTAGCTGAAACGGTTGTTTCGTAAATTATTTATAATCAAGGGTAAATTTCACTGACCTCCCCTGAGGTTTCTGACAATTACAAGGACCTCCCCTAAGGTTTCTGAAATTCCACTTACCTCCCCTACTTTTGAAAATAAATGCCAGACACCTCCCTTCCCGTTACTTCCGTTAGAAAAGGTTACAGAAATTGCTGATGTCATCGAATTTTGAACTCTAAATGCCCATTTTACCCTTCTCTCTCACTCTTCTATTTATAAGCCTGACAGAGCACTTGCATGATACAATCCAACACTTCAGTCTCTAACATTTCAAAGTAATCTTATTTTCTTTGTAAATAAGTAATGCACTATTTATTTTTTCCTTGTATCTAGAAAAAATATACACTACTTTTTTTTTCCTTGTACCTGAAAAAAATGAACACTTTTTTTTTCCTCGTATCCGGAAAAAAATGTACTTTTTCTTCTTTTTTTTCTTTGTACCTAGAAAAATTGAACTCTCTTTTTTTTTTCCCTTGTATTTGGAAAAAAATTTACTCCCTTTTTTTTTTCTTTGTACCTGGCAGAGCATAACACTATTTTTTTTTTAATGTGGTAATGTAGGTGTCCCAAGTGTCCTAAGTGTCCAAGTGTGTCCCAACTGTTGATGGCATGGAATGAATGAAAATGCAACCATGTACCCTAAACCTGTTGCACCACCAAAATCCAGCCATTATAAAATGCAACTATACAAAATGCAGCCATTACATGCATTCCACCCAAACACATCTTTACCAACCATCTAATCCATTCAGTACATACCAAAGTCATTACATAAGTCATAAATCCTAATTAATTACAAAACCCATAAGCAGTTTACAAAAGTATCCCATTGGCATCATGTACCCTAAACCTGTTGCACCAAAATATCCACAAAAAGGTGTTCCTACAACTGCTATTATAAGCATCCTATATATATGCAACTATTTGCTATTGATGCTATACAAAAAAATAGCTCCTTTAGCCAATAAAATTCTGCATTGAAGCCATACAAAAACATCCAAAAAAGGTGCTCCATTATGAAAACATTCTGCAATGGCAAAAAGAAAAATAATTCAGCAACTGTATGTTTTAATTCAGCAACTATATGTAGTAAAAGTACCTTAAAGGATCATTGAGAAGGCTGAGTGACTTGGGTCACACATTGAGAAGGTTGAGTCCCTTGAGGATCTGCCATGTTGTAATCCCTTCTACCCTCCTACAAGTGTAAGAACATAAGTTACAAAAGATCATGATTATTGCTATGATATATAACATAAGTGGTGAACATAAGTTGTACAAGTACTGAACTACTTACATTGCCCATGTACTGAACTACTGAACTGCTCCTCCCTGATCTTCCTCTTCCTCTTCCTCTGACTGTGCTTCTTCCCCTCTGTAGTGAAGTGTTCCTCCTTCCTCTTCCTCTCACTGAGCTCCTACCCCTTTTTGATGAAGTATTCATCCCCCTTCCTCTTGTAGTTGTGGTATTCCTCCCCCTCCCCCTACCTCTACCTCTCCATACTGTTTGTACATCAACCTCTGTCCAACCAATAGCATTCCCTCCACTTCCAGTGTGGCCGCCTCTGGCTCTTCCCATACTTGCATTATTATTCCTCCCTCCTCTTCCTCTGACTGGACCCCCTTGACAAGTTCTCCTATTATGACCAAACTCTTTGCATTTTGCACACCTTAAAGTGTGAGACCTCTTTCCTCCATCAGGAGCAGGTGGAGCTTCACCTTCCTCTCTTCTCCTATTCTTTCTAGGTCGTCCCCTTTGCCTCTTTAATGGTGGGGGTTGTAATTCATCCCCAGGTACTTCTGTCCACATTGTGTGATCCATTATTGGATGAATAATCCTACCATATGCAGCCAAATACATCTCTTTGCTGTAATATGGATGGATATAATCCACAAAGTTCAGCCTACTGTATGTACAGCAAGCAAGAGCATGTTTACAAGGAAGACCAGAAATCTGCCATACCTTACACACACAAACCCACTGTGCTAAGTTTACTGTATAGGTTACCCCATCATCATTCACCTCATACTCACTACCTCCTGAGAATGCAACCTTACATGTCCTAGATGCATAAGTCAGATTAGTCATCATCTTGTTAATGTTTTGTGTCACATTTGAGTTCCATTCCACTGCCTTTTGGTATCTCTTCTGAATCCTAGACATGGTCTTGCATCTAATCCCCTCCAATAGAGTTAAGATTGGCTTGTTTCTTAGTTTTCCTATCCAACTATTAAAGGACTCTGCGTAGTTGTTAGTTAGATGATCGCTTTTAACCCTTTCATCAAATGCATGCCTACACCATTCATGTGCTTCAAGTTTGGACAAGTATTCATGTGCATCAGTTGAGTACTCCTTAATGGTATCCATTGCCATGTTAAACTCTCTCCTAGTGTAAGCCCTAGCTGCCCTCCAGAACTGTTTTCTCAATTCTAACCCAGGAAATCTAGACTTGTAATTGCAGAATATATGCCTAGTACATTTCCTATGAGTGGCCTGAGGTAGCATTTCAGCCACAATCCCATCTAACCCCTGCATTGCAGTAAAAAAAAATAGAACAATGAATCAGCAAATTGGATTGAAGTTTAAGTAAAGTAAATTAGCAAATTTGAATGAAGCTCAAGTCAAGTAAATTAGCAAATTGGAATGAGACTTTGTTACCTTTTGTTGATCAGAGATGATGGTCCACGGTTTTGCTTGATCTGCACCAATTATTGACTTCAAATGGTCCATGAAAAAAGCCCAACTATCATTGCATTCAGATTCTACCACAGCTACAGCCAAGGGGAACAACCCATTATTTCCATCTAGTGCAATTGCTGTTAATAATATACCACCATAAGGACCTTTGAGAAATGTGCCATCCACTCCTATAAAAGGCCTACAACCTTTGATGAAACCTGACTGCATTGCTTCAAATGAAATGAAACACCTCATGAAGGTTGGATTCACTGCCAAAGATGGCCTTTCACACTGTATTTTGAAATAGCTACCAGGGTTTGTCTTCCTAACTTCATCAGCATAAGTTGGAAGCAACCTATATTGATTGCTACCCTTGCCCTCTATCTCATCCATACACTTCCTCTTTGCCCTATACAACTGACTCCTTGAACACTCAATTCCATACATCTTTGCCAACTTCTCTTGCATTGTCTCTATCCCCATATTTGGATTCTCTCTAAAACTATTTAGGAGCTTTTTGCAATCCAAGGAGAAGTGGCATCAGCATTTTGCACAATCCTGGAACAATTGTGTTCCCCTCTTAGTGTCTTAATCTGATAAGTTATACCATCTCACTGGTGAAGCATGAATCCTCCATGGACAACCTTTTGTTGCACAATGAGCAGTTACTCTTGCCTTCTCATTTTTGTCTCTAACAATTTTAAAGCCAGTACGCACTGTGTAATCCCTTAAGGCAGCCCTAAAGCTATCCACATTGGTAAATATCATCTTTTCTTCTAAAATCACCTCCCCCTCAGGGCCAAAGTATGGCTCTTTCCCAAAATAACTTGAATCAAAGTAACTGGATTTAAGGACTTTAGGAGCCGTAAGGTCTTTAGTGGCATCATAATCGCTGTCATTTCGAAGACAGTTCTGATCCTACCCCCTAAGTAAAACATTTCGAAGACATCTTTGTCATTCTCCACTGCCCCCCTCTCAGAAGTACCAGGAATGTCGCAAAACAATTTAATAGCCACACCTCTACTAGCAGGGAGGTAAGATAGCACCGTATCAGAAATATCATCCAGTAGATCAAAATACGAGTACTTATCTGGATCAACATTACGTACTTCAACAACTTTGTCTCCGCAGTGTAAAACAATATCGAACATACGAAAACCAGCCATATCTGAAATGTTAAAAAACAAGTACAACATTAGAAAACAAAGTAATTGACTAGGGTGATTTTCATAAAATTGTAGATTAGGAGGGAGAAAAAAAGAGCCATATAAAACAACAGTAGAGGAAGAAAGGAAAAGAAGCATAAAAACAACTAGAAGCGAGGTTACAAACAAAAATACAACATGGTCTACAAGTTAACAGAGAGGATGATCTCCATAGGTACCAGCAAAATCAATTTTACCTCAATTATGGTATTAGAAAATTCATTATATTCCCCCATGGTTGAAAGGCAATGCTTCCCTTCAACAACAGAAATTTGTGCCGACACCCACCATTGTTGAAGAAAACCGATTCAAATTTACCACCAATAGCCAACAAAAAAGATTCTTCTAGTAGAAACATGTAAAAGAGGATGTAAAAACAGTACCTATTCCAATAACCCCCAATTTTTTTTCAACTAACCCTAATGAAAACAACACCCAGTTCTTGATCAAAATAGCAAAATTGAAGTAAAACGATGACGCAAACGTCAATATGAGGAAGAAAACAAACCTGGGATGCGCACTTCGAGCTTCTGCTATAGATCTCTAGAAATCCCAAACTAGGGTTTTGCTGCACTTCGATTTACATCTTGAACACGATGAACACGATGATTTTGAGGTGTAGTGAACGATTCCAACTGATTTATCTTCTGATTTCTGTATGAAGTGTCGCTACGGTACTCTCTCTCTCTCTCTCTCTCTGCGTAGAAGCTTCTTGAGATGGGGGTGTTGAAATATACGATTGCTGGGAAATGGCAAGTGTTTAGGATGTTATTATATAGATAAGGGTAACAAAGTAATTTCAGAACGAAAGTTAACACCGTTAGCCACAAATTGACGGGAGGGGGGAATCTGGCATTTATTTTCAAAAGTAGGGGAGGTAAGTGGAATTTCATAAATCTTAGGGGAGGTCCCTGTAATTGTCAGAAACCTCAGGGGAGGTCAGTGAAATTTACCCTATAATCAAACATAGTATATGTGGGTGTTTGAATTAGTAAAAGAAAAAGACGTGAAAATAATTTACATAATGTATTTTACATGAAAGAAAGATAAAATATAACAAATGAAGTTGCATTTTTCTCGAAATTTTTTATGTTTTTCAGTTCGGTCCCTTCCAAGTAAAATTCCTAACTCCGCAATTTCTTGAGCTAGACTCCATGTTCGCTAGATTAACACACGTATAACACAAGGTTTTCTTAATACTCCAAAAGCTTAGACCAACTAGTTAACGAAAACAAACTAATAAGACGTGCTTGGGGTTGTTTGATAACCCAATTAAGCACTGAAAACTGAATAAATTAAGTAATAAGTAGTTATGTAAGTTTGATAACCATATTTCAAAAACTTAATATATTAAGTGCCTGTTAAAATATAGGCCTAAAAAGCTACAAAAATTAAGTAGTTTAGGACATACTAAATTTTGACTAAAATTCTCAGTACTTGTCTACCACCTCTTCCTTCACTACTACTACTACTACCCTCCACGACCACCATAACCAGTACCCCCCACTTCATCGTATTCACCCATTACCACCACCAGTCCTCCATAATTGCTACGATTATTACCACCACCACCACCACCATCACTCTAGTGTCGTCGCCACTACCAACACCACTCCACAATTGCTACAATTATACCACCGCCACCCACCAATATTCCACCACCGTCACTGTAGACACTAAAATTTCGGCATTGGTAAAACACCGTCCGATTAATTGAGATAAATAAATAATCTTGATTAATCAAAAGTCAACCATTGGTCAACATTTTCAAATTAATATTGAGTCCGTCAAATTTATGGGCTCAGTCCATTTGATAGTTGTGGAAGACCAAAAATTCATTGGGCTGAGTTGATTAGCCAAATGAGTCAAGAAATTAGGCTAGCCCAACCATGCAGGCCCATTCAGAAGAAAAAAAATAAAATAAAAGAGAGTCAAATAATAAGTATATTATTTCTCTTTTTGGGTTAATTTAAATTCCTCAAAAAAAAAAAAGAAGTCAAAATCTTCTTTTTAGGAAATTAAATTAAATCTTCCTGATTGGAAGCAAAATCAAATCAAATCCTCGTGATTGGAAATCAAATCCTCTTGATTGGAAATCAATTCAATCTTTTTGATTGGAAATTAAATCACATCAAGTCAATTAAGATCTTCACTTTGAGATCTTTCCAAACTTAAGCCCCTCTCATTGAGCCTATAAATAGAGGCTCATTTGAAGAAGAAAAGGAAGAACCTTTTGCCTGACATTCTATAAGAGCTCAGAAGCACTCTTCAACATCTTGCAGAAAATCATCAAGTACCAAGAACAACGGGCTGATTTCTTCGCAAGTTCATCAAATCAAGTCATCCAACAACTCAAATCATTCGACAACATCTGCAGCTAGGGAAATTCCAGAGCACTCTCAAGCAGTTCTCAAGGCTTCTCTGCAAGTTCTTCTCAAATCCCTCAAGTTCATGTGGAGGATCAACAAGCACCCAAGCTACGTGCCGATTCATCCACAACAACAACGGTCTACGCATCAACTAGCGAAGATCATCTTCAAATTCATCGTTTGATCGAGATAAAGCTGTTAAAGCCCTCGATCAAGCTTCATTCTTCAAGCTTCTCAACTCGAAGATCTGAAAGAACTACCAACCGGTTCAATCCTACGACAAACTTCTATAGCCGATAGGTTGCACTACCAACTTCGGAGATCGAATCAGAGAAATTATTCTTTATTGTAAAGAATTTAATAGAGATTGTAACCCTCGCATTCAATTCAAATCAATAAAAAATATATTTTGTACATCTTTTTCTTGTCTTTATTGCAGGACTCGAATTCGTGTGTTACAGTCACCATGACCAACACCGCTCCAACCACCACTATCTCTATCAAGTTCCATCATATGTTCACCAGTTTCTTCACCGATATAACTACACCACTATCATCACTTGCACCGCCCTTTGCTTTCGTCGTCTCTCCACCACCACCACCGTTGCCATCCTTTCCCACCGCCTATGTTACAACCACTGGCACACCACCTTTGTTACAACCACCACCACCACTACCAATTGCCACCATCTCTCTACCACCACACCACATGTAGTCACCACCTCTTCACAACAATCACCACAAACACATTAATCAAAATTCATATATATTTGCATCAAAATAGTTATTTTAATTCAACTATACTGATAATTTTATCAAAAAACTTTTCAAACTTAAAAAATTTGCATTCAATTTTCCGCAATTTTTCAACTTTCTATTTCAGTTTTTAGTTTTAGCAAATAGCCCCTTAGCTCATACTGTGAGAATGGAAAACGTGCTGATAAGTGATCGTGTTTTATTTGGACTCTACTTTCCTTGTCCAAACATTAATAATTTGAATCTCTTAAGATTAGAAGTGACTGTCTCTAAATTTCTAAAAGGAAATGATATGGGCTGTGGGAATATTGTATCAAGTTCTGTCAACATCGAAAGTGACTCTGGAAATTGGCAAGTTTCAATCTTTTTTGATACTTCTACTCCTACAACAAAATACAATACGCAATCATGTCATGATATGAAGTGTTTATTTTATGGTTCGTTCACAGCCTTACATATTTTTACGGGTATTTCACTAAAGCAGTTTTTAGGATAAAATAGTTTTTCACGATTTTTTATGTGTTGTATTGTGACAGAATGACATGTCTTGGTTTTTGGAAAAACCCGTTTTTGGTTAGTGGAATACCCTTATGTGGGCCACTATCGGGTCTCCAATCATGATCGAAGCGTTCATTTAGCAGAGCAAGCAACAATTAACATATATGTTTACGGGAAAAAAAATTGGTTTATCGGATTCTTATTCGCCAGTATTATAAGATGCAACTCGTACACATCTTTATATATATTCAAAATTGAAGGGGAGTGATTTCCACACCCTTTTTTTTTGTCTTCTAGTAAAATTTTCATGTGTAAAAATTTCATTAAAATACAAAAATGGAGTGTAGATAACAATTTGGGGTGTGTGAATATCAATTACCAAATTGAACTACTGCTAATTGTTTGCAAACATCTTGCTATTTGAATGTTTTCGAGATGGACGGTTCATATCATGATTTTGCGCCTTTGAAATAAGCACTTAAAATAGGAGTATGAATGAGGAATAACTATTCAGTGATCACCGTGTACCACGTGACGTTGCTTACGTGGTGCTCCTAACCATTTACTTAGCGACAAATTAGACAAATCATCCAATAGAAACGAGTATCATTCAATTTTATAGGGTAGTTGAGAGACAATGAGTGACCCATATAATACAGTGATGATCTTTTATTTGTGGAGAGGACCACATGACAATATCACATGATAATCCAAGAGTAGCTAATAATTAGTCATGAATGAGTATGGAGAGAGGGGATACGGAGAGGAGATTATCCCTAATTCAGCACCACCCGCGTATGATTTAGATACGGTGCTACTCTCACACACTAGGCTGCAATAGAATCAAGCTACAACAACTCGAGGCTAGACTCGTTATTAAACAAGTGGAGATTGAACTCAAATTGTAAATTTTGTTCAATATATGAGCCGGGTGAACCGAGTCTAACTCGGCTCGTTTACTAGATGAGTTGTGCTCTAGCTCGAATGCTCGTGCTCAACTCAAGCTCTAGTTTTGAGCGAGCAGCTCGAACACTTCAAACTACAGCTCGACTTGTTTGCGTCGCTCCCAATCCTAAGTCGGGGTTAAAGCTTAGAAAACCAAATAAACGACATTAACAACGCCCAGCTTATCTGGGTGGGTTATCAACTTACCATCTCCAATTTGGGGAAGAAAATACTTCAGGCAAATTTAGGATTTGGAAGGGGTTATATATGCAAGGAGGGAAGGTGCATGGTTGGTGTTCGATAGAATGCCCTGGCCGGAAGCGGGGTAGTTTTGAACGAAGAAAGAATGGGGTTGACAGGTGCCGCGTTGGGTTTTCAAAGGGGGTTGTGGTAGTTGGTTGTGATAGGGTGTAAACTCCCTCTTGGATTGCGGGATTTGAGGAGAAAAGAAAAGAAACAGTTGGAGTTTCTTACCCAATCACTTCTTTGGATGGAGTATTTTGGTGAGAAATGAAGGGAAAAAGTACACACAAAATAAATGCTTTGATTGGTTCTTTCCTTCTCTCACCAAATCTCACCCTTTTTTGGGTGAGATTTGGCGAGAGAGAAGAAAGGAGCCAATCAAAGCATTTATTTTTATTATTCTGTTTGCGAAATACGCTTTGAACATTTAAATTGCAGAATTTTGGACCATCCTTATATTCACGTTTCAGCAGTGGAACAAGGTATTTGGTACAAGTAAAGTCAAGTGGAATATAATCTATGTCTTCACAATATGTATTCTGTGCATGTACAGAGTCAACTGTCAATCAGCCACTTGTATTGTAGTCAGTAACGAGCATACGGGTCCAACAAGGAATAAACCAATGAATGAAGACAGAAAACAAAAGACAAATTAAAGGGGAGATCTTTGTTTATTGTGGCAGCAGCTTTCAATAGACAAACTTAAGTGGCCAAGTGGGAAACTTCAATCAGTGGGGTTGGTTTTGAGCTCTTCTTAGTTCCTCATATGTAGGTGGTTTTATATGTTGGTTTGTTTCAGTAGCTACAGAAGTTGACAGAGCTGTTCCATACAATGGCTTCCTCTGAGAGAGCTCTTGGTACCATCCCATTACCTGATCTTCATTTCAACTGCTTACCCTCTCTTTCCTTTTGTTCTATATGTTTTTGATTGTCGATTGAACCCGTATATAGCTAAAAAAAATTCCGAAAGTTCGTTGCTCTTGCTATTGTACTTGCTTTTGTAATTCTCTTGTTGTAAGATTTTGAATATGACTTAATAAACCACAAATATACATTGAAATGGCAGGATGGGGATTCTATTTGTATTTTTTTTCACCACCTTTCTATGTCAAAGTTGCATTGTCTTTCCCTGTACCTGTTCTGTCCTTTACTTACTAGATCTTATCTTTTCAAATATTGTGCTTGGAACATGGATTTGAGAAACTTTAGCAAGGGAAATGACTAATTTCTTGTCACACATTGTACTTTCCATTACCTATTTCATGCATCCATGAATTCCTTTGCAAATCCATGATCCAAACACAACCTTGATCAGATTGTGTACTCTTCTGTGTTGATTTAGAGATGTTACGAAATAACATGCTTCTTACCGTTACTCATTAATATGCAGGAGGACTCTCTTGGATTTGTGAAGGTGAATTTGACTTCATCAGTTCTACTTGCATTCAGGAGACTGTCCTTGATTCACTCAACCTTTTCTTCCTCCTGGCATTCTATTTATGTTTGTTCATAGGCCATATAAGAAATCGCAACTATAGTAGGTTAAGTGAAAGGGACTGTATCACTATAGCCATCTCAATCTGCTCTGCTCTTATTAGCATTGCATATTTCGGCTCCAGTTTATGGAATCTGATAACACAAAATGGAGGACTTAGCAATTGGAGCTGGGCTGGGAACTTACTTAGGGGACTAATTTGGATCTCTTTGACAGTTTCCTTACTCGTACAAGGATCCAAATTGGTCAAAATCCTGGCTTCAGTTTGGTGGGTGTTGTTCTTTCTATTTATTTCGGTTATTTATACCGAGGTTTTGATAAGAACTCACTCCATTGAAATCTTAGACCTGGTAGCATGGCCTGTGAATTTGCTGCTTCTCTTTTGTGCTTTGAGAAATTTCAGTCACTTCCTTTGTCAACCTGCCACAGAAAAGAGCTTATCAGAACCTCTATTAGTTGAAGAGCCTCAGAAATACCATAGTAAAATCGGCAAAGCTAGTTTTCTTAGTAAAATGACATTTTCCTGGGTTAATCATTTACTTAAATTGGGTTACTCAAAGATTTTAGCTCTTGAAGACATTCCTTGCCTGGTCCCTGAAGATGAATCAGTTTTGGCCTATGAGAAATTTGCACATGCTTGGGAATTACTTCAAAGAGGCAAGAGCTCAAACAACTCTGGAAATTTGGTTTTTTGGGCATTAGTTAAAGTGCATATGAAAGAAATGGTGTATGAAGGAATTTGCGCATTTCTCAGGGCATTGTGTGTGGTTGTTGCTCCCTTGTTTCTCAATGCTTTTATTAATTATTCTAATCGGGACACAGAATGTATACATGAAGGTCTCTTCTTAGTGGGGTGCTTAATTGTTGTCAAGGTGGTCGAGTCTCTGTCTCAGCGGCATTTCTATTTCAATGCAAGGAGGACTGGGATGAAGATGAGATCAGCTTTAATGGCAGCAGTTTATCGAAAGCAGTTAAATCTTTCTAGTGTAGGAAGGCAAAGGCATTCAACAGGAGAGGTTATGAACTACATTGCCGTTGATGCTTATCGAATGGGGGAATTTCCCATGTGGTTTCACTTGGGATGGACCTTTTCTCTACAACTAATTCTAGCTGTGATTGTCCTGGTTGGGGTTGTGGGTGTTGGTGCCCTTCCTGGTTTAGTCCCTCTTCTTATCTGTGGGCTTCTTAATGTTCCATTTGCAAAGCTTCTTCAGAAGTGTCAGTTTCAATTTATGATAGCCCAAGACCAGAGACTTAGATCCATGTCTGAGATCCTTAACAGTATCAGAATCATCAAGTTACATTCATGGGAAGATAAGTTCAAGAAATTGATTGATTCCTACCGAGAAAATGAATTCAAGTGGTTGGCTGAAACTCAGTATAAAAAGTCCTACGGCACTGCCTTGTATTGGATGTCTCCTACTATTGTTTCTTCAGTCGTCTTCTTTGGTTGTGCCCTTACCGGGAGTGCCCCCTTAGATGCTGCCACTATATTCACCATTTTGGCAACGTTGCGAAGTTTGTCAGAACCTGTCAGAACAATACCGGAGGCTCTTTCTGCAATGATTCAGGTGAAGGTCTCTTTCGACCGTATTGATTCCTTTCTGAATGCCGATGTTCTCAAAAAGGAGAAATTGATGACAGTTCCGTTCCGGGACATGGATATTTGTATAAAGATAGAAGTTGGCAAATTCAATTGGGACCCAGAATCTGCAATTCCAACACTTCGAGATATTGATTTGGAAGTAAGACGGGGGCAGAAAATTGCAGTTTGTGGGCCAGTTGGGTCTGGGAAATCGTCTGTCTTATATGCTATGCTCGGTGAAATACCTAGGAGTTCAGGAAATGTGAGTTATAGAAGACATTGTCTTATTTATGAATCATGTACAAGTTTTTGGTTTCTAACTGAAATATTTTGATATGTTATCTTCAGGTTACTGTGATTGGATCCATTGCTTATGTGTCTCAAGCTTCTTGGATTCAGAGTGGGACAATTCGCGATAACATACTCTACGGTAAACCAATGGAGAAAACTAAATACGAGAGAGCTGTCAGAGCATGTGCCCTGGACGAGGACATTAAAATTTTTGACCATGGTGATCTGACTGAGATTGGTCAGAGAGGGCTTAATATGAGTGGAGGACAAAAACAAAGAATCCAACTTGCACGAGCTGTGTACAGTGATGCTGATATATATCTCCTTGATGACCCGTTTAGTGCAGTTGATGCACATACCGCAGCAACTCTTTTCAATGTAAGTTTGAGTATTAAATATGGGAAATGATAATGCCTAAACAGTACTTTTGTTAAATGCCAAAACTTCAGTTTATAAGAGCCTTGTACCTTGCAAACGGTACAAGTTTTTTATGCATAAAAGTTATGGCATTAACATAAACAGTTTTGACACTAATATTTCTGAAAAGTGTATATATGTGTACACATATACGTTTACATATGTAAATTTACATTATACACATTTATACGTGTATATGCATGTTTATATACAGCATATTAAATCACTCTTTTTTCTTGCTGTTTCTGAATTTAGTACGGTGCTAGTGCAGGACTGTGTTATAGCTGCCTTGCAGAAGAAAACCGTGATCCTAGTAACTCATCAATTGGAGTTTCTCTCTCACGTTCATAAAATTCTGGTAATGAGACTCACTCTATGTACTTACATGTGAGCTTTCAACCACTCTTTGATAAAATACTCTCTCTCTCTCTCTCTCTCTCTAGGTTATACAAGGTGGACAAGTAACTCAGTCAGGAAGCTACGAGGAACTCTTGACGAAAGGGACGGCATTTGAACAGCTTGTGAATGCTCACAGAAATGCAGCTACAGCTACGTATCGTGAAATTAACGGAAGTACCAAAAACTCCCCTGAGGAAAACACAGATCGGGTGCAAGAGACTAAAGGGCATTACCTTAATAAAGAAAATAGTGACGGGGATATTTCCGTCAAAGGTCTGCCTGGTGTACAGCTCACAGAAGAAGAAGAGAAGGAAATAGGCAATGTTGGGTGGAAGCCATTTTTTGATTATATCATCATCTCAAAGGGATTACTTCTTCTATCTTTGAGCATACTATCCCAATTTGGGTTTGTTGCTCTTCAGGCTGCCTCAAGTTATTGGCTAGCATTTGCCATTCAAATCCCTAATATTAGCAGTGGCATCTTAATCGGAGTTTACACCATAATTTCAACATTAAGTGCTGTCTTTGTGTATCTGAGGAGTTATTTAGCTGCTCGTTTGGGTTTAAAAGCTTCTAAATCCTTCTTTTCAAGCTTCATCAACTCCATTTTCAATGCCCCCATGCTCTTCTTTGATTCTACCCCAGTCGGGCGGATTTTGACCAGAGTAAGAGTCTCTTTGTTGCCATAATGTGTATTATGCACTCTGTCAGGTGTAATGCATGCTATGAAGAGTTGCTAATCTCGCATATGCTCTCCATTATTGTTTGGCAGGTTTCATCGGATTTGAGCACATTGGATTTTGACGTACCTATCTCCATTGCCTTTATTTATTCTCCAGCACTAGAGGCTCTAACTATCATTGTCGTTATGGCCTCTGTAACATGGCAAGTTCTCATTGTAGCAGCGTTCACTACAGTGGCTTCGTATCATGTTCAGGTGGGTCTTTTTTCACTGTGATTATAATCTCTATTGCAGTCTTCATTTACTGGGGAGAAACTTTATTATGATATTGTTGTATTGTTCATTCATTTGACTGCAGGGATATTATCTAGCTTCTGCAAGGGAACTGATGCGAATAAATGGAACAACAAAAGCTCCTGTCATCAATTATGCAGCAGAGACATCACTTGGAGTTGTAACGATAAGGGCATTTAACAATGCAGAAAGGTTCTTCCAGAACTACCTCAAGCTCATCGACACAGATGCAAAGCTTTTCCTTTACTCCAATGCATCCTTGGAGTGGCTAGTTTTAAGAGTGGAAGCTCTTCAAAATCTTACTTTATTCACCGCTGCATTCCTCTTGATTTTTCTTCCAAAGGGGGTTATAGCTCCAGGTAAACTGGCACCATCCACTACAAAAGTTCAGGTACATCGATTATCATCATCGTTTTTAGATTCATCAATCTGTTCACTTTTTTCCAGGGCTTGTTGGACTCTCCCTTTCTTATGCTCTGGCTCTGTCTGGTACACAAGTATTTCTTTCTCGATGGTACAGCAGCTTTTGTAATTATATCATTTCGGTGGAACGGATCAAGCAGTTCATGCACATACCTCCTGAGCCTCCGGCAATTGTGGAGGGCAAAAGGCCGCCATTTTCATGGCCTTCCAAGGGGAAGATAGAGTTACAGGATCTCAAGGTAAGAGAATTTTATACCTATAAATATGTGGGTATTCATGTGTCCATAAACTATATTTTTTAATTGATGAGCTTTATGCAAATTCAAGAAGTGGTTTTAATCGCATGGACATAGTATTTGGTGAAACCATTTAATGTCTAAATGGGGAAGGGTTGATATGTACTACTTCGTATTTTTGTCTCTCCATCTTCTCACCTAATTGGAAATGGTAGTCATTCACTGCGGTGTTGAAGTCTCCTCTCCTGATGGAGATCTCCACACAAGCTATCTCAGAAGCTTCAGTGATCTAATACTTCATTATGTAGTATTAGCTACCTCTCTTCACTGATGGTGCTTAAATTGCCCGGTTGGTTCCTTGGTTTCAGATAAGATACAGGCAAAATGCTCCGTTAGTTCTTAAGGGAATCACTTGCACTTTCAGAGAAGGGGCCAGAGTAGGAGTTGTTGGAAGAACAGGAAGTGGCAAAACTACCCTCATAAGTGCTTTATTTCGCTTGGTAGAGCCAGAAAGTGGGAAAATTCTCATTGATGGGCTCAACATTTGCTCTATCGGTCTCAAGGATCTGAGAATGAAACTCAGCATCATCCCTCAGGAGCCAACTCTTTTCAAGGGAAGTGTTCGAACAAACATGGATCCTTTAGGCCTTTATTCTGATGATGAGATATGGAAGGTAGAGCCAATGAATTTAAGTAGTCTCCATGTATATCGTTATGACGTGCCTTTTCAGCGATTTCCATGGATCTTATTTAATTCTATACACGTTAACGGTCCGATTAATTATTAATTTTCAGGCTCTAGAGAAGTGCCAACTCAAGGCTACCATCAGCAGTCTTCCCAACTTACTGGATTCTTCAGGTGAGTACACAATTCAAATTTGTGAAGCAATTTAAATAAAAAATCACCATAAACTTTATAGGTTGGAATGCGTTCATTGCTCAATGTAGTTGTGTTTCACAATCCCTTGATTTATTGAGTACAAGTCTGTAATTAACTACGTGAGATAGCAATTACAAAGGAAAAGACCATTTCCTTTTGGTATGTGTCTGCAGTGAGTGATGAAGGTGAGAACTGGAGCGCAGGGCAACGGCAGCTCTTCTGTCTCGGGAGAGTACTTCTGAAAAGAAATAGAATTCTAGTACTAGATGAAGCTACTGCCTCCATTGACTCTGCGACTGATGCTATTCTACAGACCATTATTAGGGAAGAATTCTCAGATTGCACAGTGATAACTGTTGCTCACAGAGTTCCAACTGTCATCGACAGCGACATGGTCATGGTGCTTTCTTTGGGTATGCTTCTTTTCCTCATATTTGACGTCTACGTGATTAACTGCAAAATGAACCACATACTGCAGTTTTCATTGCACCAGAAACGACTGTGACTCCATCGAAAATGATTGTATTGCTGCCTTCAAAGAATTCTGTGGTCCATTCTGCATCTCTAGCTCATTAGTGCATTGCATTCTTCTTGTGATTTTGCAGGGAAGCTGATTGAATATGATGAGCCATCAAAGCTTATGGAAACCAATTCCTCGTTTTCTAAGCTTGTAGCCGAATACTGGTCCAGCTGCAGGGGGAACTAAATCTATGTAGAGTTTGAATGTTTGTTGCTAAAGAATATGAAAGAAAACTGCACTGGAAGAAAGAAGAAGAAAGAGACCACTAGTTTGAAGAGGAAGTAGGTAACCATTAGTGAGTCCACCGAGGTTACCAGTAGGATAATAAGTACAGAGTATTTGTTGAACTGAAAATAGAGATTTGGTTTAGAAAAAGTTGTGCTGCTTTATAGGAATACTAGTGGTTGGCACGCGTGCATTGTGCCCAACACAATAGCTAGCCAGTCAATCAATCAATCAATCAATCTATACTATATACTATATATACTAATGACGGAAAATGCATGTTTAGAAAATGGACGCCTTTTTTGGGGATTTTGTTAAGAACTTGTAAAGAACAATGCAAGTTTTTTTTTTAGATTCGGATTTGCGAGAGCTATCTCTCGCAGAGATCCCCCATTCCCTGTTTGGGGCGAGAATGGAGGGTAAAAAGAATTTTCCGGTAGAGATCGGGGCGGGAACATAGATTGATTGGATAGGGATTCGGAGATGGGGAGAGTGGTACCCACCCCCACCCTGCTCGTCGGCAACCCTAAAGGTGTATATATTCTTAGCATATACTCCTAGAGTTGTGCACGTTCGAGGCACGAGACAACAAAAAAAAAAAAAAAAAAAAAGTTCACGTCAATTTTTTTTGTTTTTTGTTTTCATGTATTGAAAGAGCTCCTACAACTGTTTTTTGACCCAAGAATAAATAAAAATAAACAAAATTTTGTAGGTAACTTGAAGAGATGGTTGCGCACTTAAACAAAATACTACTTGCTAAGAAAAAACCCGTCACAATAAGGAAAATCACACTAACCCAATTTGCCAGAATGAATAAAAAGTCGCAGATATTAATTAGTGACTTTTATTTAAGTGCAATAACTTATAATCCGAGCTCGAATATCTAGATATTAAAAGAGCTGAGCTCGAATATCTAGATATTAAAAGGAGCTGAGCTCGAGCTCGAATACTTGTGCTCGAGTCAAGCTCACCACGGTATAATTTTAAACGAGCTAAGGTACTTTGGAAATAAAGTTAAAAAAACACGTGTTTTATTTAATAAAGTTTAAAAAAACGTAAATCGGTTAATGGGCACTCAAATTTGGGGAAGACAATATTTCACACAAATGTAGAATTTAAAGGGGTTGTATATGCAAGGCACGGTAGGTGTTCGATAGAATGCTCTCGAGAGACTATTTTATGGAATGCCATGGCCACGAGGTAGTTTAGAATGAAGAAATAATGGGGTTGACAGGTGCCGTACGTGGTGGGGTGCAATGGTAGGTGAATTTTAGTTGAATTTTTTTGGACCCTACGTTTCAGAAGTGAAAAAGAATCTTGATACAAGTGAAGTCCTGTCAAACATACAGTAAGTGACAATATAAATCATATTCATGTGTATAGAGACAACTGTCATCACTTGTTTTGTAGTCACTAATGAGCGAACGGATCCAACAAGGAATAATCAAATGAATGAAGACAGAAAAGAAAAGACAAAAGAGTGGGGATATGTTATATAAGTTGGTTTGTTTCAGTAGCCAAGTGGGACACGTCAATCAGTGGGGTAGTTGGTTTTGAGCTCTTGTTCATTTGTAGGTGGTTATATAAGTTGGTTTGTTTCAGTAGCTGCAGAAGTTGACGGAGCTGTTCCTCATACAATGGCTTCCTTTGAGAGAGCACTTTTTGGTACATCCCATTACCTGATCTTCATTTCCACTACTTATAACTCTCTCTTGCCTTTTGTGCTCTCTGTTTTTTTATTGTCAGACTGTACTTCATTTTGAATTGCTGTTCAGAAATTGTTTGTCGGTACCTCTTTTTTCTCATACTCTAGATGTTGTTCTTGCTATTGTAATTCTCCTGTTGTAAGATTTTGAATATGGCTTAATAAACCACACATATATGTTGAAATGCCACTACGTGGATTCTAGTTGTATATTACTCCCTCTATCCCAAAATCTTTGTCCGGTCCGAAAAACGAGGACTTGAAAATAATACAAAATTTTCAAGAAAAATTCAATATTTTTTTTAACAAGTTACTAGATATCAACAATATTTTTTGCGGACTGGACAAAGATTTTGGGACGGAGGAAGTTATTTTTTCACCACCCTTCGATGTCAAAGTTGCACTGTCTTTCCCTGTATCTGTTTTGTTCCCGTTATTTCGAATATTGTGCTTGGATAATGGATTAGAGAAAATTTAGCAAGGGAAATGAGAATGATATAGGAAAAAAGAAATATATTTAGCTGCTTCTCATCACATCTTATGGTACTTTCCTTTACCAATTTCATACCTCCATAATTCCTTTGCAAATTCATGATCCAAGCACAAATTTTGCAAATCCATGATCCAAGCACAACCTTGATCAGATGTACTCTTCTCTCTTCTGTGTTGATTTAGAGATGTTAGGAAATGACATGCTTCTTACCGTTACTCATTAATATGCAGGAGGGCTCTCTTGGATTTGTGAAGGTGAATTTGATTTCATCAGTTCTACTTGCATTCAGGGGACTGTCCTTGATTTGTTTAACCTTTTATTCCTCCTTGCATTCTATATATGTTTGTTCATAGGCCATAAAAGAGATCATAACTGTAGTAGGTTCAGTGAAAGGGATTGGGTCACTATAGCTATCTCAATCTGCTCTGCTCTTATTAGCATTGCATATTTCGGCTCTAGTTTATGGGATCTGATAATCCAAAATGGAGGATTTAGTAACTGGAGCTGGGTGGTGAACTTGTTTAGGGGACTAATTTGGATCTCTTTGACAGTTTCCTTGCTGGTACGAGGATCCAAATTGGTCAAAATTCTGGCATCAGTTTGGTGTGTGTTGTTTTTTCTATTTATTTCGGTTATGAATACTGAGGTCTTGATAAGAATACACTATGTTCAAATCTTAGACATGGTAGCATGGCCTGTGAGCTTGCTACTTCTCTTTTGTACTTTGAGGAATTTCAGTCACTTCCGTTGTCAACCTGCCTCAGAAAAGAGCTTATCAGAATCTCTATTAGTTGATGAGCCTCAGAAATGCTATAGTAGAATCGGCAAAGCTAGTTTTCTTAGTAAAATAACATTTTCATGGGTTAATCATTTACTTCAATTGGGTTACTCAAAGATTTTAGCTCTTGAAGACATCCCTTGCCTGGTCCCTGAAGATGAATCAGTTGTCGCCTATGAGAAATTTGCCGATGCTTGTGATCTACTTCAAAGAGACAAGAGCTCAAACAATGCCGGAAATTTGGTTTTTTGGGCATTAGTTAGAGTGTACATGAAAGAAATGGTTTGTGTAGGAATTTGTGCATTTCTAAGGGCATTGTGTGTGGTTGTTGCTCCTTTGTTACTCTATGCTTTTGTTAATTATTCGAATCGGGACACAGAAAGTATACATGAAGGTCTTCTCCTAGTGGGGTGCTTAGTTGTTGTCAAGGTGGTCGAGTCCCTGTCTCAGCGGCATTTCTATTTCAATGCAAGGAGGACTGGGATGAAGATGAGGTCAGCTTTAATGGTCGCAGTTTATAAAAAGCAACTAAATCTTTCTAGTTTAGGAAGGCAAAGGCATTCAACCGGAGAGGTTATGAACTACATAGCTGTTGATGCATATCGAATGGGGGAATTTCCCATGTGGTTTCAGTTGGGATGGACCTTTCCTGTCCAACTAATACTAGCTGTGATTGTCCTATTTGGGGTTGTGGGTCTTGGCGCTCTTCCTGGTTTAGTCCCTCTTCTTATCTGTGGGCTTCTTAATGTTCCATTTGCAAAGCTTCTTCAGAAGTGTCAATCTCAATTTATGATAGCACAAGACCAGCGGCTTAGGTCCATGTCTGAGATCCTTAACAGTATGAGAATCATCAAGTTACAGTCATGGGAAGATAAGTTCAAGAAATTGATTGAATCCTACCGGGAAAATGAATTCAAGTGGTTGGCAGAAACTCAGTATAAAAAGTCATACGGTACTGCCTTATACTGGATGTCTCCTACTATTGTTTCTTCGGTCGTCTTCTTTGGTTGTGCCCTTACTGGGAGTGCCCCCTTAGATGCTGCCACTATTTTCACTGTCCTGGCAACGTTGCGTACTATGTCAGAACCTGTCAGATTAATACCGGAAGCTCTTTCTGCAATGATTCAGGTGAAGGTCTCTTTCGACCGTATTGATTCCTTTCTGCATGCTGATGAGCTCAAAAAGGAGAAATTGACGATGGTTCCATCGCTGGACTCTGATCTGTGTATTAAGATTCAAGCTGGCAAATTCAATTGGGACCCAGAGTCTGCAACTCCAACACTTCGAGATATTGATTTGGAAGTAAGAAGGGGACAGAAAATTGCTGTTTGTGGGCCAGTTGGGGCTGGGAAATCATCGGTTTTATATGCAATACTTGGTGAAATTCCCAGGAGTTCTGGAAATGTGAGCTATAGGAAACTGTTCTTATTTTCGACTCATGTACTAGTTTTTGTTTACTAACTGAAAATCATATCCCATGTGAACTCCAGGTTACTGTGGTTGGATCCGTTGCTTATGTTTCTCAAGCTTCTTGGATTCAGAGTGGGACAATTCGTGATAACATACTCTCTGGAAAGCCAATGGAGAAAACGAAATATGAGAGAGCTGTCAAAGCATGTGCCCTGGACAAGGACATTGAAAATTTTGACCATGGTGATCTCACTGAGATTGGTCAGAGAGGGCTTAATATGAGTGGAGGACAAAAACAAAGAATCCAACTTGCACGAGCTGTGTACAGTGATGCTGATATATATCTCCTTGACGACCCTTTTAGTGCAGTTGATGCACATACAGCAGCCAGCCTTTTCAATGTAAGGTGGAGCGTAAATGTGTATAAATCATATTCAGCTCACACACTTTTTTCTTGCTGTTGCTGACTTTAAAACGGTGCTACTGCAGGACTGTGTTATGGCTGCCTTACAGAACAAGACCGTGATTCTAGTAACTCATCAAGTGGAGTTCCTCTCTCAAGTTCATAAAATCCTGGTAACATATGTTTTTGCAACATGTTTTTTTGCATCCTCTTTTTGCAACATATGTATTTATTTATTTTTCTCTTTTCTGTTGTAGGTCATTCAAGGTGGAGAAGTTACTCAATCAGGTAGCTACCAGGAACTCTTGACGGCAGGGACAGCATTTGAACAGCTTGTGAATGCTCACAGAAATGCAGCTATGGCTATGGATCCTGAAATTAATGAAAATTCTAAAAACTCCCCAAAGGAAACCGTGGATCAAGTGGAAGAGGCTAAAGGGCATTACCATACTAAAGAAAATACTGAGGGGGATATTTCTGTCAAAGGTTTGCCTGGTGTACAGCTTACAGAAGAAGAAGAGAAGGAAATTGGCGATGTTGGGTGGAAGCCAATTTTTGATTATATCATCATCTCAAAGGGATTACTTTTTCTCTCTTTGAGCATACTATCTCAAATTGGTTTTCTTACTCTTCAGGCTGCCTCAAGTTATTGGCTAGCATTTGCCATTCAAATACAAAATATTAGCAGTGGCACCTTAATCGGAGTTTATGCCATAATTTCAACACTAAGTGCTGTCTTTGTGTATCTGAGGTCTTATTTATCTGCTCTTTTGGGATTAAAAGCTTCTAAATCCTTCTTCTCAAGCTTCATCAACTCCATTTTCAATGCCCCCATGCTCTTCTTTGATTCTACCCCAGTCGGGCGGATTTTGACCAGAGTAAGAGTCTCTTTGTTGCCTTAATGTTTTATGCACTATGTGAGGTGCAGTGTATGCTATGACCAGTTGCTCATTTCATATGCTCTCCATTCTTCTTTTGCAGGCTTCATCAGATTTTAGCACATTGGATTTTGATCTACCCGTCTCCATGCCTTTTGTTTATGCTCCTGCACTAGAGGTTCTAACCACAATTGTCATTATGGCCTCTGTCACATGGCAAGTTCTCATTGTAGCAGCATTCGCTACAGTGGCTTCAAGTTATGTTCAGGTGGGTCTGTTTTCATTTAATTATACTTCTTAGTCTTCATCCATAGAGGGGATAAATTTCATTACAATGTGATATTGTGTTGTACATTCATTTGAGTGCAGGGATATTATCTAGCATCTGCAAGGGAACTGATGCGAATCAATGGAACAACAAAAGCTCCCGTCATGAGTTATGCAGCAGAGACATCACTTGGAGTTGTAACGATAAGGGCATTTAACATGGCAGAGAGGTTCTTCCAGAACTACCTAAAGCTCATCGACACAGATGCAAAACTTTTCCTTTACTCCAATGCTTCTTTGGAATGGTTACTGTTAAGAGTGGAAGCGCTTCAAAATCTGAATTTATTCACTGCTGCATTCCTCCTGGTTTTTCTTCCCAGGGGGGATATAGCTCCAGGTAAAATGGTAGCGTCCACTACAACAGTTCAATTATATCAATTAGCCTCGTCGTTTTTACATTCTTCAAACGCGTTCATTTTTTGCAGGCCTTGTTGGACTTTCCCTTTCTTATGCTCTGTCTCTGACTCTTGCCCAAGTGTTTCTGACTCGGTGGTACTGCAGCTTTTGTAATCATATCGTTTCAGTGGAACGGATCAAACAGTTCATGCGCATACCTCCTGAGCCTTCGGCAATTGTGGACGACAAAAGACCACCATCTTCATGGCCTTCCAAGGGGAGGATAGAGTTACAGGATCTCAAGGTGAGAGAGCTTTATACCTATACACATTTACTATGAGACATAGATCTGTAATTTTGGGTAGAGTATCCGTTTGACACGACACGACATGGAAGGGTACAAGATCCCATGTCGGACACACCTGTGTCGTATCTTACATAACACGGCTTATCCGCACCCAACTTGTGATTTTTAAAATTGGCATTCACACTCATTTCCGTCCATGTTAATGAGGTATATTAAAATTTTAATCCGATATATCATAAATTTAATCCGAGTCATTCAAAATGTATTAATCAAAGAGTAGAGCATCTTTGTAAAAAAATATGTTGATCAGACATCAATAACTTAGTGATCGGGGTTCTTGTTAAAATGAAACGTAAATTTTAATTTTAAAATTTACTTCGAAATAAATTCTATTCCACCATGAAGTTTCCATTCTCCGATTGACTTGAAATTTGGTATGGATGTAGTACTCATCAAGCTCTACAATATGAACAGTTCGGATCTAATATTTTGTGCATGGGATGGATTGTTTAGATTTAAGGGAGAAGAAGAAATTGTGGCTACATAACCAGATTTTCCATTACAGTTTTGCATTTGAAAGAAGATTGTTATAAGTTAACACTTTCTGCAACGTAGTTGAATTTTTTTAAGCTTCTCCATAATTCTATGAGTCAAACTAAACAAACAAACAAATTTAATCTAGGTAATTTCATGAATACACAATTACTACATTTAGACCATGGGCAATGAACATAGAGAGAGAGAAGGTAGAGCACGATACCTATGTCAATAGATTCTTCTTTTTCTCTCATTTTTTCTAGACATCTCTAATTATAAGTATGAGTTTTGTTCGAGTTAATGTTTTAGGTTTTCATCTATAAATTACTTAGCTTGATCAATATTCATAACGTATTGGCTAAGTGTTCAAATAAAACTTAAACTAAAATCACCACTACTAAAATTCAACCAAAAAAAAAAAAATTTGAGTGTGTTCAACTGGACACCCAAGGCTGGGTGTATAGCTGCTAATGTGCCCAACCCTTAGATATACACTCGTATCCGATTCATGTACCCGCGTCAGTATAGCAACATGTACATATGCTGTTCATATACGTCCATCGTTATTCATTTATGTCCATCTACTATACATTTGAATTCCTGAGCTTCATGCAAAATGCAAGAAGAATTGATTTTTTTGCGCATTGAGATAATATTTGGTGAAATGTTTAGATGCCTTGGTAAGGAAGGGTTGAAAATTGAAATGTACTAATTCACATTTTGGTCTATCTGTCTTCTCATAATTGGAAATGGTAGTCATTCAGTGGGGTATTCAAGTCTCTCTCCTAATTGGAGATGTCCAAACAAGCTATCTCAGAAGTTCCAGTGATTGTTTAAACCCACTTATCTCTCAAGTTGACCAAATGCTTCTAATTTTTTTTTACTACTGTATGTATTAGGTAGCTCACTTCGCTGATGGTGCTTTAATCACCTGGTTGATTCCTTCGTGTTTCAGATAAGATACAGGCAAAATGCTCCGTTAGTTCTCAAGGGAATCTCTTGCACTTTCAGAGAAGGGGCCAGAGTTGGAGTCGTTGGAAGGACCGGAAGTGGCAAAACTACCCTCATAAGTGCTTTGTTTCGCTTGGTAGAACCGGAAAGTGGGAAGATTCTTATTGATGGGCTTGACATTTGCTCTATAGGTCTCAAGGACCTGAGAATGAAACTCAGCATCATCCCTCAGGAGCCAACACTTTTCAGAGGAAATGTTCGAACAAACATGGATCCTTTAGGCCTTCATTCTGATGATGAGATATGGAAGGTAGAGCCAATTAATTTAAGGAGTCTCCATGTCTATCGGTGATGACACGTGCCTTCTCAATCATCAATTTCCATTGTTTTCTTCTAATTTTATGTCATTTTATACACGTTAACAATTCGATTATTTTTTAATTTTCAGGCTCTAGAGAAGTGCCAACTCAAGGCCACCATCAGCAGTCTTCCCAAATTACTGGAATCTTCAGGTGAGTATGACTCAAAATATTTGAAACAATTTAAATAAGAATAACTTGTATGTACTGTCGAAATAATTTCTGACCCATTTTTTTCAAGACTATGATAACGATATAAAAGGTTGGAATGAGTTCCTTTTTCAATGTAGTTGTGTTTCAACACAACTCTTGATTTATTGAGTAGATGTCTATAATCAAATAGCAATAACAAATGAAGACAATTTCTTTTCTTTTTTTTGTTTGCAGTGAGTGATGAAGGTGAGAACTGGAGTGCAGGGCAACGACAGCTCTTCTGTCTTGGGAGAGTCCTTCTGAAAAGAAATAGAATCCTAGTACTAGATGAAGCTACTGCCTCCATTGACTCCGCGACAGATGCAATTCTACAGACGATCATCAGGGAAGAATTCTCAGATTGCACTGTGATAACTGTGGCTCACAGAGTTCCAACTGTCATCGACAGTGACATGGTCATGGTTCTTTCTTTTGGTATGCTTCTTTTCCTCAAATTTTAAGTTAACATGAAAGGTCTCTTTTTCTTGGAAATTTGTAGAGCGACAAACAATAAGCCGCGAAACGAACAACATATTGCAGCTTTGACAGCACTATGTTTTTCTGAAATGACAGCAGGCTTCCTGGTTGTGTTGGATTTCGATCTTTCAAATATGCAACACAATGCGGGAGACATGTAAACAGTTATTAAAATGGCCCCGTGGCAGTGTTTGATCTTTCAAATAAAGCTTATGGTGCATTGTATTCTATTTTGCAGGGAAACTGATTGAATATGATGAGCCTTCAAAGCTTCTGGAAACCAATTCCTCATTTTCTAAGCTAGTTGCCGAATATTGGTCCAGCTGCAGGAGGAACTAGCTCTATGAAGACTTTTTATGTTCATACGCTGAAGAATATATACGTATAGGGTCAACTATGTCTGTGGTAGAAGTTTCTGTAAATTCTGGTTACTTTTAAGATATTTGGGTTTAGTGGCAAAGGTTGTAGTAGTCTTGGAATATATTTACACCTATTTGTTAACATCTACCGAACGACCACTATTCCTAGCTATGCCATGCAAACTATGCATTTTCCTGCTAGCTAGCGTGTGAGAAATTAGATCGCATTAATAAAGATTTTCTTTGGGGTGACACCCCGGATAAGAAGAAAATTCACCTTGTTAATTGGCACACGGTTTGCAAAAGCAAAGATTCTGGTGGTCTAGGCTTGTGAAAAGCTAAAACCCAAAACCTGGCTTTATTAACTAAACTTGGCTGGAAACTTGTGAATAATGAGGACAGCCTTTGGGCAAAAATTCTCAGGGACAAGTATTTAAAACATCACACATTTCAATCTTGGCCTTGCAATAGATCTGTGTCCCACACCTGGCGTAGTATTATGCATACTAGAGATACCATCAAGGAAGGAACCAAATGGAATATCGGAGATGGAAAATCAGTGGATTTGTGGAATGATTGGTGGTGTAGCAATGACCCTCTTGCTAATAAACATCCAGGTTTGCACAGACGTGGTAACACCAAAGTGGCGGAAAATGGAAATCATTGAGAATGGTATGTGGAGTTTGGACTCTATTGATCATATTGTGGATAACACTTCGCGTACTGACATTCTTAATGTTGTTATTCCTGTCTTCTCTCAAACCATGGATCACCCCTCATGGATGGATTCCCCTAATGGCAGTTGTTCTGCCGCTGCTGCGTATAATTTCATTAATAAGGACCCCAACCACACGAAAGGTTGGAAGTGGTTTTGGAAGATGAAGCTCCCTAAAAAATTCAAAACATTTCTTTGGCTTATCTTCCACTAATAATTTCCTACTAATTTACTTCGTGCTAGGAGAGGTATTACTTCCTCGGACCTTTGTCCACGATGTAATAATTCTCCTGAAAACCTTGGCCACCTATTTAGGGAGTGCCCCAAAGCATTTGCTCTTTGGGAGACTATTCGCTCGGGTCTGATAATGAGAGATGGATTTGTTAATTCCACTATGGACTAGATCTCGGCTAAGTTAAAAAAGAAAAAACTTTTAAGAATAGGAACCGAGATGCCTTGGAACGTTTTATTCTGCACTACTCTTTGGCAAAATTGAAAAGATCGAAATAGAAAAAGTTTTGATAATTTTGATTCAAATCCGGGTGTGAGTTCCAAAGTATTTCGTTCCTATGCGACCGAGAAAATGGAAGCTTTCAAATCACCTCTTGTTACTGGCCCTCTAAAGATAGACTAACACTTTGGTTTCCTTCCTCAATAGGTAATCTCAAGCTCAACACGGATGGTTGTTGGTATGAAAGCAACATGAAAGCATGGTTTGGAGGCATCTTTAGGAATGACCAAGGTGTTTGGGTGCTGAAATCTGGAACATTTATGGGGGTCTAACTATCATCTTGGAGAAAGGTTCAACGAATGTTCAAATTGAATCGGATTCCCAAACATCGGTACTTCTCTTTATTAAAGGAGCAAGCGCCAATCATCCTCAAAGCAACGTCTTGAATGACGGAAAATACCTTCTAAACTACACTGGAAGTACCCTCTCCCACATCTACCGTGGTGCTAATGAATGCGCAGATTTCCAAGCACACCTGGAAGCCGAACAACATGAAGAGGTGTCAAATACGATAAACCTGAACCCTAACGGACGGACTGTATGTCTGGATTACAAACTCCACAATTTATTTTAGAATATATGAATTTTACACCATGATTTTAATTCCGGTGCACTGCCTGTCATCTTTATTACAGTAATATTTTCCACGGAATTGTTTTGGTTGATGCACTTCTTTTAGAGCTTCATTAGGATTATTTTGTCGAACCATGCATCTACTTGTAAGGCATGCTTGAACAGGAACGGTAGTGTTTTTATGTTGCAAATTTTGGCTACATATGAATTTTTTTTATTATTGAATTATTTTTGTCTTTCGCAAAACTTTTATTTAGGTTAATAATTTTTTCTCTTTAGATTTCTCTCGTTGAGAAGAATCAATAATCTATAAAGCAAATTTTTTTTTGAACAAAGACAACAAATTTATACATTTGAATTATTTTTGTCAAAACATTACTAGGAGTAGTTAGTGGCGGAACCAAAATTCGGATGCAGGGGTGGCACTGTTAAATGGAAAGTAAGTTACATGTTGTGTAACGCCCCCAAAATTTGGGTTTGTTAATAAGGAATACATAAACAATAAATAGGGTTTTACAACAGTTTCTCAAAGGGAATTACATAAATCTTCCTGCAAATTACAATCATTCTCTACAAGGTTGACTAGGTTTCCATCGCACGGCTGTCCATCCCGGCGGTATCCTGCTCTGTTCTGTAGGCCTTCAAGCCATAGTTCTCTCCTCCTGTCCATCTCTATAGTCTGGCATAATACGTCAGAGTCGCAGAGCAACATATTATCATGATTTTCTCAAAGTATGAGAGAGAGAGAGAGAGAGAGAGAGAGAGAGAGAGAGAGAGAGAGAGAGAGAGAGAGAGAGAGAGAGAGAGAGAGTAGAATTTTTTGTACCATTATACCCTTAAGTTGGATCATTGTGGTAGGGTTTGCCGCTTTGTTTCCATTCATAATGGTATCTGCCAGCTCTGGGATGTAGAACCCTGCAAATAAAAAAGCATATAACAACAGTTATGTCATTAACTAGCTGGACAACCAGCAACGTTTAGCCTCGGAGGTTAACCCAAATACATATTCGGCTGATACGGGAAACTTAATGTCTAAGATTTTCCGACTCTTGCCCTCGTTCGCTGTTCTAACCTCCTTCCCACCATTCTAGTTCTGTCACCAGTCAGAAGTTGGATCCATCGGTAACTCTTATCACTGCGCAAGGCACACCGCAATTCATGAAAATAAATGAACCCCTTACCACCAGAAGGGTGGGACAAAAGGTAAGAACGGAGAATAGGGACGGTATCCCAAGCTCTTGACTGGTGATAGAACTAGAATGAGCCGCTTTTGGATATCTATATCTACCGACGACCATCGTCCGTTTTCTGTTTGTTCAAAATATATCCAAAAGCAGGCTAATGGTGCTCCAGCTCGTGTAGTTAGGTTCAAATCCTCACATCCCCCTTCCGTTTCCCTTAGACTAGGCTAAAGAAAGAACTTTGTGAGTCAGTCAGAAGATAGGGTACCTGCATAACTTTCTCCAGCAATATAGAAGTCCCGATCCTTGTACTGGGGGTATCTTCTGAACCAATTCAACAGGAAGGTATACGAATCCTGAGCTGGAAAAAGTAGAATAAGAGTGTCATAGTGTAATTGTGTCTAGGGTAGGATTGTGGGGGCTGTGTTTGTGTCTTCGGATCTTCCACTCCCAAAGTCCCTGTCCTCGTATCCTAATACACTCACAACCATGCTATGTGATGAGAATCTCAACATACACAATCACAAGATGAAATTGTGTAGCTGGAAGTGTAATAGGTAAAGAATACAGATTTTGGCTCCATTTGAACTTGTGGAAAGAAGTGGAAAGAAAGAGAGAAAGCTCCAAAAATTCTCTTCCCTTGTAAAGTTCTTAAAGAAAGACACGAGAAAATTTCAAATGCAAATAATGTAGTTTTAACTCTCTCTCTCTCATTTCCTTGTTAATTATTTTCCCTTCTTTAATTTCCTCTTCTTTCCTCAACTTGCAAACAGAGACTTTGGGTTAGATGATCCCAATATGTGCAATAATGTAATTACCTGTCCTCTTATCCCCAGAAAAGTTGTTATCGGTCATTGTATTGGAGTAGGAGAATCCAACCCTTGCTGGGGAATCAAGAAACAACACATTCGCAACTGCAATCAAAACTAGCACAGGGATTAACAATGTACCATGTAAATTGCCAAGTACTAGACCTAAAGGCTGCCTTTGTTTTGCCATTAAATGTGTTATATGTAAAATGAATGCTTTAATCATATTTCTTGTGTTTGGCAGATTCAACTTGCAAAAAAACAAAATGAAGCAGTAGACTTTTAACAAAGCCCAATGCTTCAACTTTGGACACACACAAAACAATCAAGGATTTTTATCGAACAGTTATAAACATATCCTGCACTAGCCCAAATCAAAAAATAATATCCAACGAATAATTCATGTTTTCAGTTTTAAGCCCACCAAAGTAGCCACCCAACCGTCCATTACTGAATCAAAATACTGAAGGTTGTTTATCTGAAGTGAGTTATCAAACAGCTAACAGACAATAAAAAAGGAGTCACAACTTTCGTTGAGAGAAGACCATAAAGTGGACCAACACTAACAAAGGACAATCCAACAAGCTTCGATTCTAACAATCTAGACTGATCTGATCTCTCCTAGCTTTGACTGTACTGCTCAGTAGAGCTCGCCAGAAATTGGAGCAAATTCAATGGATAACAGCTGCAGCTGCGGAGAAGCCGTTTGAGGATTCAAGAAAATCATCACTCTCTTTGTTCTTGGATATTATCAGCTATAGGAAATAGGAGCAAATTCAGTGGATAACAGCTGCAGCTGCGGCGAAGGCGTTGGAGAATTCTACAAAATCAAAGCGTTGGAGAATTCTACAAAATCATTTATTTCTTTGTTCTTGGCTATTATCAGTGAGGTTAAGAAGAGTATTGAAGAAGTTGAGTGGTATGTCAGAGAGCAAAACAACTTCCAAAAGAAGAAAATTTACCACTACCAAACACCCAAAAATAAGAACAATGATTTCAGAAAGTGTTTTTCAGGTCGAAATAGAGCCAAAAGACAGAACAGCCTACATTCAGAAGCAAGAATCATTCGATTTTCTCTACTCCATTTTCTTGATTTCAATGGACATTCAGCCATTAGATCATTTCTCGAGTTTCTCATTTCCCTAAAACTCTCATATGAGCTAGAGTACATTGGAACAAAGGTAGAAAGAAAAATGATGGGCATAGAGAATAATAGTATAACACTTAACCTACCTTGGGTCCAAGCATGTTCTCTTGTATAAAGCGTTTTACCATCAGGGTTTACACCAAAAGGTCCAATCTCTACCATGGCACCTACACCAAGTGATGAACAACCTGGCCCTGTAAAGCCAATAATAAAAAATTAATCCAACTTCATAGGCATTACTACCACATATCTTTTGGAGAGAGAGAGAGAGAGCATATCGTTTGGAGAGAGAGAGAGAGAGAGAGAGAGAGAGAGAGAACCTCCATTTAGCCAAAGAACAAGTGGCTTGGAAGAAGGATTAAGGGAAGCCTCAACAAAATAATAGAAAAGACTTCGGCTTGTGGATTCATCAACATTCACATACCCTGCATATTGCCTTAAATTCGATCCGGAAGGCTGACCTGGAAGCCCACCTTGAATTACATCATCCTCCATCTGCCCCACTTGATCATAATATACATCATCACCACCACTCAAGCTATTTGACACCATATTCAAGTTATGATCGTCAACTTCAAGTCCCTGAGATGGGGAATAATCGCAAAAGGCCATGAGTCGATCCGCTTGGTCCATTGGATAGCCATGGTTAATGCCATGGACCATCACCTTCATCATCATCAACATCACCATAATTAAAAGGAAGAAGTGTTTGAAATTTGTAGAGAAGATACGTTCATTGTCTTTCTCCATTGACAATGAGCGCAAGGAGGTAGTTGGGAATGTACAAAAACATGGTATTTATAATTGGAGAATGATTTGTCAACTCGATATTATATTGCAAGATAGAATCAGTATGACATGGAAGTGGACGGTGGGATTGGTCCCCATTCCCCACATATTGGTCGAGGTGTGCGCAAGTTGGGTGGGATTAATCCCAACATGTTCATCGAGATACGCATATATTCATCGAGATACGCATAAGTTGGTACATACACTCGTAGTTATAAAAAATATTGCATTAGCCATTCATAAAGTATGTTATCTTGCATAGTATTGCAGAATGACTTTTCGTGAGGAGGAACTGTGGGAGTGACACGTGGCATCAAATTTGTAATAAAAAACGAAAAGAAAATTATTAACTCGTAGTTATGGACTTCCTATGTAATATGGAAAGTATGCTAATAAACCATGCTCAAATTCAAAATTATGGACATCTGCTATTTTAAGCTCACAGTCAAGATTATGGTGATTTATTACATTCGTTTGAAATCTGATTATATATCCAATCAAGCCAGTCAATAACCATTGTTTTGAAATTAATCATATGGGTCAATTCCCATTTGTGTAAAACCATCAGCATGATTATCATATTTCGTAATATCAAACCTATCAAAAGGAAAAATATTCACCATGAGAGGCAATGGTATGAAAGGATGGAGTTTTTCCCTGTCAAGATTATGGTGAAACTCCATCAGCATGGAGTTTTTCCCATCTTTCATTTTGTCTTTCGAACATTGAAATAATATGGTCATTTAATATTTCAAAATTTAATAATCTGTACTATATATTGTTGCAAACCCAAAACATAACCTCTACATTAGCTGTGATTTAGGTTCTTGGAAGGAAAGTAGAATAACAATTTTATTGTGACAACAATATAAACCAATGACCCCTTCAAAATTGAAATGCACAAACCTGTATAGTGACCATTAAAAATAGGAAGTCACTTTTAACCAATGCGCCACTGTAGCTGAATCTGGTTTGTGTTTAATAACAATTTTGAGTTCGGGCCATCCTGATAGTTTTTAGAATTCCTCGACATGGGCCGTAGCGGATGCTTACAGAGGTGGTTTTGTGCAATCAAACTTGTGAAAATCTGTAATTGGGCAAGACTTTTCTCTCTCAAGGATTCCATAAACTCAAGCAATCTCCGTAATTTTAAAAGCAAATGTTACAAGGCCCCATGTGATTGTGCTCTAGATCCCTCTCTTTTGGAATATGTAACATGAGGACTTCCAACTTTTCTCTCTCTAATGTATAGGCTTATAACCTTTAAGTTGAATAAAATCTTTTTGTGTGTGTGGAAAAAAGAGTGTTAAAAAAACAAAATATAATATGCACACATGCATATATTTACTACTATCCAAATAAGTGTGAATTGTCAAACACCAGAAGGGCAACTAACGAGAAAAACACCACAACTACCACCAGATGAACACGATCAGTAGACCACCAATAGAGAGCATCAATTTGACCAATCATCAATCAAAAGCTTCAGATTCAGCAAACCCTTGGTTAAGAGCTTCTCCAAAGTTGATAGCGAGGTCACAACTGCGAACGACAGATGAAGTAGGTACTGGTTGGGTTGAAGGAGGGAAGAAATCAAGAAGAGCTTTATTGAGAGATATAGTAGCAATGCTGGCAGAGGCGTAGAGTTCAGGGCTGGGCTTGGATTATTTTAGTTGCCACACAGATTATCCCACATGAAAGTTGACAATCTATCTATCTCCAAACCAGGTAGGAAAAGAAAAGGCCAAACAAAAAAGAAGGCATTGTGTGTATGCATCTAACATGACATTAAAAGACTCAAGTCAACTGCCAACCAACAATTACCTGACTTAAAATGGGAAGTTTGACTTGTCAAGAGTCATAGATAGTGCGCTAATTTTTCATGAGTGGTGATAATAATGTCTTCCACTCTTCCCCACTTTTATCAAACTGAGGTCTTCCAGCACGTCCAAAGATCTGTAACAGGTATACGAGGAGAATTGCACAAGGTCAAAAAAGCCAAAAAAACAAAAGTAGAATTCACTATAATACAAGAGCATTTCAAGATAAAATATTCTTCTTACCTGCATAACATCAAGCATCCCCAGGTCTCGCCAGCCACCAACCTTGGGATCATATAATTGAGTTCCCTGGAGTAATGACATATAGAAAATATAAAAACTAAACAAAAGGCGAAATACCGCTCTCAGATATTTAATAGGGAAGGTATGCCGAATACTAAAGTGGGACAGGACAAAGAAGAAACATATAAGAACTAACACGAAAAGCTTCCAAATTGTAAATTTTCTTTCAGAAATTAGAGAATTGCTGGTTTGATGAGGTTATTATGATGACTTGCACCACATAATCATTTAATTTTGGCCACCTGCTTCAAAAAGCAACAGAGCTGGGCAAGAAAATTTTCAAAGACACTGCCCTAGCTATATTGATGAAGTAGAAGCCACCTAGGAATCATCAGAACATTTCTTGAGGTAACTACAGTTTGGAGAATTGAGGGCATGGTTGCCCTTCATATCGCTGCAAAAGCAAAGGAGTCAACCGGTTGAGTTTGCCTCATTCAGCAAAAATCAGATAGCTTGAACAACTTGGTTCATCACAAAATTTTGGTGCGCATGCTATGACTTGAACTGGGATAATTGAAAAACACAAAGAAGTACAAGAAGGAATTCCCCAACATCAGAACCAGCCATGGAATGTGGACTTATTCTAGTTATGTTGCATACCTTATTTAAGATCCCTGACACCAGTACATCAACGATAACGCAAAAGAATCAACCCCGTAAGCCATTCTATGTATGGGTAATCAACCACTTCAGATATATTTGCCGCAAAGGAAATGTTGTTTTGTCTATACAAGTACATAGAAGGCCCGAAGAGTAGGAAACTGACCAGCCATAATAAGATAGCAGAAGTATATTTTCTTGACTTGTGGCTTTGCAATCAAATCTATTGATTCATTTCACAACAATATAACTAAGAAGAAGAAAGCAGAAGAAGGCTGTCGACTGTTGGAGTGCAAACCCCTTAAGCATTCTATAAAACTAGGAAATTCCCTTAAGCATTCTATAAAACTAAGAAATTCTCCAAATGGAACTTGCATTAGATTGGAAAAGGCACACCAACAAAAAAAATAAGCCACTCGTCGTCCTCTAATTGTACGAACATTGGCACTCAACATCAACGAACTTCAAAACTATTTTGATAGAGGAAAAATAGTTTGGATTTCATAACAGACCTTTTAATAAACACAAGATCGACACAAAAAACCTCAACATCGACAATTGTCGACTGTTGATAAAATGCAAATATCGTCAACAAGTCATGCAGCACCAATAATTTTCAAGATTTATCCAAGAGCAGCTAAATTGCCGGAAATACGGATAGAAGGAGAAATCAACGAAGACCCAATACGCAATGGACAGTATATAGATATACCTGCATCGTCGGCAGCGGTATTGGCAAGCGAGCTCGGTTCAATTTCAAGCGAATCACAGACTCTATTATAGGTTTCTCTGCTAAAATGGGTTTGATACAGTGAAGCCAAAGCTATTTTGGGAAAAATAATTTCACTTAAATCATCTTCGATCATGTACAATTCGATTCTCGATTGATATGATTCTTAACATGGTGTATCTTCTTGAGAAGGTCTACCACATGAACTCTTTTGATCGTATTAATAATCACGCATTGAATCACAATTGAGCAATTACTCAACTGCTTGCAGTTGACATTATTCTCAGATAAAAAGGGTTGGATCAAATGTGGTCAAATTTATTTTTGCAAAAACAAAATCACACAAATCATCTCTGATCATGTACTAATATGAACTATATTTGTATAATAATCAACAAGATTTATCTTATAGACAAGATCTAAATGTTGAACAGTTTCGATCAGATTAATAATCTCGGAATAAATCTCGAGTGACGAATGAAGTTGGGGAAGCTTCAAACGGCTAAACGACGTCGTTTTATTTATGTACCCAAAAACGGATGATGCCAAAACGCAAAAAAATCCGGACTTCTGTTTGTTTGTGGGCGTTGGATTAGATAATCCAACGGCTGGGAAAGGCAAGTCGCTTAAATGAGTTCACGGGTTATAATTTCCGGGTAATTTCAGTTCGCGGGTTAGTAACCCGGGTCAACACCCCTTTCCCCTCCTTCGTTTTTCCCTTTCATGCCAACAGGAGATAGAGAGAACAGAAGAAAAGGAGAAGACAATCGAGGGAGAAGAAGAACAGATGATCGAAGAAGAAGAAGAAGAAATCGACAACCAAGGTTTCTCTCTCTCTCTAGTTCGATTTCTCTGAAAACTCTAGTTTTTTTTTGGGTGCGAGAACAGAAGAGATCGAAGAAGAAGAAGAAAATAGAAGACCAAATCGACAACCAAGGTCTCTCTCTCTCTGGTTTGATACATAATAAACTAGGGTTCTGTTATAAAATAGAAGATCAAATCGACTTGTTATTCTCCTTTACTTTTCTTATTTCACTTCTTTGTATTCGTTCCTCTTTGACAAAAGCAATAAAAGTTAAAGAAGCATCCATTTTTTTGGTCGAGTAAAGACCATCATTATGGTATTTTATGAGAATTGGATTGCTTTTTGGTAACAGTTTTAAGAAAAGTTCGCCAAATGAGATTTTTTTTCGGGATGTGGAAACGGAAAATGGAAATCGAAAAGCTCTAGCAAATAGGTAAGTTTTAGGTGCATATCCACAACAAGATCAATAAAATGGTTTCTGCAGTAATTATCTTGCCTTAGGTGCATATCCACAAGAAGATTATTAATAAAATGGTTTCTGCAGTAATTGTCATGCCTAATGCCTTGTGGACATACCATTCACAAGAACTGCTTGAGGGAGATGCAGGAACATTACTAGTGGGAGTCCAACTAATAAGTTCATCTCCTGATAAGTTAAGCTTCTGGGAAATTTGGTGATGTAATGTGCAGGGGTGTATGTACATATGTAGTATTTGTTTGAAAGAGCAAATTATGGACTATATTTGCAAATATAGTCCATTCAGTGATTCTATTTTCTATGGAGTTTTCAGAGAAATAGTCCAAATGCGGCTTAAAAAAAATAGAATCATTTCTCGCAAATTAGCTGAAGATTCCCAATTGCAATTTGCAAATATAGTCCATCATGTCGTGTTCGTATCATGACCATCTATACATGTTCAAAAAGCAGGTAGTTCTGCAAAAAAATTGACAGTATCTCCCCTATTTTATTGCCTAGACCGACGTCTCAGCGTCTCATCAGACAATCAACAAGAACGACCACAAACACAATTCATATAGAATCACATTGAAAATAGACTGAATTGGTACAAAATTTCCATAACATTGGTTCATTACAAAAGTGCATTACATTTCCATTGAAACTGCATTACATCATTAATAAGGAAGAGTTAAGTTTTTGCCTCTTTCCATTGAAGAGTACAAGTACAACATTAACCAAAAAACAAATCAATCTTGATTGCGTTAATCTTCATTTGCTTCAATCTTGATGGATAGAGGTCATGTTGTTTTGAGAAGACCGGACTTTTGCCAAAGCTGCTTCTAGCCTCTCTAACTTGGTGTGCAGCTTGATCACCCCTCCTGTGTCCATGGCTGGGCTTTTAGGATCCTGTTATAGGGCACATTTTCAGCAAGTTACTGCCACATTTTACCACTTCAAGAGCTTTTCTCATAATAAGCAGACTTACACATGCATGTCAGCGGGACCTTTACCGTTACATGCACTACCATAATTGCTACAAAGCTCATACAGATTCTTTAAGCTTGAATCTAACCTGAAAGAGACCATACGAGAGAAGATGTCAAACTTGGGGGAAAAAAAGGATTCTAGACTTGGAGATTTCAGCTGGGTTACAAATGGACTTTACAGGTTCTTTAGATCAAGGCGGGTGCATTCATATTCATATCCATTTGCGTTATATATGTTTGGCAATGACCTTTTTAAGGATGAGATGACAAACGCAGAAAGGTAGATATAGCAAAATTTATTTGAGGACCAACCAGCAGCAACTCAAAATTCATTTGAGGACCAGCAGCAACAACTTGAGGCAAACGTTGAGAAACTATCCAAGTTTGTAGAAGAATCATTTGATCAGTTTGCTGAGGAGGCCCAAACGAGTGATACCTCGGCCTAGCACTGACAAGCAAGCACTTGGGGAATAATCTCTTTCTAAAACCAAGTTCAAATCATCATCAGAAAGTCAATAGTAGTATATGTGATTAGAGACAGATACTAAGGATACATGGTTTTGTGGTTATCATTGCCTCGGTTTCTACTTTCATTGCTACCTGTTGATGTTTCACCAGCTCCTCTTGCTAGTTTTTTATCAAGCTAGGACAGGAGGTGTTTATGGAATTATCATAGCAGGTCAGTCTAGTAATTAGAGGGCGGCCGTTTGGTAATTGTATGCCTCTCTCTCCGGCCCTCAGCCCAAATGCATCATTTGATGAAAGCACTCCAGCCCAGCCTCTTCAAGACGGAGTTGCATCAGCTGTGGATATAGGCTAGGCTAAGGGACAGCCTTCATCTCTTCTATTTCAAAGTTATGGAGATAAGGATGCAAGTTATCAATCTAGGAACAGACCCGTATGAGCGTCCAGGACTGGTTGGAATCAAATACTTCCATTTTATTATTTGGAAAATGTGCAAGAATCTGTATTGGAAAGGAGAACTTCATTGTCGTGGATGTGATATTTGATCCTATTGTTATTATTGAGAACTGACTAAATCTCTCCCGTGGCATTTTTTTTACATTCTTAAGGCCTCTCTATTTGTCAAAAATGAAAAATTGGCCCCTCTCATGCACACCAGAGTAGGGTATCTGATTCACAAATGAATGTTTCATGGTAGTAGCTTTTGAATGAATTTATGAGGAGAGCACAGGAGACAAATATTGGAAGAAGCACAAAAGAGGCGAGACAAGCAAGTGAGATTAGCAGTGCTGTATGTGGAAAGATTTCGTACCAAAAAAGACCAATACTAATAATCCCGACCTCACTGGGAGGGAAGTGAAGCTGGCAGCTGAAAAGAAGAGCACTAAGAGACGAATTTCCAAGAAGAACAGTGGAAAGAAGGGGACTTGCACTCGGATGGTATGCACTATGCCAACGCGGATTGAGAGCTGGGAGCGCGAGGATGCATATGCTTCTCTTGCAGTTATTGGTGCCTTTTCAATTGCGTAATATAATTGTTAAAAATATATAATTAATTACAAAACACAAATCTTAACCTATAACTGCCGATGAGCATAACACGACAAGCATAGTACGTCGCTAAAACACTAGTATGAGAAAGAAAAGTTGAAATACACCAATAAGACTCAAACTCTAGCAAGTTGACTCCCTTTCGATTTGTTTTGGTTATTGCATCTTGATTGATAGTGCAACTCTAGAATTCCTACACTGAACAACAAGAAGGATATCCTGAATGAGCAGTTGAGGAGCAGTTCGAGGATCTTGTAGAGCGGAGGTGCCCTACAAGGTTGCAGTGCGCAATCTGGGCCGTCTAAAATGTTTTCAACGGTTCAGATTATCTTACAACTAAAAAATAAGTATCCAATATGTAAGATAATGTTTGAAATCTAAACCGTTGAAAACACATTGGAGGGTCCAAATTTTGCACTACAACCCTGTACGACACTCCTGCTCTACAAGATCCCCGAGAGAGAGAGAGAGAGAGAGAGAGAGAGAGAGAGAGAGAGAGAGAGAGAGAGAGAGAGCAAAGTTTATTGCAGGCCGTAATGGACAACAACAAATTCATTTGCTAAACTGCAGTAGTAATGAAATGATGGACACCAATGAAATCAGTCTGCTAAATGGAGCAGAAGTTTTAACAACAGTTGCTATGAACTCACCCTTTAAAATGAATCTATCCAACTCATAATAAACAAAGACAAAACCAAAGAATCCGCCAAACTTAACCAAACTGCCAAAAAGATGAAAAACAAGATGGAAGCCAAAGCAAGAAACCAATGTTTTCTTTCCCATCTAACAAAAATCATACCCAGTTCTTCTCTACCCTTCCACATTTTTCGTTCTATTCTGTCTTCCCTACGAATTCTATGTGGGGGTTGTCCACTCAAATGGGGCGAGGAGGAACGTCAAGTGTGATACCGGCTTGAATCTGGCCCCACCCAATTAGATGCCAATGCTTCTCCCCTCTGCTGGTGCACACTGGAGCTGTGAGCTGTAGTCTTGCCAAGTCATTTCTCACGGCAACAACTCCAGCACCTGTGGACATACAGCCTATGTTCAACATCACGATTTCACCCCTTGCCAACCTTGAGACCCTTCCCGGACTCTCTGTTCCCTTTGTCCTCACTCCCACAAGACGTCTCACTAAGAAAAAGTTCACCTGCAATATCAAAGAGCAAAAAGAGTAAGCACAAAAGGTGAAGAGCTATTATGGAATGTCAATTCAAAATTATGGACATGTGCTACTTTAATTATGCTCACATTCAAGATTATGGTTATTTGTTAATTTTATTATATTCGTTTGAAATCTGATTATATATCCAATCAAGTCAGTCAATAACCATTGTTTTGAAATCAATCATACCTGTCGATTCCCATTTGTTTAAAACCATCAGCATGATTATTCTATTTTGTAAGATCAAACCTGTCAAAAGGAAAAATATTCACCATGAATGGTATGAAAGGATGTCATTACAAGAGAATCCAATAATATTGAAATAACATGGTCATTTACTCTTTCAAAATTTAATAATCTGTACCATATATTGTTGCAAACCCAAAATATGACCTCTACATTAGCTGTGATTTAGGTTCTTGGAAGGAAAGTAGAATAACAATTTTATTGTGACGACAATATGAACCAAGGACCCCTTCAAAATTGAAATGCACAAACCTGTATGGTGACCATTAAAAATAGGAAGTCTATCACATTTAACCTGCTAATTAACTACACCCAAAATCAAAATTACGGACATGTGCTAATTTAATTATGTTCACATTCAAGAAGAAGTACCAGTGGGAAAACATATTGGGATTCAAGGCTTTCTGTAAGAGCTATGAAAAACATATCAAGCTTCTACATCCATCATCAATTTTCCTTCTGTTCAAAATATAAAGAAGGCCAATGGTGCTCCAGCTCATGTAGTTAGGTTCAAATCACAACCCCCCAAGTTCCTCCTGTAATATAGAAGTCCCAATCCTTGTACTGCAGGTATCTTCTGAACCAATTTAACAGAACGGTGTATGGATCATTGGATCCTCAGCTGAAAAAGAGAAAAGAATAAGATTTGTCATATCATAACTGTGTCTAGGGTAGGATGGTCAGGGATGTGTTTGTCTACGGATCTTCTAATCTGATCCTAATACACTCACCACCACGTATGTAATGAGAATCTCAATATACACAATCAAAAGATAAAATCTTGTACCTAGAAGCGCATTAGGTTAAAAATACAGATGATAGGTGAGATGATCCCAATCTGTGCAATAATTTAGTTACCTGTCCTTTTATCCCTGGGCAAGTTGTAATCCGACGTAGTGTTGGGGTAGTAGAAGTCAACCCAGCTGGGGACGCCAGAAACAACACATTCACAACTGCAATTGAAACTAGGCAGAGGCATTAACACTAAGCCCTTTGAGCCAAAGAAACACACCAGATCAAAGTGCTAGTTTTTAGCAGATGTACTTCATGATACATATTTTATTGCAAGACAACCAAAGCCTTGAGTATCTACCAAGAGACGTCCAACATAGCCCAACTTTGGACACACACGACAGAGAAGCATCATTTTTATCAAACAGGTAATAAGAATATCCAACACTATCCCAAACGAAATGAGAATGATCAGTAACGAACAGTACATGATTTCTACTTTGAAGTATCCCAAAGTAGCTACACAACCCTCCAAAAACGCAACAGAGGAGGTTGTTTAACTGAAGTAATTCATCAAACAGGTAACATTACAAGAAATGGAATCCCAGCTTTAGTTGAGAGCATACCATAAAGTGGACCAACAATAACAAAAGACAATCCAAATTCAATGAATAAAAGCTGAGGCCGTTGGAGGATTCAAGAAAATTATCTCTCTTTGTTCTTCGATATTTATCCTGTGTTCATTGTTCTTCTTTTTTTCTTTTTTTTTGGTGCAACAAAATAATTCATTGTTCTTCAATTCCTTTTATATGTTGAGTTTTTGAATAGCAAAACCGGTCTTAAGTAAATGCTTACTAGGAGTAATGATTAATGAACTCACAACGCTCTACAATCAGTTCAATCCCTATCATTAAATTGGATGCTACTCTACTACTAAAAGTTAGAGGATTTGAACATCAAAAGTATTTTTGAATAAAAATTAGCAAACAAAAGGGGAAGGAAACTAGGAAAGTAACTAGAGGGGAAGGAAACTAGGAAAGTAACTAGAGGGTGGAGAAAGACTTGCACGACACACAAGTGCTACCCTTTTTCATTTTTACACTCTTACACGACACACAAGTGCTACCCTTTTTATACAGATGTTGAAGGAGAGCTCTAGAATCTTCACAATACTCCTGTGACCATCGGGTTCCCACAAATATAGTGCATTGACCAAACCAAGCTCATTATGTCATACATGCAACCAAGACATTCAATGGCAGTGCATAATTCCAAGGGATACCACATGCAATCCCATTTTCCAAAGGACCCACATGAATGAAAAAACAAATACCAACATCTAAAACATTCAAGCTACATAGAAACAAGTCCATAAATCCAAATCTTCGCGAAAATTCAATAAGATGTTCTTATACTGTAGATAAAGCTACAAACTACAAGAAGGATAAATTTTGAGGTGCTTTTATATGTGTCCATAAAGAGTAAATAGAAACGTACAAAATTTGACAAAAACATAAGAAGAATCTGTTTACTTCAGCATGTCTAGTTATACTAGGAGTTTATGATTTTGCTTCTCTATGCCACTTATGTGTTGTTCATGAAACGTGCATTCACTATTTGCAACTTTTGTATTGATTTATGGATTGGGAATGGAGCCATGGAGGTAATGAAATGTACATTCCAAGACGAACCAATGAACTACAATACATAGTACATACCATAGCTTATAACGATTGTTTTTTGGCTAAGTGCTTAAATGATGACAGAAGTGTGGTAAGAACTTGCAATTTGGTGTCATCATTTGATTCTGAAGCGAAGAGGGTTTCAACTAATGGGCCTTATTGTACCATTTCACTGCCTCACGTACGCAGTCAAAGCAACTTGGTGTACTCTCCTACGGGCCTAGGTAAAGAGATTCTATCATCAACCAAACTGTTTGGAAACTGACTCGTGTTATCATCTGCTTGTGGTTCAAGTTTTTATCAGAAACGTATAAAAAAAAAACTTATCCGAACACTCTCGATACTCCATGGGAGTACATCTAAATCTAAAGAAAGGAAAATTGATAGTTTGGGGAATAAAGACATGCGATAATAACAAGAATTGCCAAAGAAAAATTAAGGGTGATTCTATCCGCAACCCATCATTTACTCCATGTAACCCATTTTCTTCATGTAACCCACACTTAAAATTTTCTCAAACCAATTTACTCCATACAACCCACAAAATACACCTAAACTACCCAAACTACCCTCGCGACCAGTTTTCGTACTTTAAATGTCGAAAGACACACCCATTTTCGACAACCACATGTCGATTTATATTGAAGGACGAATTTTCAAAAATTGGACCCTGTCTATGTTCGACATCGACATCCTCATGTCGAAATTTATGTCTATATTCAACTTTCGAATGTCGAACTAGATACATGTGGATAAAATATTGTTGTTTTCGACAATAACATGTCGAAATATAACCATATTTTCAACTTCTCAATGTCGAAATTTGTGAAATCAAACATGTGAATTTCTCAGGTATCATGTTTTCGTGGTATGAATGTTGAAAAAGTTCACATATTTCGGGGTATGAATGTTGAAAAAAAACGCAGTTCGGGGGCATTTTGGTCTTCACACAATAATGAAAATGGTGGAGTTTTTTTGGGTTACATGGAGTAAATGAAGGGCTGCGGATAGAATCACCCAAAATTAAAATTCAAGCACCGACAGAGATGATTGAGCTGAGGAAACATGAAATGATCAAATCGATAGCCTAATATGAATCGTATGCGATTCTGGAAAAAATTGAGGGATTTTGTATACCTGAATTCTGAAATGCAAGGCAAGAATCTGCTCCGAAAAAATTCACGCCTGTTTGACAACTAAGATTTAGGGAATTATAGCAGAGAGAGAGCGAGATATGGGGAGGACGACTGGTGTTAGGGTAGGCGACGGTTGAATTGGCTGGAAGACGCGAGGTTACACGAAACGACGTCGCGCTTAGACAGAGCAGTATATAACAGATGCGATGTTTTACAAAACGTACGTCGTTTTACAAAACGACGTCGTTTAGTCGTTTGAAGCTTCCCCACCTTAATTCGTCACTCGAGATTTATTCCGAGATTATTAATCTGATCGAAACTGTTCAACATTTAAATCTTCTCAATAAGATAAATCTTGTTGATTATTATACAAATTTAGTTCTTATTAGTACATGATCGGAGATGATTTGTGTGATTTTATTTTTGTGAAAATAGATTTGACCACATTTGATCCAAGCCCTTTTATCTGATAATAAGGTCAAGCGCAAGCAGTTGAGTAATTGCTCGATTGTGATTCAAAGCATGATTATTAGTACGATCCAAAGAGTTCATATTGTAGATATTGTCAAGAAGATACACCATGTTAAGAATCATACCAATCGAGAATTGAATCGTACATGATCGAAGATGATTTAAGCAAATTTATTTTTCTAAAAATAGATTTGGCTACACTGGATCAAACCCATTTCAGCAGCGAAACCTATAAATAATCTAGTCTCTGATTAGCGCGAAATTGAACCGAGCTCCCTTGCCAATAGCGCTGACAATAGCGCTGACGACGATGCAGGTATGTCTATATACTGTCCATTGATATATGTGATTCTTGTATGTTTCAATCTGTTGTATAGCTTTCATCACTATCAATTTCAAAAACCGTAATTAACTCATCACACAAGTGTAAAAACAATTGATTTTCGATGTATACAAGTATACGTGGTTGAATACGTTTGACCTTCAGTTTTCGTCTGCAATGATAAGTTTGTCAATTGATTTCTGAACCCTAAGTGTTAAATAGATCACCGCAGACCGCACTCTTATAATCCGAGAAGTTTTTGAAATTTTCTTAGCTCTTTAATCTAGTGCTGCAATTTGCTCAATTTGTGTATTGGGTTTTCGTTGATTTCTCCTTTGATTCGTATTTCCTGCAATTTAGCTGCTCTTGGGTAGAAAGAAAATGAGGGATCAATCGTGAAAATTCTACTGTTGTGGGAGTGTATGTAGTTTTAGGTTTTGATTTACTCCATTAGCCACAACAGGTAATTGGCCTATTTTACTTAGTAACTGAATGCTGGTAAACGAGAAGAGGACGTGGTTGATCACTGATTTGGGGAGCCTGTAGTGAGTTCCCTGTAGGGAGCATCCAGACCGTCCAAAAGTGTTTTGGGACGTGGTTGATCCGGATACTCCCTACAGGATCCCCGGGTCCGATTAACCACATGCCAGATTATGGCTTATAGCGGTAGGCTTCTATAGATTACAAAGTAGAATGCACTTCTTTCAAGTGATATACGCTCTATAAAATAACTTTATGGTTCTTATTATTCGTACAAACTACATTTTGAGGAGCAAGTTGCCATATTTTTATATTTTCCATCGCCAAAACTATAACTACCGACTTTAGCTATTTCCAACTTTTTTAGAGAGTGGTAAATTTACATTTTGGAACGCGGATGTATCATGTTTCGAAATATGCAATTTTTTATGTGATTTGTCAAGGATTAGCATTTCCTAGTACTTAACGTAATTTGCCTTCGTTGATTTTTTTGGGCGAGTGGTCCGTAACAAGTTATTATGTGAGTTTGGACTTCTGCGTGAGATGTTTTTGTGCATGCGAGTTTTTAGCTTATCAAAACAGTGGTTATCTCCATAGAGTTCAAGTTAAATCGTGAACAAATTGGAGAATGGTTGTCTCCGTAGGGTTCAGTTTATTTAATGAACTTGCAATCATAAATCAATACAATAGAGGAAGAAGGGACAGCAAATAAAAGATGAAAATGGGTGTTTTTTTTTTTTTTTTTTTCGGACCAGTAATATCTACATTGTGGGTTTCTTCTGGTTTTGTATTAGCTTCAGGTTTAGCATTCTTTTTCCATCGTAACTGTGGCTGATCTCTATACATGCAGGCCATTGACAGATTTAATATCAATTCCCAGCTTGAGCATCTGCAAGCTAAATATGTTGGAACTGGACATGCAGACTTGCATATATTGTAATATCCTTGAGTCCTTTAGTGGTTGTGACAATATTTACAATTTGTTTTTATAGCTTGTTGTTCTTACTTCTTACATTTTGGTATGTTGTTATCCAGTGAATGGGCTGTGAATATCCAACGGGACAGCTATGCTTCATATGTTGGGCACTACCCTATGCTAGCCTATTTTGCTGTTGCAGAAAATGAATCAATTGGAAGAGAACGCTACAACTATATGCAAGTTCGGAACATGTTATACTTGTCATTGTTATAGTTCTCTGTTTGAAATGACAATATGCTCCTTTTGGCAGCCCTTATTTCATGTGATTGCATGTGGTATCCCTTGGAATTATGCACTGCCATTGAATGTCTTGGTTGCATGTATGACATAATGAGCTTGGTTTGGTCAATGCACTATATTTGTGGGAACCCGATGGTCACAGGAGTATTGTGAAGATTCTAGAGCTCTCCTTCAACATCTGTATAAAAAGGGTAGCACTTGTGTGTCGTGTAAGAGTGTAAAAATGAAAAAGGAAGGAAAAATTAGGAGTGTGCTTGAGAGTAGAAAAACAGTGAGGAAAAGTGGTGTGGGAAAAATACCTAAGAGTGTATTTGTATCTCACCATTGTACTCTTCATTGTTATAGTGGTTTACTCTCTTTCACCCGTGGTGGTAGGCATTGAGGCCGAACCATGTAATTTCTCGTGCTACTTTGGTGTGTGTTTTATTTTTCGTTACGCTTCCGTTGTGGGTGGGAAGAAATTCCCCAACATTATACACCTGTTTTAGATGCTTATTCTGTATGTTAACCTGATCCAATTAGTAAATGCTTCAACTTTGAAGAAAGAGGTTGCTGAAGGTGTTGACCACATGGTTGTAAGGGAGCTTACAGGAGGTTAGTATACCTTGTGTCTCAGTCGTGGTGCCGTTCTTCATGTCTTCTTTTTCTATGTAATAAAATTTTGGTTTCCATAATCATGATGCTACCTTTGTTTACTGACAATAGGAATTTATTTTGGAAAACCAAGGGGTTTTGTAACAAATGAAAACAGACAGGAGATTGGATTGAACACTGAGGTCTATGCTACCTAGGAGGTAATTCAAAAAGGGGTCTAATCTAATTTGACCTCCTCTTTCATGAGAATTCTCTAATTCTCTTTGGAATTCAAGTGTGGAGATTTATCCTTCAAGTATACTAGTTATTGGGTAATGCATTACTTATTTCGCCTTTATGTGTGGATAGATGGAAGCCGAAAGGTAAAACAAGAGGATACTTGAAATTAAATTCTCCTTGCCTGCTGAAAAGTGTAGGTGGCGTACTTGCATAAACTTTAATTTTGCACCTTGGTTTCTTGTTTCAGATTATACCAGAACTTAGTTTTGGGTACAACTTGGCAATTCTGCATGTGGTGCCAACAAAAAAATACGAGTGTATTTAGACAATCCTCTTCTGACTGAAATTTTAAAATTCCTATCAAACCAGAAGAAGCGTGTTTCCCCTTGTCATCAATACTTTTTTGTTTACTTCTTTTGCCGTAAGAGTGCTTGATCTGAAAATTTCGCTTGACAGATTGGTCGGATTGCTCATTGCATTTGAGACTGCTCGAAAGCGGCGTGGGAAACTCTAATCTGTAGATAAAGCAAATGTCTCGGAGGTACTTCAACGTTGTAATGTTTTTTTTCCCATATGAATGAAACTTTTTTGCTGGTTTACACATATGATAGTGCCTCCGCCTCCTTTTCAAGTGAGACTAATGCGAGGTTGTGAGATCGAACTGCCAAGTAGAGTTTGATGAAACTAATGCAACTACGTATTGATTCTTAAGTTCACATTTTCTTCTTTGAAACTTGCATGTAACAATGGTGGTAGATGAAAGAGGCTAAAGATGTAAATACAGTATGATTATTTCTGTGATATTTTTCAGGCATCAATGCTTCGGAGAAAAAGAGTAATAACAATAGCCTCAGAGTACCCTGATGTTGAACTCACTCACACGTATGTTCACAATGCTGCAATGCAACTTGTTCCCTATCCAAAACAGATCTGCGTTATCTTTTCAAAGTTATTTTCCGGTTTAATTGATGTTTCTCTATTTATGGCTAATTGCTAGCACCCTGAGAAGATCGGTTGTCATATCGCTCAAAACTAAAAAGAAAAAATTGCAGTTTAACACAATAGTGACAAACAATATACTCCATATCGGATGAGGCTTCAATGATAATGGGAAGTATCGGGATGCTTCCATCTGCTAGTCTTGGCAAAGAGGTATTGGAAACGAATTGCTTTTCACAGTATTTTGAGTTTTGGATGTTTGTTTCATAGAACTATGTTCCTCTTTCTGTCATAAATGGGAGTTTTCATATAGTGGAATGAAAGTTTGTTGTTATTGTGTTGGCTATTATTCATCTGCAGGGACCTGGACTGTTCGGAACTGGTATGAGAATTGGCGTAGACACAAAACAACAAATTGAGAGACAAAATCTATGTAGTTATCGACCAGCTCAAGCTCTTGCCTTCTTTTCATCTTTCTTGGATGGGAAGCTTCCACTGTCAAGCTAAAGAACAGATTGAGACACAAAATAACAAATACTCCTATTGAACTGGTATGAGAATTGGCATAGAGTGCTAATTATAAATGTGAACAAAGCTCTACCTGTAAATTTTGATATTGTCCATTACTGATGGTATTAAGCGAATCAACTTAATCTTCAGTCAAGGAATGAAAATTTTGAAATTCGGATGATACTTCGATTGATTGGCTGCTTGGTATAAAGTGGATCATATGAATTTTATGCTATTGGCTATAACATACAGAGAAAAAAATGACCACGTTCCATATGTACGTGCTCAAATTTTTGAAAGACTATTTGCATTTCATATTCGAGGAAGAATTTTGTGGTATCCATTGATAAAGTAAATGGAGAGCGAATTTCAAGTCCATTGTTTGCAAGATGTCAGTACTCAGTAGATCATTTTCGGTCACACTTACTTTATTTTCATGCAATGTTCAATGCCTATATAACACTATCGTCATTGTAATTACTCAGTATATGAAATCTAAGGGAGAGAACAACAAATCCTTTCATTCTACATAAGTATAAGATCATTGAATTGAACATTTCCTCATGTCTGCTAGAGATGGAGTGGCTGTTCAATACAACAATCTCAGATTTTCAACATGATTGCAAGCAATCCATCTTATTTTTACAAGAATACTAGTTGCAGTTACAAGATTCAGCAAATGTATGGCATCCCTCCTCATTAGAGGTTTCAAAGTACTAATGTCCTGCTAGGAACTTCTTGAGTAGGGCCAGAGCTCTGTGTGGCTTAGACTGTGGAACTTGATGTCCAGCACCTCGAACTGTTGCAAATGATAATCCATCGTAGACCACTTTATATCCGGCCACCTACAAAAGTAACCCACACCAGTTGATGGACAAGATAAAATAATGATAGAAAACAATATCAACAAAAACTATAAATAAAAAAATAAAAAAAGAATAGGGATAGTTAAAAAGCCTCGATGCTTACTTCTCCGGTAGAATCTACCCAAGGATGCCAAGCTTTGACAACCTGAAGATTTAGGGCATCAATGCAGTATCGAGAGCTAGACACTGGAACCACTGCATCCACATCGCCACTGTCCATAACATATTCACAAGATCCAGAGAGTTAGAAATCGAAGGAAACTGACAAGAAGAGAGAGCAATTTTGGTGGGGGAAGAGTTAACCAATCCAAAAACTAATCCGCCAGGTCTTTTCTCCATTAGATAAACATATGAGTCGATAGTTCATTGTTTTTCTGGTTTTCTTGGAAATGGAGTGCTACTATTGATCATTGTTAGCCCTTACATTCGAAATGCTATAGTAATATTGATAAGAAGAGCTGAATTACCTATAAACAAGTATCCGAAGACCACCAGAGGCAATGAGCCTTCTATATATAGGAAACATGGTTGATGCCCTATCCTTCCATACAGTACGCACATCACTGAGAGAGAGAGAGAGAGAGAGAGAGAGAGAGAGAGATTCTTTAAATTATTTCAATTCTTATGATGATTTAAACATAAAAAACTAGAGTAACACGGAAGGGAGAGTTATAATATCAAGAAGCTCTTAGAATTGAAGGGAATCGATATTTCAGAACATGAAATTAAAGCAGAAATCAAAGCTCTTGACTCTTTGGAGGGAGATGCCTCCATTTCTGTGGAGTTCTGATCTGCTATTTGTGTTTGTTGGGAGCTCTCTGGCGTTTGTTCTCGTTCTTTGCTTGGTGAGGTTTCGTCGTTTTGGAGGTTTCTTGCTTTTTAGGGTGTTTTGATGCTTCTGGCTTTGCGTCGCCCTGCTATTTTTTTTGGGAGTGTCTTAGGAATGTTTTTCTGGTGTTTTGGTTCCGGTTTTTTGTTGGCTTCTTGCCACCCTTCTTGCTTGTGGTTTTTTCCCCCTTTGGGCCCTTGGCGTTTTGAGTCTCGGGTCTTTTTAATCTTTGTAATTCGTTTTCAAAGATTAATAAATTCTTTGCTAAAAAAAAAAAAAACTAGGGTAACACATAGAAGGAAAAAATATTAAACCTGCATTCTTCCCATGTATAGGGCAGTTTAGTTCTGTTGGCATGTAAAGCTTCCTGTACTTGAGGAAGATTGAGATAAGAGTGAACATAATCTGCTTCACAGGGATCATAATCTCCGCGGATTTGATGTTAAATTTTTTTGGATGGGAGAAAGTTGGGTGTTTGGATTTGAAAATAAGGCCAAAAAGTTCCAAATTTCTATGTAATCTTTTCACAGTTCAAAACAGGTTTTATTACCATTTACAATACACTTTTTGAACCGTAACCACCGCTTAAGTCGTTCACTATGTTGTAGTCAGCATTTTCATTTTGTTTATCCATTGGTTTTTAACTTTGTTCATTAAACCTGTACTTCTATGAATTTGGTATTTTGGAATAATCAAAGGACGACATGAACTGCACTTTTATGTCTTTAACAGTCAACAAACCAGCTACATCTAAGAAGAGCTCCGAAGTCGTGGATTCCGTTCTTCATTAAGTCCTTTTCTTTAAGGACATTCCTTCCCCAGGTCCGGAATAGAGTAATAGAAGTCAGGACTTTCCCTGCCCTGTCTCCTTTTTTTCATAGGTGATTCACACCACCGAAGCGAAGAAAAGGCTGGATCAAGAAAAGGGGGTACTACAAGCCCTCTGCCCCACGCATCTAACCGGTTCCACCGACTAGACCCTTAGAGTGATTAAGTCGATACAGAGGTGCGCTTGAAGGGGGACTTTAAAATAAGTAATGCTAACTATTCCATTATTCACACAAACCCTTCGATGACTTATCGGCTGCCTTGCTTGACAGCTTGAGGAATAGTTTCACGAAAATGGAGACGAACCGGAATAACGTCCGATCTTGTTTCTGGATTGAGTGGAAAAGGGATATATGAAGTGCAAATGAATCCTTGTTTCCATGAAAGGGATGCCAGAGTAATTTGAGAAACAACAATGGAAGTTACTAAAACATTAGGGGAGGCTAGTGTAATTAACCCTTCTTTTTTAAACTGCAAAACTTTGGACCTTACGTTTTGGTCATGTTTCAGCACTGAAAGTGAAGTAGTTGGACAAACAAGCCACGTGTAGTAACCAAATATAGACAAAAGATAAAATGAAAAAACTAATGGAGGCAGAGAATAAAAGCCATAAAAAATTTGGGTATCTTTGTTGGATGATTGGATCTCACTCCAGATTTCAACATGCACATGTCAAACTTCAGTGAGACCCTCCATTCAGAGGTTGGTTTTAAGCTCCCTCAGTAGCTGCAGAAGTTGAAGGAACTGTTCCTCTTACAATGGCTTCCTTGGGCAGAGCACTTGGTACACCCCGCTACTTCTTCATTTCCCTCTACTTCCCTATTTTGTGTATCTGTTTCAATGTTTTCTTTCTCTACATGCTCCTATTACTGAATCCTGACTTAATGAACCACAAGGAATTCTGTCTATACTGCCACTAAATGAAAAACCAAAATCGAATCGCCTCTTGATTTACTACTATGGTGAATATATTCACTAAACCAATTAATTAAATCAATACCTAATCTATGTGATTACGCAAGGAATCCGGGAGGCCCTGTGCGGTAGGTGTTGTGCGGCAAAACTACGTCGTTTTGCTCATTTTCTTAGTATATCCAAGGGCCCTGTTTGGAGAGTTAAGTGTGGGGTTTAATTTAGGGGTTCAATTTTAGGCTCTTTGGGGTAGGGTATAGTGGGTTTAGGCACTTGGATTTAGGCACTTTGGGTTTAGGTGGGTTTAGGCACTTTGTAATGGTTTTTTCTTCCTCCAAACAAGGCCCTTAGAAGCTTTGGAAGTGTGCACAAAAATCAAGCAAAATGACGTAGTTTTGCCGCACAACACGGCGCACAACACCTACCGCATAGCACCCACCCCGGATCCCCATGCAAGATAATTAATGCAATAATTAAACAAGCAAGCATAACACGCGGATATACGTGGAAAGCCCAAGGCGGGACAAAAACCACGGGAGGGAAGAGAGCAATATATGCAAAACGCAGAAACAAAGAGTTTCTTACACCCAATTTATGACTCCTCAATATAGGCTAAGAACCTCTTGGCTGACTCCTAATGAACCGCTCTAATAGATGCTCCTTCATATTCGACTCCTTGAAGCTTTGATCTAGTCGCAAGACTCCTTCTTTAGACCAACCTCCAATAGGCTTTGAACTCCATCAAAGAACTTCAAGTGATGTAGAAGAAGAACAATCTACCTTGAGGGACAATTAGGTAAGCATATAGATCCTGAGACCTCATCAAATCTCTCATGGAATCAACCCACAAGCCACAAGTGTTTGCTCTCAAGTACTTTTTCCTGTCTCTAGAAACGGTGTGGCTGCGCTTGGTTACGATCTTTATGAACATTGCACTTCAAATAGACTTTCCGACCTAGCTTGGCTTGCTCGAGTGGTCCCTCCAAGTAGCTCGATCAACCTATTTAACTTTGTTGTATCCGAATTCCCTTTACGTTTTGAATCTTCAATCCAATTCGGCTGAGGCTCTAATTACTAGCTAGATTCCAACTCCAACACTGAAACAACTAACTAGCAATTACAAAGGATATCAATTACATGAAAACGTCACGGAATTAGCCAATCACAAATAAGGAACTTACAACATGATATATTTCAGAGGGCTTTTTTCTTCACCTTATTATGTGGAAGTTTCAAAATTTCTATATGCTTTTTTTATATAGCTTTAGTTAATGGATTTCTGTTGTCTTCGCTTTTCTGTATTCAGTCATATTTGTTAGGACTTGAGAGATACTAACATGTTTCTTACAGTTACTCATGAATACACGGGAGGCTTTCCTTGGATTTGTGAGGGTGAATATGATTTCATCAGTACTTCTTGCATTCAGGGGACTATCATTTGTGGGCTCAACATGCTATTCCTCCTTGCATTCTATCTATGTTTGGTCATTGGTTATTTAAGAAAGAATAACATTGGTTGCTTCGGTAGAAGGGATTCGGCCACTATTGCTATTTCAATTTGCTCTGCTCTTATAAGCATTGCATATCTTGGCTCCAGTTTATGGGATCTTATAACCCAAAATAGAGGATCTAGTAAATTTAGCTGGATGGTGCACTTAATTCGAGGACTAATATGGATGTCATTGACCTTTTCCTTGCTAGTACAAGGATCCAAATGGCTCCAAATTCTGGCTTCGGTTTGGTGGGTGCTGTTCTTTCTTCTAACTTCGGCTCTAAATACAGAGGCTTTGTTTAGAACGCACGACATTGAAAATATGGAAATAGCAGCATGGGTTATGAACTTTTTGCTTCTCTTTTGTGCCTTGAGGAATTTCAGTTACTTCTTTTTCCAACATGCCTCAGAACAGAATTTATCAGAACCTCTACTTGCTGTGGAGCCTGAAGCAAAACGTAGTAGATTAGGCCAAGATAGTTTTCTTAGTAAACTGACTTTTTCTTGGATCAATCCTTTGCTTCAACTGGGTTACTCAAAGATTTTAGCTCTTGAAGATATTCCTTCCTTGGTGCCCGAAGATGAATCAGTTTTGGCCTATGAAAAATTTACTCGGGCATGGGATTTAATTAGAAGCTCAAACAACACGGGGAATTTGGTTATTTGGGCATTAGTTAAAGTTCATATGAAAGAAATGGTGTATGTAGGAATTTGCGCATTTCTTAGGGCATTGTCTGCGGTTGTTTCTCCCTTGTTACTGTATGCTTTTGTTAATTACTCGAACCGGAAAACAGAAAGTACACAACAAGGTCTCTACTTAGTGGCGTGCTTAGTTGCTGTCAAGGTTGTCGAGTCTTTGACTCAGCGGCATTTCCTTTTCACTTCAAGGAGGACTGGGATGAAGATGAGATCAGCTTTAATGGTGGCAGTTTACCGAAAGCAGCTAAATCTTTCTAGTTTGGGAAGGCAAAGGCATTCAACCGGAGAGATAATGAACTACATTGCAGTCGATTGTTATCGAATGGGGGAATTTCCCATGTGGTTTCACTTGGGATGGACCTATTCTCTCCAACTATTTTTATCTGTGATTGTCCTGTTTGTGGTTGTGGGTCTTGGTGCTCTTCCTGGTTTAGTCCCACTTCTTGTTTGTGGGCTTCTTAATGTTCCATTTGCAAAGTTTCTTCAGAAGTGTCAGTTTCAATTTATGATAGCACAAGACCAGCGACTGAGGTCCATGTCTGAGATCCTCAATACAATGAAAATCATCAAGTTGCAGTCATGGGAAGAGAAGTTCAAGAAATTGATTGATTCTTACAGAGAAAATGAATTCAAGTGGTTGGCAGAAACTCAGTATACAAAGGCTTATGGCACTGCCTTGTACTGGATGTGTCCTACTATTGTTTCTTCAGTCGTCTTCTTTGGATGTGCCCTTACCGGGAGTGCCTCCTTAGATGCTGCCACTATTTTCACCATTTTGGCAACCTTGCGTAGTATGTCGGATCCTGTTAAAATGATACCGGAGACTATTTCTGCAATGATTCAGGTCAAAGTCTCTTTCGACCGTATTGAATCCTTTCTGATTGCTGATGAACTTAGAATCGAGAAATTGACAACAGTTCCGTCGCGGGACTCTAATATGTGTATTAAGATTCAAGCTGGCAAATTCAGTTGGGACCCAGAATCAGCAATTCCGACATTAAGAAATATTGATTTAGAAGTACGACGGGGGCAGAAAATTGCAATTTGTGGGCCAGTTGGGGCTGGGAAATCATCGGTTTTATATGCCATGCTCGGAGAAATACCGAGAAGTTCAGGAAGTGTTAGTTATAGCAAACTTATCTTATTTATGAATCTGTACTAGTTTCCTTTACTAACTGGTATCCTTTTATGTGTGTGCTTCAGGTTACTTTATTTGGATCCATTGCTTATGTTTCTCAAGCTTCTTGGATTCAGAGCGGGACAATTCGCGATAACATACTCTATGGAAAGCCAATGGAGGAAACAAAGTACAAGAGAGCTGTCAAAGCATGTGCCCTGGACAAGGACATTAATAATTTTGATTATGGTGACCTCACTGAGATTGGTCAAAGAGGGCTTAATATGAGTGGAGGACAAAAACAAAGAATCCAACTTGCACGAGCTGTGTACAGTGATGCTGATATATATCTCCTTGACGACCCTTTTAGTGCAGTTGATGCACATACAGCAGCAACTCTGTTCAATGTAAGGTGGAGTAATGTATATATTATGTTAAGATCACACACTTTGGTCTTGCTGTTTCAGACTTTGGATGGTGTAACTGCAGGACTGCGTTATGGCTGCCTTACAGAAGAAGACCGTGATTCTAGTAACTCATCAAGTGGAGTTTCTCTCGCAAGTTAATAAGATTCTGGTAATGAGACTCACTTAATGTACTCACATGTGGGCGTTCAACCACTTTTTGAGACATATGTTGTTTTCTTTCGTTTTCTAGGTAATACAAGGTGGTGAAGTTACTCAGTCAGGAAGCTACGAAGAACTCTTGACGAGAGGGACAGCATTTGAGCAGCTTGTGAATGCTCACAGAAATGAAATTACAGCTATAGATCCTGAAATTAATGAAAATACACCAAACTCCCTGAAGGAACACATGGATGGGGTGGAAGAAACTAAAGGTCCTTACCTTACTAAAGAAAATACTGAGGGGGAGATATCTGTCAAAGGTCTGCCAGGTGTACAACTGACAGTAGAAGAAGAGAAGGAAATAGGCAATGTCGGGTGGAAGCCAATTTTCGATTATATCATCATTCCAAAGGGGTTTCTTTTTCTCTCTTTGAGCATACTATCTCAATCTGGTTTTGTTATTCTTCAGGCTGCCTCAAGTTATTGGCTAGCATTTGGCAGTCACATACCTACTATTAGCAGTGGCATCTTAATTGGAGTTTATACCGTAATTTCAACAATAAGTGCCATCTTTGTGTATCTGAGGTCTTATTTATCTGCTCTTCTGGGACTAAAAGCTTCTAAATCCTTCTTCTCAAACTTCATCAATTCCATTTTCAATGCCCCTATGCTCTTCTTTGATTCTACCCCAGTTGGGAGGATTCTGACCAGGGTAGGAGTCTCTTTGTTGTCATTGTGTTTTATGCACTCTGTGAGGTGTAATGTATGCTATGACCAGTTACTCATTTCGCGTGCTTACTCTCGTTTTTCTTTTTTTTTTTGCAGGCTTCATCGGATTTTAGCACATTGGATTTTGACATACCTTTCTCTCTTACTTTTCTTTATTGTTCTACAATAGAGGCTCTAAGTGTCATTGTCATTATGGCCTCTATAACATGGCAAGTTCTCATTGTTGCAGTATTTGCTACAGTGGCTTCAATTTATGTTCAGGTGGGTCGTCCCACATTGATCATATTCTGGAGTCTTCATTCGTCGAGGAAGAAAGTTAGTAATACGATATTATCATATTCTTCATTCATTCGACTGCAGGGATATTATCTAGCTTCTGCAAGGGAACTGATGCGAATCAATGGAACAACAAAAGCTCCTGTCATGAATTATGCAGCAGAGACGTCACATGGAGGGGTAACTATAAGAGCATTTAACATGGCAGAAAGGTTCTTCCAAAACTATTTGAAGCTCATCGACACAGATGCAAAACTTTTCCTTTACTCCAATGCGGCCATGGAGTGGTTAATTTTAAGAGTGGAAGCACTCCAAAATCTGACTCTATTCACTAGTGCGTTCCTCCTGATGTTTTTTCCCAAGGGGGATATAGCTCCAGGTAAACTGGTCCATTACAACAGTTTAAGCTAATCAATTAGCTCCATCGTTTTTAGATTCTTCAAACATGTTCATTTTTTGCAGGGCTTGTTGGACTTTCCCTTTCTTATGCTTTGACTTGGACTGTCAACCAAGTGTCTATCACCCGATGGTACAGCAGTATTTGTAATTATATGATTTCGGTCGAACGGATCAAACAGTACATGCATATACCTCCTGAGCCTCCGGCAATTGTGGAGGACAAAAGGCCACCATCTTCATGGCCTTCCAAGGGGAGGATCGAGTTACAGGATCTCAAGGTAAAGGAATTTAATGTGTGCGCGTGTGTGGTATCTTTTTGGATGGATGAGGTTTGCATGGAGATAACATTTGGTAGAAGTCCTCGATCCTCTTCAAGATGAAAGAGTAAAAATGGAGTGCTTGAGACAATGCAGACTCATATCTCTCACATTTAGCTAATTCTTCTAAACCTTCATTGTGTATTAGCTTCACACTTAGCTGATGGTGCTTAAATTGCATGGTTCATTCTTTGGTTCCAGATAAGATACAGGCTAAATGCTCCATTAGTTCTCAAGGGAATCGCGTGCACTTTCAGAGAAGGAGACAGAGTAGGAGTTGTTGGAAGGACCGGAAGTGGCAAAACTACCCTCATAAGTGCTTTGTTTCGCTTGGTAGAGCCGGACAGCGGGAAGATACTTATTGATGGGCTTGACATTTGCTCTATAGGTCTTAAGGATCTGAGATTGAAACTCAGCATTATCCCTCAGGAGCCAACACTTTTCCGGGGCAGTGTTCGAACAAACTTGGATCCTTTAGGCCTCTATTCTGATGATGAGATATGGAAGGTAAAGCCAGTGAACTGTAGTTCTCTCCATATACATCTCTATTGAATTGTCAATCAGCAATTTTCATGTAAGTTTCTAGCATAAGTTAATATATCCGATCAATTCTTGATTTTCAGGCTCTAGAGAAGTGCCAACTTAAGGCCACAATCAGCAGTCTTCCCAAGTTACTAGATTCTTTGGGTGTGTACAGTTCGAAATTTTTGCAGCAATCAAAATGAATAATGACTTGTGTTTTTGTTGAAGTAATTTCTAAACTACGGTAGCTATACATTAAAAGGTTGGAACAAGTTTATTCTTTGTTGCAGTCGTCTTCCAGACGATTTATTAACTACACGATGTTGCAATAGAAAATGAAGACACAGCCTTTTGTTCTTTATTTGCAGTGAGTGAGGAAGGTGAGAACTGGAGTGCAGGGCAGCGCCAGCTCTTCTGTCTTGGAAGAGTCCTTCTGAAAAGAAATAGGATTCTAGTTCTTGACGAAGCTACCGCCTCCATTGACTCCGCGACAGATGCAATTCTACAGAGCATAATAAGGGAGGAATTCTCAGATTGCACTGTAATAACTGTGGCTCACAGAGTTCCAACCGTCATCGACAGCAACATGGTCATGGTTCTTTCTTTCGGTATGCTTCTTTTCCTCATATTTTTGGTTCACGTGAAAGGTTTCTTTTTCGTAACATTTGTAGGTCCACACAGAATAAGCCGCGAAACGAACAACATAGTGCAGCTTTGACAGCACTATGTTGTTCTGAAAGCAGGCTTCCTGATGGTGTTGGTGTTCAATCTTTCAAACACTCAACACAGTGCGGAAGACACGTAAACAGTTATTGAAATGGCCCTGTGGCGGTGTTGGATCTTTCAAATAAAGCTTATTGGTGCATTGCATTCTTTTTGCAGGGAAACTGATTGAATACGATGAGCCTTCAAAGCTTTTGGAAACCAATTCCTCATTTTCTAAGCTTGTTGCTGAATATTGGTCCAGCTGCAGGAGGAACTAAATCTATGCAGAGTTTTTATGTTCATTACAGAGGTGTGAAGTCCTGAGCCAGTGGTACAAACGAGCCAATCGAGCTGAGCTTTGTTGTGTTAGAGGTTGGCTCATTTTAAAAACTCGAGCTTGAGATCGGCTGGACTGTAAACGAGTCGAGCCCTAACGTTGGTCTGGAAAAAAGAGATTTGATTTAGAAAAAGCTGTTTGAAACCCAAATAATAACGACTAAAAGAAGCAATGCCGTATTTCCTGTTGTGAGGTGTCTCGTATTTACTGTACTTTTGAATAGGGTTTTTGACCGCAACAGAGGTGTGAAGCCCAGAGCAAGGGGGCAAACGAGCCGAGCTTTGTGGTGTTCGAGTTTGTCACATTTACTAAATGAGCCAAAAACTCGAGCTCGGCTCGGCTGAGTCGAGGCCTATCGAAAGGAGCTGAGCCTATACAAACCAGGCAAGCTTTTACGAGCTAAGCCGGTTAAGCTTTGCTCGTTTACTAAACGAGCACAAAACTCGAGCCTAGCTCCGTTCAATGCAGCCCTACCCAGAGCACAAGGAGGAATTCATGCTATCTACATTTCTAAAACCTTTATACTATAAAAAAACAAACCATCACCCCTTCACTTTCTCACTTTTCGGACCAAAATGCCATTGATTTTGTGTTGGTTAATGTTTTGATAGTGGGGTTGGTTTAGTCTTCCTCAGAGTTGCGCCAAACCAACCCCCGAGTCGCCTCCCTTACCTCTCCCTTCACCTAAACCTCGTCCTCACTTTCATCGCTTGAAGAAACTCAATGAATCTTTTGGTGTCCGCATTGATTTGTACTTCAGATTAATTTTCTCCAACCTAAGCTTTCACGATTTAAAAAAAAAAAAACTATTGTAACGAATTCCTTCCAAATTCGCGCTAGATACGCACTCCATATATTTTTTTTCATGGTAGCTTCAACAAAATTTACCAAAAGGGATCCATGTAAGTAGATAGAATGTTCTCTTGTGATTTTATACACCTATGGTATGAATTACCACAAATATGTTGCAAGTATCTTCAACAAATTATGCTTTATGTTATTATTTTCGTTAAATCGTTTATAAAAAGCTCTTCTTCTTAATTCATCACATAAAATAGATTTTAAAATTACCAAAAAATATGTTGAGCAATTTTTTTTTCTTTCATAATTTTAAAATTATTAGATTTCTCTCATCATGAACAATAATATATCCAAAAAAAATACTAATTGCTTATTGCGTCCAAATAAGTTCTTCAATGCACATTACTAATGATAGAATTCCACAAATTTTGGCACTAACAAAATAAAAAAATGGCTAACTTAGATCCTCACCATCCATAAGTACCCAAAAGATGATCCACAATGGTGCGACCACCCACAGCTGATCACAACATCCACTAAACTGTCTGTCTAACCGCCTCGAACGGAGCCCTATAAATATCGGACTACTTGGCGCCCAAATCATTTCAACTATCGAGCTCAACACACTCAAAGAGCTCCGAGAGAGCGAACGATTCGACGACGATTTTCTAGGGTTTCGACTTTCGTTCATTTCAACTTCTCTAATCCGAACTTAAAGTCCCTCACAGTCTAGATCGAGATCTTCAACAACTGATTTCTGCGGTTTTTCTCGGATTCTCCCCGATTGAGCTTTACACGACGAGAACAAACTTCTAGCGCTTTCATTCACTGACTTTTCGTAAGAATTTCGAAATGAATAAGCTGGTAGGGTTATCAGGGATGAAGAACTTGGATCAGTTCAGATCGTTTTCAGGATCTGCTCCAGGAGCGGCAAAAACCTACTCGGTTCACTCGCGGACGTCCTCCGATTCGGTTCCATCTGGAAGTTTCGCTAATTTGAAGCTCACTGCAGGTAATTTATTGAAAATCTTACTCTGTGGCTGAGTTTTGTTGATACAAGTTCAATTAGTCTCATGATCCTGTCATTGATTTGTTAATCTCCAGAGAAACTGGTTAAGGAACAAGCTTCTGCGAAAACTGATCTTGAATTGGCGGTATGCGGAATCTATTTCTCATTCTCTCTGTCTGTTGTGTGCGTCTGTCTCATTCTCGGAATATGTTTGGATAAGATAAAATGATCTGATCAATAGTTTTGAAAATGCAGAATACTAAGATGAAGAAATTGACAGAGCATATTCATGCATTGGAAGAGAAACTGCAGAATGCGTTTAACGAAAATGCTAAACTCAGAGTGAAGCAAAAAGAGGATGAGAAGCTTTGGAAAGGATTGGAATCTAAATTCACTTCAACAAAAACTTTATGCGATCAATTAACTGAAACTTTACAACACCTAGCTGGTCAGGTTCATGACGGTACGTGGCCTTTAGTGTTTTCTATTTAACTCTTGTAGTAATGAACTTACGCATATTTTTTTGTTTGGCAAATAACTTTAGCCAATATTCTTTCAAGAGTTGTTAGTATTCTTTATTTGCTTCCACAGCTGAGAAAGACAAGAAATTTTTTGAGGATAAGCTATCTTCCAGTGCGTCGGCTTTAGATAATTTGCATGTCCAGATGCAGACTTTGTCTTTGAAATTAGAGACTTCAGAGGAAACTGTTAGAAATCGTAAGTTATCTATATTTTCTTGTTTCATAATAAATTTTTCATATCCATTTCAATAACAAGAAACCGGGTGAGTTGGTAGCTGATCATAAATTTTCAGTAAAGATCCGAAGATTCCCACTCCTGCACTTTTATTCACTGTTAAGCTGTGTTTGAGTTACGATTGTAGGCAAAAAGAGTTGAAAGAACTCACCATTGAGAAAGTGGAGGGGGAGAAATCTTTTAGAATGGAACAGTGCAAAGCTGCCAATCTCATTGAGGAAAAAGGTAATAATATTCGTGCAACGTCTTGTCGATACCATTCATCATTAATAATTTTTAATGTATGTGATTCATTGTTTCTGTTGATGGTCTGTTCTGCATTGGCCACTCTGACAGCATGTTTGAAAAGTGAATTTTACGATTGAAAATACTGAATCAGAGTGGGTGTAAGAATAACTCGATAAAGGACTTAAACTATGTTTTTGAATAACTAACGTTTTGAAATACTTTGACAATGAGTGATGAAAGTTGAATAAGCTCCGTGTAAAAACTTCATTAAAATACCTACAGGTAAGTATCATGGTACTTACCCAAAAAAAAAAGGTTAGTGTCCTGCCTCACGTGACCTCCTTTTCTTTTTGGAGCAATTTCAAGAGATTAGACTGAAACATTGGTTATCAACATGTCAACATTATTTCAGAATAACTAAGCTGTTGTTTACTTGCCAAGTTGAATTTAGCTGGTTTGTATGATTAGTTTGCTGCTGCAGCCCCACCTCTCCTCATTTAGTGATATCAGGCCTTTACGCATTTAACACAATCACTTATTTGAAAAACTTGAAAGCATTTGAAATTACACTGCTCCTTTTGAGCCTTTAATGCCTGTCAAAGACTTCTTCGCTTAGTGCTGAAGGATAGGAGTATGTTACGACATATTTATTTGCTTTTCGTGTTCTGTTTCACTGATTTATTACTGCAATACCAGAATATTTCCCAAGGGTAGGCATGGATATAATTTTGGTGCAAAGTTTTCTCTCATTTTTGGATGAGCAGTTCACAATTCTACGTCTTTCTTGAGTTCTGTGTGATTTTGGACTTGGTTTGGCAATCCTTTCCTCTTCCAGTTTCATGCAACCCCGACGTCATGACCTGGCAATTGGCATAATACGTCTCTCGCAAATTCCATGTTAAAAACATGGCAATATTCCAAACTCCTCCATTTTCTAAACTCCTGCTAAGGGCTTGTATAATTATTTCCTCTTTCTTCTTCCCTTTATGAACGTTATAGGCTGCCCCTTGGTTCCCCAACTTCTTTTTTTCAGATTTTCGGATGCCCTACTGATCAGATGTTTTTTTCAATTATTTTAAAAGTGAGTTTTTCTGTATAAGCTGTCTATATTTGATTCACTGGTGATATATTATTTCCACATACATAAATGTAACAGCAATTTATGTAGGTACGAATAATGCTATTTTCATGGAGTTTGATTTTTTTATTATGATAATATGCCATCCCAATTTGCAAGAGATGCACAGATCAACACTCATATGCTTGCAGAGATGTTTTGTAGAATGTGGATTAATGTCTGAAAGCTAAAAAGTCTTTCACTTATTTAATAGGAAACTGCATCTGATCTCCATCTGATTGATAGAGCTTGTTTGTTTTGAACTCAGATACCACGATCAAGCATTTGGAAGCAACTGTAGCAGCTAACAGGTTGGATATGGAGACCTTAAACTCAAAGATGGAAGTGTTGCATTGTGAGTTGAGATTCAAAGAAGATGACCTTAAGCACTTGAGAACGTCAAAGGAGATGTTGGAGACAGAGAAGAGTGATCTTCTAACTAGCAACAAAGACTTTGCTAGCAAACTCGATAAGGCACTCCAAGAGATAAGGAACCTTGAAGATTTTGCTAATATGCTGGCTGCAAAGTTAATTGAACTTGATAAACAAAGCTTGACCTTTTCAGACAAGGTTGTTCAGTTGAACTCTTTGTATGACTCTTGGTTTAAGATGGTTCAAGAGGAGAAAGACCTTACTTCTCAGTGCGCTAAAAAACAATATGATCACCTCCACAATGTGACTTCGCATGTTATATCAGAAAAAAATGAACTACTATTGTTGAATAAAGAGTTAAACAATAACATCATCGAAGTTCAGAAAGGTCAAGAATTTGCAATGGTTCAGCATGCGGAGGAATGCCGTTTAGCAGGAGAGAGGATTCGGATGTTGGAATCTGAAGCAGAAAGTAATCTTTCTAGGAAATCTGAACTGGAATTGTTGGTTTCCAAATTGGAGGAGAAAATCAACACTTTATCAGAAAGTGCAAGATTGTCCGACACTAAAATGGTAAGTAATTTTCATTTACATGACTTTCTGGTGATATCAGATCTGCTTAACAACGTTGTTTCTTTCAACCTCGCAGCAAGACTTTATATTGAAGTTCACAGCATTGGAGGCTGAGAGCAAAGAATCTACAGAAATACTAAAGGATGAGATACAGAAAAAGGTGGAGGAAGTGAATAGTTTACAGGGGGATATTGATAGGCATGTGCAGCATCTAGATGCACTGGAGAAGCAAGTTGACAAACTTCAAACTACCCTAGAGGAGAAGGAACAGCTTGTTCTGCGATCTAAGGACAGAGAGAAAGAGCTGGAAGATAAAAAAGCAGAGGTTTCCAAGAGTAGAATGACCATATAGTGAAATTATTTTTACCTCTAGTTAAGTGTGCTGAGTAAATATATTTTTTCAGCTTCAGGCGGCACTGGTTGATGCTGAAAGTAAACTTTCCGAAGCAAAGATGCAATACGATTCGATGCTTGAAAGTAAGCAGTTAGAATTGTCAAGACATTTGAAAGAATTATCTCAGAGAAATGATCAGGTGCCTCCCTTCTCTGTTTACCTTATATGATGTTTTAAAGTAATTGGATATGTTTCTTTTGATTAAAACTGGGAGCTGTTGTCACCAGGCCATTAATGATATCCGGAGGAAGTTTGAGGTAGAGAAGCTGGAGAGTGTTACCGCTGAGAAAGAAAAGGTTTGTTCATGATCAGTCACTTACATCGTTTGTTGGTCGTTAATAATGTTTGTCATGCCATACCATTCTTGACCTTCAGGCTGATAAAGTTGTTCAAGAAATGGAAAGAAAATGTGACCAAAAGCTTGCAGAACACAAGGAGGAATCCCACCAGTATTTGATGCGTGTACAGGAGGAACATGCTGCTTTGGTAATGTATCCAACTGCAATGATGGCTAACAGTAAATGGATGATCATTATCTTATATGTACAGTGTACTGCTTTACTTGTTGACAGATTCAATTAGTTTTATGGACTTTCAAGCTAAAATTAAATGGCATTATATTTGATTGTACAACTCATTTTCTATGATATCAAAGTCTTTTAGATCTTCATGAATCTCAACTTGTTCCAGTGCTTCAAAAAATCATTCTTATTGTCACAGAATAACTCTTTTTCATTCTCTAATTGCCTCAAACATGTATTCCAAGGTATGGCCTTGAAATTTCTTCTTTGGCATTGCTTATACAGAATCAAGTGAAGCCATAATTTTCTATATCAGCACATCCATAAGCTTGGTGTTTACATACTGCCAGGTTTTCATCCTTATGATTAGAAATAGTAGTTGGGAAATTTAAAAGGAAAGAAGTTCTTACTCCTATATCAGCCAGAAAAAGCATTAATGATTTTGAAGACACATTCTATGGTTTTTGGCATGGTGTTGCTCAATAAGTTGTTTCTAAGAACTTCTGAACTATTATTGCTGTTAAGTACAGAAGTTTGACTTTCGTAATATCCATTTGGTAGATCACCCGTATCCAGCAGGAGCATAGTATGAAGGAATTGAACCTTAAATCCAACCACGGTGATGAGCTGAAACGTATTCAACTTCAAACTGAAAATGAGTTGAGAGAGGTATATGTTTTTTATGGATGAGCTATTGGCGGCATTGAAGATTTTTGGTTTCAGTAGCTAACATTTCGGGAATTTATCCAGAAAACAACACTACTGCGGAATGAACATGAAGTGCAGATAAGGGCATTGAAATGTCAGCATGAAGATGAATGCAGGAAACTTGAAGAGGAGTTGGACATCCAGAAATCCAAAGTACGTAACTCTTGTGCTGACGAAGTCATCTGTGCTTTTTTCTTATTATATCCACTATATAACAGGAGGACAGGCAAAGGGCATTATTGCAATTGCAGTGGAAAGTAATGAGTGACAAACCACCAGAGGACCAAGAAGTAAATTCTAAAAAGGTGAGATAGATTGCTCCCCTTGCCTTCTTCTCTGTATGTCTGAGTATTTGTGCACACTCATGCAAAGACTACCAATCTTTGGCACATATAAAAGGTGAACATGTTGAGTTTCTCCACATTTTGGTTTATGTTTCCTTTTAAATTCAGCTTATTTAACATGGGTATGATAAACGAATGGGAAAAAAAAATTTGATCAATAATATTGTCATCACTATCTTAAACTATTACTTAACCAACAAAAGCAAAAGATCAATTTACTTAATTACGCTATTTAAAGTGCTTACTAGAAAGCTACCTAGCCTTAGCATGGGTGACCGACTAATCTTTCTAAGCCTCGAAGATATTCTGAATTCGGACTCCTTAGACTATTGGATTTCCGGCAGTAATTTTAGCAAGTCCATGTTTCCTGTGGCAATAGTATATTGTGACTTTCCTGTCATGAGATTTTATTATGTTACTCTCTCTTGTATGAAGGCAGGCCAACATAGCCTTTCATGTATTTTAATTGCATTGTCAAAATGATGTATTCAGAAAAATACTGCTATATAAGCTTTATAAAGGATTGGAAGGAGTTTTTTGGGAATTGTGCTTACGTACAACTGAAGTTATAAGTTTTATAAGCCAACCATCTCTACTTTTGGTGTGTGATTTGCTTTTTCGTTGACATCTCAGAATTATTCTGTTTCGTCAACCAAGGTGAGAAATTCTGATGGCAGCAGAAGAAGCCAACGTGCTCCTGTACCGTTGGAGAATAAACCAAAGGTGACAAAGGAAGTTACAATCAGTTTGCCCCCTTCACTTGGGTTCTTTCTAAGGGTACATTAAATTGGATATTAATGCATGATATTCTCGGTCAACTGTAGGATTCACCTTACCTAAAAGCAACGCAGACACCAGTGTCAACCCTGTTGAAGAAAGTGGAGAAGGTGAATACTGGAAGTGTAATGAGTATTCCTAAGCATAGTAGGAAGGTGAGTCACTTTTTTTTTCTTTAGTTTATGAGAATACATATCTCGTAATGCGTGTGTTCTTTTCTCCCTGTTGTAGTTGAATATGATGATATCTCGAAAGGTCTGCTGAAAAATTTAGTTAGTTACAGACCACCTTCAGTTCAGTTGAGACCAAGGTAGGATGGGGTTTGAGTGGGCAATAGGTTTTGATTCCTATGGGGAGTCAAACTAATATTGTTTCACTTGCAATCAGACAATAGGAAATTGGTTTGGGATCATCATGGAAAGTTTGTTGAGTTAGGAATAAATATTGTTGGTTTTTGACTTGTCCATACATTTGGGCTGAACTCCTCCTTTTTATGATAGCCATCTTTTGGGATTTGTCTGTGGCCTGGTAGGTAACACATCGTGAGTATGAAGTTGAAACATCTAATGGTAGGACAATCACAAAGCGAAGAAAAACAAAGAGTACGGTCATGTTTGAGGTATGTAAATTCTCTCTCTGTAAGCATGTCTTTCCATTCAAGCTTATAGGAGAGAGATTGTTTGACTGATAGCATAAGAAGCTGCTTTTCCATATGTTTTCCTCGTTCTTAATGTCTTGTGTGACATGGTAGGACCCAACAAAGCGTAAGACGAGAACAACACCAAAAGTTAATACCCCCAGAGATGTTCACAAGGTAAGAAAGCACTCTATTCACGCAGTGGTACAATACATGAACAGGATGGTGAACTATCATAGTTAACTAAGTGGAAACTTTTATTTCCCGCTCTGTAATCTGTAGCTTTTCTCGGCGTTTTCAACATTTGTATTCGTGTGTTTATACTTTTCATTCTGTTTTCAATTCGTGTGAAGGGAATGAAGGGAGGGAATCCACACACTTCCAACATAGGTGACTTGTTCTCAGAAGGGTCTCTGAATCCATATGCAGATGATCCCTATGCATTTGATTAGAGGTATCTCTTCTTCAGCCTAATTGTCACTTTTTGTTTTGTATAACTTTTTTTATTCATTCGCTTAGAGTGTCATCTTGGGCATTCTCTGTTCACATAGTTTTACAGATACGTGTATGTACACACGTTCACTCATAAATATGTATTTGATATGACCTGCAGGTTGCTAGCAATTGAATAAAGTCTCTTAGGATGGTTTGGCCAAAACGCACATAATAGCATGGCTCGTTCAGTGCTTTATTTGCCTTCTTTCTGCTATAAAATCTGTTCCACGGATTAAACCAATCACACACAAAGCATCAAAGCAGAGGATTTTTCTTTTCCATGTGTGGAATTCTCAGCAGTACTTGGACGGACTTCTGCACTGATGGAAGATGGCATCAACTGCTTTTGTTCGGAGAGGTAGGAGTGTTCTTCTTTTCCGCACTCATACTTCAACACATTGAAGTAATACCTTCTCTCTTTGAAAACGCTCGATTCTTCTGTCATAAATTGCTGCCTCTGGACTTGGATGTTTAGGTTTGTGGTTGAATGCTCAAGTAGGAGACATTTGAATTGTGTGAATAAAGTTGGATACTACAATTGTGAAAAAGTATTCCATAAGAGGTCTCGTGATGAGAGTCAAACATTTTTTTCTGCTGATAATTTTCTCTGGCTTAATTGAGTACTACAAATTGAACTCTCTCTCGAATTTTTCTGTTTTTGTAATTTGGTTCTCAAATATGCAATCCATGTGATTGGTTTCTCTGCATGAGTAAAAGCCAGTTTATTTCCGGTATTACTATATAAAGTGTAGGAGGGAAGGTATACAATTTGGGTTCTGATCACTATGCAATACAAAATGCTTGCATTTCCGAAGTACCCAAAAAAAAAAATATACAAAATGCTCTCTGGCATCCTATCGACGGCATCTCTAAGTAACCCGTAAAGTTTTGCTTGATTTAGTGTCTTTGGTTGCTTGCAAAGTCGTCGAACAACTTGCATTGTTGTTAATCCAAAAGCTCTCAAGCATCGTTTGGAATCCCCAGAAAACGAAACCCATGTTGAAGAATGTCTAACACAAATGTTACATGCTTGTCAAATTAGATGACATCGTTTTTTGTGTTGTTATTGTTACCCTAAGAACAATAGCTGCGGAATCTTATTTCATCTTCTATTTGTTTACTTAGTAAGGGAAAGAGTCGTCTTCCAGGGTGTTGTACCTGCCCCTGGAAATAAATCAATTGTACTTGTTTGAACGGGCCAAATACTAGCGTGGTGCCTTGAAATATAGCATAAAATGCTAAGCATGGTTTACAAATTCAGATGCATAAAAAAGTGGTAGCTGCATATGTCGCAAATATGCTTCATTACAGCAAGTCACCTTTCTCAGTTAGAATACAGCATCACAACATGTCTGTTAAGCTTGACTTAGTTATCAAGTCCACCTTTCTGATAAATGAACCGTATGAAAGCACTCGATTGCTTGCTTTTGGAATATGATTAAGCTTGGCTTATTCATCAAATGAGCTAATCTTAAACGACTATTTATTAATTGAACCAATCATGAATTGCTTTCGAGTAGTTTGAAATTTTGTGAAGGTAATTATCAGTTGACGAGCGGAATAATAACTTGTTCAGGGGTGGAAGTACCCAAGGTGTTTCTTAGGGAGTGGCACCCCCATATCCCAAACAAAATAAACCATTACTTTTCACGTTCCAAACAAACAAACAAGGTTTTACTCCTACTTTACAGAAGTAACATAACGTCGAAAGCCTTTTCACTGATCAAACAATTTCACGGATTAGACTGAAGAATTGAAGAGGTTGGAGGCTCGGAGCATACGCCTTCTACCACTGCCTTTGTTATCAACCTGTGTTCCGGTAAGCAAATTGAGATCCCCGAGTGGATTATTCCATAATTTGTTGGGAACCGGGGAGCTTGTGAGAATCTCAGCCATCTATTCTTATTTTGGACGGTCCGCATCTTAAAGAAACTATTCGCGCAAACAATTTATTTAAGATCCAAACCGTCCAAAACAATTTGGACAGCTGAGATTTACTCACTATAGGGCGTAGCGACTACAGGGCCCCCGCTCGCCATTTGTTGTGGTTATGGCTTGGAAATTGGGTTAAGCACCAAAAGCAATGAATATAAGATCCAGACCGTCCAAAATTACTTTGGCCAGCTGAGATTTACTCACTATTGGGCATAGTGACTACATAGCCCCGCTCCCCATTTGTTGCAGTTATGGCCAGGTTATTGGGTTTAGCACCAAAAGCAATTAATATAAAGTGGTAAAGGTTATTGATGGGCAATGGACCCATAGTTTGAACTTTGAAGCTTAACAAACTTTTGGAAAAAAAATGTTCAAGATTATATAACAAATTGATTGCAAACAAACTTTCAACGAACAAACACAAGATTGAACTCAAGAAATTTGGTTCATTAATACTCCTAACAGTGCATGCAGTAATGTAACGCAATCAAGGTAGACGCGTATGAGGCAGAATTCAAAATAAACTCGTATTTTCTCTCAATTTCAATTCTAATTACTGCTACTGACTTCAACTGGAGCTCTAAATGATAGAATGCGCGAATCGCAATAGATCATCATAACCGAATACTGATGCATAGCAAGCGTCTGTACATGTAGTGGATCAAATTGTGTTTCCTAATTGCGATTTGACGATTATCAGAGGAATTTGAGGGCGATCATCAAACAGAGAGTCCATAGAGACAGCAAAAGCAGCATCTGTGGCGAGGAGGTTCACCCATGATGCCGATCGGTTTTTGGGTGCCAAAAATAGCGGGGCAAATGAGCACAGGTACAGTTCTCTTCGTCTTGATAGACTGAAACGCTGCTCTATTTCTGTATACGTCGATAATCTTCCTTATGAGATGGATGAGGTGTGGCTCTGCCAAATCTTCAGGGGGTATGGTGATGTGGTGGATGTTTACATCCCCAACAAGCGTAGTTCTAGATTCAACACCAAATTTGGTTTCATTAGATTTTTGTCCATGGAAGAGGCGTTAAGGGCTATTCAGGATCTCAACGGGATCCTTATCAGGGATTTTCATATTCAAGTGAACCTTGCTAAGTTTTCTCAATCCAATCGATTTTTGAATACCTTCCGTAAATCTGCCGACTTTGTGGCCAGTAAAGAGAATCCTGCTGCTTCAGATTTTCAGGTCATTAGCAATAAGAGAAAAGAGTCCAATGGAGATTTTAGTCGCTCATTTGTTGATGTAGTTACTGGAAAGTGTTCTTCAGTCATAAAGCTTTCGGTTAAAGCCACAGAGGAGGGTAATCCATGGTTATCTAGGAGTGTTGTAGCCAAGCTTCCTTCTATGAGGTCATTGGAGTCTTTGAGGGAGGCATTCATAGCAGAAGGCGTTTGGAACATTCAGATTCGGTCCATGGGAGGTAAGCTTATCCTGCTTACTTTTTCTTCCGTCGAGGATATGAATTTTATGCTTGAAGGTGGGGGCCTATGTTGGCTTTACAATTGGTTTGATGAAGTAAAAAAATGGGAACTTGAACCAATGTCGGATCTTTCTCGTGAGGTATGGCTTAACTGTTACGGAGTTCCTTTAAACGTCTGGAATGCGGAAACTTTCTTTAGTATTGGCAGGAATTGGGGTGAGATTATTACTCTTGATGATGCGACGTCTGTTGGTTCATCCTTTTCTGTTGGAAAGGTAAAGATTTCTACGAAAACTTTCGAGAGCATAAATCAAGTTGTTGAATTGCTGATCAATGATAAAGTTTTCCCAATCAGAGTCGTGGAAGAACCAGTGGTTGCCAATGGTTACATGAATATGATGTGTCATTGCAAAGATCGAAGCTCTGCTAGGACTGATAACCCTTCATCTTCTGAGGAACAATCTGATAGTGAGAAGGGAGATAATGTAGGAGATGCTCTCATGGTTTGTAATAAGGGGGTTTCTTTTGATATGCTAGAAAAGGATCTTATTGGTGAGTCAATAGCTTTGAGAGAGGATGTGGAGTCAAACAACTTGTCTTTGCCTTTTGAGGTGGTGGAGCCAAATGAAGCTATTCTTGGGGCAGCTGCTGCCCATGTGGATGATGATCATCATGCACAAGATCCAGAGAATGTCCTTTTAGTGGATTATCAAACAGCTGAGGAGTCGGATGCTATCAATTCTGTTGATTCGAGTTTGAAAGTCAATTCTGTTGTTTCAAACTCCTTTGTCGAGGATTCCAACTCTCCTTTAGGTAATATCCATTATGTAGAGAGATCTATCCATGTGGAGAATTGCAAGGAGGTGAATCAAGCTGAGGGGAATATATTTGAGGACGGGGTGGCTAATACGAATTCTGGTTCCGACGATTCCACTTCTGCTGATCTAGTTTCTGCCGACCCCCTTATCAACTTTGTCGATTACAAGCGCCGTAAAAAGAAAGCCCGGACCATTAAAGGTTATCGAAGGAATCCGGTATGGACTAAAAATCCTTTGAAAGCTGCCATCTTTTCTAGGACGTTTAGCCGGGAGCAAATTAAGGAGAAGTCAAAATCTTTGAAGTTGGGTTTGAAGAAAGACAGTTTTGATGGGCACACTCTATCGACTCATGAGGATGCTAGTAGCGACTTTCGTAAGAGGATTCCGATATTAATTAAGGAAGCCCGCAATAATATGCAGTTGGGTGCTTCGTGTGGTATAAAATTCTTTGGAAGAGAGAGCTACAATATAAAGAAGTTTTTAGAATTAAAGGGTGTTGATATTTCTGAAAAGGAAATTATAGCTCTTGATGATTTGGAGGAAGGTACCTCCATTTCTGTGGAGTTCTGATTTTGCAGTCTTTGTCGGTGGGAGTTCTCTGGGTTTTCCCGGTGTTGGTTGTCTTTGTTGGTTGGAGTTTTCAGTTTTTGGTTACGATCATCAAGTGCTTTGGGTTTTCCTTTTCCTGCGGTTGTTTTTGTGGTGTCTTGAGGCCTTGCCGTTGTGTTTTCTCTCGCTCAGAGTCTTGGTCGTTTTGGGTGTCTTTTTTTTTTTTTTTTTTTTTTGTGGTTTGGTTGGCTTCTTGCCATCCCTTTTGTGTTTTGTTATTTCCCGTTAGCAAAAGCAGCATTTTCTGTCTTTGCTTTTAATCTTAATAAATTTTTGCTTATCAAAAAAAAAAAAAGCAGCATCTGTAGAAGCAACTCCATCACGCTGCAAAGCTTCATCATTCGATTCTTCAATCTCTCCCTCACCAGTTTCCTCATCAGATCCTCCACCTTTCTTCTCAATTCCATCTCCCTTTCCTGAAGCGGAGTAATTAATTCTCACTCACATTTCTATTCGCATGTTCGTTAAACTCACTGTAAAGATCACACACACACACACATATATGTAGAGAGAGAGAGAGAGAGAGAGAGAGAGAGAGAGAGAGAGAGAGAGAGAGAGACCTCTTGTACGGTGAAGTTAGTTGAATCCGCGGGGCGAATTGGGGGAAATTTCAGTCGCGAAAGAAACAAAGCGGCTTTCGCACAACGAACGGCGAGATGTGATCTCAGATCTTCGGGTTGGTTTCTGATCTCAATCGCCTCCATTCTCTCTCTCTCTCTCTCTCTCTCTCTCTCTCTCTCTCTCTCTCTCTCTCTCTCTCTCTCTCTCTCTCTGTGTGTGTGTTGTGCGTGTGTGTTCAAATTCTGATTTCGCAGACTGAGAAAGCGAGGGAAATCAGATCCACGCCAGCTTTGGCTGATTGTGCTCTTCTCCTATGTTTCACCACCCTGGACTTCACACTAATGTCACTTTATCCACTACACTTTCAATTCTATTTGTGAAGCCCTCACACTCTCGGTCGACTATCAATTTGAGATTCCGTTAGGGGAAAATGTCAATTCAGTTGTAACAGCTTTAAAGAATAAATCTTTCAATATAGGCAAAAAAAAATTGAAAGAGTATGTACACATTTTTTGCACTGAAGGAGTATGATCAGTCTTTAATGGCCATTTTTTTCCGAAATTAAAATATCCATTGTTAAGAAGCAAGCTTTTTCATTTACGAGAAAAGTATAGACATTTTGTTGCACAAAAAAGATATATAAAAAAAAAGTACTTTCAGTTCTTATTTAGGGGCATACAGACCTAAAATAAAACCAGATCTTTTTAAAAAAAAATTCCATTGTGTATACAAAATCTGGTTTAGTACATCTCATCCCTTAGCTACGAAATATTGATTACGTAGAGAGTGGCTTTATTAAGGGCTGTTAGTTTGTATGCTTATTTTGTGGCTTGCTAATAAGGGTGCATATAAACCGGGCTGGACCGAATTCGGCCGGATTTATACTACAGAATAATGAAATTTGTGCATGTCCAAAACTAGCCTATTGGGCTTCATTTAATTTTCTCAAGCCCTACCCAAATTCAATTTTTATTTCCAAGCCCGTCCGACAAGCAATTTATTTTTCTAAACCATAAAATCGCAAACATAAATTAATCAACCAAAATGATCACAAATAAGAATTCACAACTGTGAGTTGAAGTTCTAAGTTCTCGCAATTTTTTTTAAAATAGATACATAAAACTATGTAATTCTAATAATTAAATTGTCTCGTCAAAAAGCAATTAAAGTACTCAAAACGTTTTACTCTCCAATATCCATAAAGTTCTAACATACAAGAACTTCTCCCGGGTATCCCTCACTTAAAATCACACTTCTTCAATAAGAAATTGAAGAGCAAGAAGACAAAGTGAAACTTGCTCTTGAATAAATAAATAAATAAACCATAAGCAGCTATGACTTATAGCAGTTCCTACTTCCTATGTATATCTTATTAAAAAAAATTAATATATGGGCTTAAAATCTCAACTCAGTCTAAACCCTATAGGCCTGAATATTTATCCCAAATCCTGAAAAAAAAAAAAAAAGGGATTGGGATTGGGATGGGCGGGCTATTGGGCCGGTGTGCACCCCTACTTGCTAATGACTTACTTTAGCATGATCAAACAAAAACAATGCTATTTTGAGGCAAATAAGCAAGATAATGACAAAAGTCTAGAGTTAAGGATCTATGAAGGCCTTTCTTTTTTTGTTGGGCCTTCCATCATTCGCGTTACATGCGCACATGAATAAAGTGTTTTCCTGCCCCTTTAGTAAAAATTTTGTCTTGTGAAAAAAAGGGTACTTTGCTTCGATTATTTGCATTTAGAATAACATACAAATACTATGATTAAGTACGGCATATTATTGTCGTAATTACATATTATTATTGTCAAAATCTTTTTGATTAGGCGGACGATAAAAGTGTCTTTTTACTAGTAAAAGAACACTTTTACCATCTCTACTAACCAGTAGACAGTAGTATATATAGAAAAATCCATATAGTGGTTTGAAAACTGCAATTCAATGACATAAAAATATAGTAGTATAAGATTTTACAATTGTTATTTACAAAATTTAATATTTTGAGCCAAACAAAAGATTAAACGGGCACATAAATCTACTAATATATAGAAAGGGAAAGTTACAAGGTTAGCACAGAGTTTTTTCTATATATTCTCTTGTTTTTGAAAATGTCGAGTCCATTGTCGTGCAAAGAGAAGAAAGAACACAATACTTGTACCAATAGATCATTCTTTTTCTCTCTATTTTTTTTATTTAATTTTTGTTTGAGATAATGTATTAGGTGTTGAACAATAAATTACGCTAAGTGATGGATGTTCAAAATATAAGGCTGAGTGTTCGAATAAAGTCTAAAACAAAGTTACTACTAAAAATATAATTCAAAACAAAAATATTTTGAGTTGTTCACTTGACAACCCACCCCAAAGGGTGCAGCCACCTATCAGTTTTGGTTTTTATTTAAATAATTGACAAAAATGGTGATTGAGAGTATTATGTCATGGGTAGAGATGATACAGATCTATCGCTCTGTTTGTTAGAAGGATATGCATATAAGGGAAGAAGAGGGATATAATAAGAGGGGGATATAGAGATGGATATGGTTGGAGGAGTATTATTTTAGAAGGGGAGATTAAAATTTATTGTGTTTGTTTTGTTGTTATAGAAGGAGGATATAAGGGGTGGGATAATACAAAATTTCCATTTTGTCCCAAGTAAAAAAGTAACAATAAAGGCAAGTGGGGGGTATGGTTACACGCGGCAGCAGTAGACGTTTTCTGCCTTTCCATCCAACGCCAGAACTCTCTCTCTCTCTCTCTTCTGCATTGGTGGGCCACAGGAAGAGAACTTGGAAAGTGGAGGCCGGATATAACAAAACCGGGGGTGCCTATATTATATCCCTCCTCAAAGGGATATGCAAATCCCAGGATATCATATCCGGGTAACAAAAAACAAAACAAACAGTGGATATGAAATACCCGGATTTCTATATCCGGCCTTTGTCTATATCCCCCTTCTATCTCCCTCAAACAAACAGGCCGTATGTGTATAGAGTCTGCAATCATTGTTGCGGTGCACAAAGCAAATGAATCCAAAAAGTAATATGAATAAACAAACAGAGTGCTACATACAAAGAAAAATCACCCAAAAAGTACCCAGAATTTGAAAATGAGTGGCTCAAAGCCCATAATTTAAGCCACCCATTTTCAAATTCTGGGTGATTCTTGACACTTACCATTTCTCATAAACAAATGGAGGCAGAGGAAGGCATAAAATATTTGGATCTCACTGCAGATTTCAACGTGCAAAGGTCAAACTTCATCATTTGCTGGTGGATTATGTGGGTTTTGGTTCAGTAGCTGCAGAAGGTGAAGGAGCTGTTCTCCTACAATGGCTTCCTTCGGTACCCCATTTCATTTTTGTTTTCCTCTATATAGTTCCCTGCATGCTTCTGGCTTTTGTATATGCGGTTGAGGGTGTCCATTGTGCTTCATTTTTTATTAAAAACTTTGTTGATATAGATTTATTTTGGTCATTGTTTCAATGTTTTCCTTCTCTACATGTTTTTCTCCGGCCTTAATGAACCACAAGGAATTGTGTTTGAACTCCAGTTATATAATGGGGTTGTTCCACAAAACTGACTTATTGTGTTTTACGAGACAGGTCACTCTTGCACGACATCAACCTAATTTCACTCAAAAAGCCAGTTTCAATGACTTATTCAGTTTAAGTCTATGGAACACCCCTAAGTCAGAGGGATTTTTCTTCTGATTTTTACTCGGAAGTTAAAGTTTTCTTCTTTTTCCTACTCGTTCTTTCCTTGTCAAATAAATTAAACAATTGATTTCTGTTTTCTTCCATTTTCAAGGCACTGGATAAATCATTCAAGGAAGTAGGGGAAATTGGGCCTGAAAGTTGAGAGAAATCTTGAACACTTTGTTAGGTTAATTATGCCATCGTGGGAGTTGATTAACTATGTGCAATACCTAAACAACATATATGTCAAACTAATTTATCAGAAAGTCTACTTACACAACTTCAAAAAAAAAAAAGAACTCCGGACACAATTGTGTCTAGAACCGTTCGATGCATGTGGACCCATGTGCATCGGATGATTGCAGACAAAGTTGATGTATGGAGTTGTGTGCGTAGCATTGCTTCTAATTTATTACGTGGTGTGTAAGCACTCTCATATGAAAATATTAGAAAAGCATCTTTAGATTAAAGAACAAAAGTTGGGATGAATTTCATCATTTTGAGGCTATTTAATCTTGATTACCATTTAGATATTGTTTGGTTGCTGAAACGATTTGGGAAAAAATCGGAATAATGCTTAATATTAGCTATTCACTAAGTTATCGGTACTAACATGCGACTTACGGTTAATCATGAATATGAAGGAGGATTTTCTTGGATTTGCGAGGGTGAAAATAATTTCATCAGTTCTTCTTGCATTCAGGGAACCATCATTTGTGGACTCAACCTGTTATTCCTCCTCGCGTTCTATCTATGTTTGATCATTGGTTATTTAAGAAAGAATAACATTGGTTGCTTCAGTAGAAGAGATTCGGTCACCATAGCTATTTCAATATGCTCTGCTCTTAAATAGAGGATTAAGTAATTTGAGCTGGGTGGTGCAGTTAATTCGAGGTTTGATTTGGATCTCTTTGACTGTTTCCTTGGTAGTGCAAGGATCCAAATGGATCCAAATTCTGACTTCGGTTTGGTGGGTGCTGTTCTTTCTTTTGACTTCGGCTCTGAATACTGAGGTTTTGGTTAGAACACAAAGCATTCCAGTGATGGAAATAGCAGCATGGGTTGTGAACTTGTTGCTTTTCTTTTGTGCATTGGGGAATTTCAGTCACTTCTTTTGCCAACATGCCTTAGAACAGAATTTATCAGAACCTATACTGACTGAGGAGCCCAACAAAAAACGTTGTAGAATAGGCCAAGATAGTTTTCTTAGTAAACTGACATTTTCTTGGATCAATCCTTTGCTTCAACTGGTTTAATCAAAGATTTTAGCTCTTGAAGACATTCCTTCCTTGGTACCTGAAGATGAATCAGTACGGGGAATTTTGCCTATGAAAATTTTACTAATGCATGGGATTCAATTCGAAGAAAGAAGAACTCAAGCAATACGGGGAATTTTGTTTTCTGGGTATTATTTAAAGTTTACATGAAGGAAATGATTTTTCTAGGGATTTGTGCATTTCATGATGTTATCTGTTGTTTTTGCTCCCTTGTTGCTCTATGCTTTTGTGAACTATTCGAATCGGGACGTGGAAAGTAGACAGGAAGGTCTCTTCTTAGTAGGGTGCTTGGTTGTTGTCAAGGTAGTTGAGGCTTTGTCTCAGAGGCACTTTTTTTTTCAATTCAAGGAGGGCCGGAATGCGGATGAGATCAGCTTTAATGGTGGCAGTTTATCAAAAGCAGCTCAATCTTTCTAGTCTAGGAAGGCGAAGGCATTCAACTGCGGAGGTTGTGAATTACATTGCGGTTGATTCTTACCGGATGGGGGAATTTCCTATGTGGTTTCGTTTGGGATGGACCTTTTCTCTACAGCTGGTTCTAGCCATCATGTCCTCTATGGGATTGTTGGTGTTGGTGCTCTTCCTGGTTTAGTCCCCTTTCTTATCTGTGAACTTCTTAATGTGCCATTTGCAAAGTTACTTCAAAAGTGTCAGCTTGAGTTTATGATCGCACAAGACATGAGACTTAGGTCCATGTCTGAAATCCTAAACAATATGAAGATCATCAAGTTACAGTCATCGGAAGATAAGTTGAAGAACTTGATTGAATCCTATTGAGAAACTGAATTCAAGTGGTTGGCAGAATCTCAGTATAAGAATGGTGCAGGGAGGCATGTTGAAATAAGAACGCGCAACAAGGACAATCACGAATTTTGTCTGAACTAGAGGTACTCCCTCATTGAACAAACGATTAGAGAAAAACTCTCAATTTTCATTAATCAATAAACAACTGTCTTGCCCTAAGGCTTACATCAATTATTTATACTAGCAGCAACCCTAAAACTAAAAAGGAAATAAAATACTAGCTAGCAACCCTAATTCTTGTAAAACAAGAAAACATAAAATAGGAAACTAAATAACTCCATATTAGTAATCTTCCAACAAAATACTAAAATTGAAATAAGGAAAACTTCAAAAAGCTATTTTAAATAATATTAAATTTTCATTCTGCATCATTCTCTCCGGCTTGAAGAAACTCGTCCTCGAGTTTATAAAGTAGAAGTCGTCGAGCCTTGTCCACATTGATCTTGTACTTCAAGTTGATTTTTCTGAACCAAAATTTCACAAAGGAATCTTGAAATTCTGAAGGAATAATTTTCATTAAAAAAGCAAATTCATCTTCCTTCTCAATCAAAACAAATGGACTTTTAGCGTCTTCAACAAATTTCCAAAACGGATCAACATATTCGTTAGTACTCTTGTCAACACTCTTGTCAACTTCACTGTCTTCGAGCTTTTCATAAGAATCAAATTTAATTGATTCTTCTACATCTGTTTCCAATAACGCCTACATAGAAACCACCTTTTTTTGCAACTTTTTTTGATTTTCTGTAATTTTCTCTACCGGTTCTTCGTAAAAAAACTGGTGGCTTACTCCAATCCACTACTGGATCTGAAATAATATTTGAAGTGAAAGGCCACTCAATGGTAGCCTCCCTTGTCCTCCCTCTTGGCTGATAGTTATCTGCCAAAGGTTTGGTGATAGAAACGTCATCCGACACCTCCTCCTCTTTCGGAAACCGAGGTATAACAAGACGACGGCGAGGTGGATTCCCCCCAACAGTTAGGGCAGCAATTTGGTCGGCTAGGGCGTCAATCGCGTCCGACACATGATGTTCTAATTGTTGGAATCGCGCATCTATTCGTGCTTCTCGTGCAACTTTACTTCGTTCATACACATCTTTAGCAACATCATAATGACCATAACGAACTCCTTGTTGCGTCATGATCCGGAATCGAGCGCAGGCTCTGATACCAACTGATGCAGGGAGGCGTGTTGAAATAAGAACGTGCAACAAGGACAATCACGAATTTTGTCTGAACTAGAGGTACTCCCTCCTTGAACAAACGATTAGAGAAATACTCTCAATTTTCATTAATCAATAAACAACTGTCTTGCCGTAAGGCTTACATCAATTATTTATACTAGCAGCAACCCTAAAACTAAAAAGGAAATAAAATACTAGCTAGCAACCCTATTTCTTGTAAAACAAGAAAACATAAAATAGGAAACTGAATCAACCTAAAATTAAGAAGCTAAATAACTCCATATTAGTAATCTTCCAACAAAATACTAAAATTGAAATAAGGAAAACTTCAAAAAGCTATTTTAAATAATATTAATTTTTCATTCTGCATCAAAGAACGCTTATGGCACTGCCTTATATTGGATCTTTCCAACAATTGTTCCTGGATGAGCACCAGTACGCAAGCTGACTCAATTCCATCACGTCAGGGACAGTATTTGAAGTTAATCACTACTGCAACTCTGACTCAATTCCATCACGTCTTCCATCCGACACAGATTCATCACCTCTAGGCGCCCCAGGTTAAGCACCAGTATGCAAGCTAGCCTCAAGCTCCTGGACAAATAATAAACAAAATGTGTAAATGTAGAATCAAAGAAGAGCATGGAAAGAAGGATTTCTAAGTATGAGAGTTTGCAAAAGGGGTAACGTTACCTGCTGCAGTTGCAGTTCCTCTTTCAAAGAAGCTTTATCACGTGTAAGAGTAGCATTCTCCGACTTCAGAGATAGAACTTGTGGTTCCAATTCCTCAATTCCTATCTGCTTCTGAGCGAACTGCTCCGCATAAGTTGTTAACTTGGCATTCATTGCAGCAAATGCTTCTGAGCGAACTGCTCCGCATAAGTTGTTAACTTGTCAGTAAAAATGACAAGTACACTATTCATGATCACAAACCATTTTCTAAGTATGGGAGTTTGCAAAAGGGGTAATGTTACCTTACTGCTTGCAATTGCTCTTTCAAAGAAGCTTTATCACGTGTAAGAGCAGCATTCTCCGACTTCAGAGATTGAACTTGTAATTCCAATTCCTCAATTCTGATTTGCTTCTAGGCGGACTGTTTCGCATAAGTTGTTAACTTGGCATTCATTGCAGTATATTCCACCAAACGATCTTCATCACCAAGAATAACAATCTCAAATGCTTCTTCCTGCTGGACATATTCTGTTAACGTAACTGTTGTTGATATATTATTTACCCAAAAAAAAAAAACTGTTGCTGATATATATTCTGTTAACTTACTTGCAGTTTTTTGGAGAGCTCGGACATAGCCCTCTTGTTGTTTCTCTTAACTTGTGCAGCTATTTTGTTCAACTCTTGCAGTTTGAGCATTTCGGCTTCTCTATGTAAAGCAGTAGTCTCCTTGGCTCGGACAGCAGCCTCCCTAGCTTTGAGCCTCTTCTCCCAGGCTGAATAGTAAACATCGACTGTGACGATACCATCGAGGACAAGTCAATCCAGTCCGTAATGACGTTCATATTGATAGAGAGGCTCAAAGCTAGGGAGGCTGCTGTCCGAGCCAAGGAGACTACTGCTGTACATAGAGAAGCCGAAATGCTCAAACTGCAAGAGTTGAACAAAATAGCTGCACAAGTTAAGAGAAACAACAAGAGGGCTATGTCCGAGCTCTCCAAAAAACTGCAAGTAAGTTAACAGAATATATATCAGCAACAGTTTTTTTTTTTGGGTAAATAATATATCAACAACAGTTACGTTAACATAATATGTCCATTTGTGGGAAGAAGCATTTGAGATTGTTATTCTTGGCGTTGAAGATCGATTGGTGGAATATGCTGCAATGAATGCCAAGTTAACAACTTATGCGAAGCAGTCCGCCTATAAGCAAATCAAAATTGAGGAATTGGAATCACAAGTTCAATCTCTAAAGTCGGAGAATGCTGCTCTTACACATGATAAAGCTTCTTTGAAAGAGCAACTGCAACTGCAGCAGGTAACGTTACCCCTTTTGCAAACTCCCATACTTAGAAAATGGTTTGTGATCATGAATAGTGTACTTGTCATTTTTACTGACTGAACTTTTTGTTTTTCTGAAATTAGGCGAGGTGGCATACTCCCTAGCATGTTCTTGAGCATTTCAACTTGAGCATTCAGTGAAGCATTCTCCCCCAGGAGGAAAACCTAGTCATTGTTTCCAAGGCCCTTCCCCTTAGCCAAAAAAACCAAATAACATCAGTAACGAGAAATTTCTACATACCATTTCCAGTGATAAGAGGAAAATTTACCCCCATCAGCTAGTAGTTTCTTCATCACCCAAACTTCGCCTTCAACGAGGAGTTCTTCACTTTGAGGGCAACTACTTCATTTTGTTTGAAGATAAACTATTCCCGATAAGCTTTAACTTGAGAAGCCATCCCCGCATTTTGTGCTAAAGTATCAAGTTCGTCCACCGTACCCAGCTGCTTTCTCCCTTACCGCGGCAACATCCTCCCCTTCTGCGACGTCGTTCTCCCTTACCTCGAGCCGAGGTCCCAAATTTCATGGCCTTAGAATTTCTAAGCCAACCATGCAGCCTTAGATGCTATGTTCGTTGTTGCTTGCACCTAAGTAAGTTGAAGATGGAAAAGTCAGAATAAGAGAACACAAGAGTTTTGTAAAATGAGAAAGTGATTTCACTAAAGAACTTGGAGTACAAAGCTTTCAAGGTGGTTTGAGAAAATGAGACTCTCACCTATTTATAGACCAAGGGAGAAGTCCATAACATTATCTAGAAGCCTCCCCATAATTCCAATCTAGAATCTCTACAAATGTTTTATGCAAGAGTAGAATTATGTAAAACGTTTTAGATAATTCTCTAAGATGGTTTGAGAAAGTCTCTAGAACCCTCCAAGCTTTCATATTACTCTAGGGAACTCTAGAAAGTTCCGGAAAAGCCTCAAGAATGAGAGAGGATGCATGCCAAGTGCTTCTCAAAATGCTTGAATCATGATACTAAGCCGATCTTCAAGACTGCGATCCATGGTTGCTAGGTCTCAATTCTTGGAAAAAGGAGGAATTTATACCCGTTAATAAATAATCACGTGATAAGAAAGTTTCTCCTAAATTCCACCCACCTCCCCTGAGGTATCTAAGGCTGAACAAAAAATACCAATTGTTTGGTACTTTTTCATCTTTAGTTATTTTTTCATTTTTTGTTATACAATAGTTTTCTACTTTTTAGACTTGATGGATGATTAATTCAAAAAAAAAAAAAAACACTGAAACACGAATCTAACAAAAATTTAAGAAAAACGAATAAAAATACCAGGTCAATCGGGCAACGCCAACTCTTCTGTCTCGGAAGAGTCCTTCTCAAAAGAAATAGAATTCTAATTCTAGATGAAGCCACTGCTGCCCCTGATGCTGTTCTCCAGAGAATTATTAGGTAGGAATTCTCAGATTGCACTGTGATAACCGTAGCTCACAGAGTCCCAACGGTCATTGACAGTGACATGGTCATGGTCCTTTCTTTCGGTATGCTTCTATTCCAGACCACTGTGGCTTAGATGAGAGCAATGCTAGGATAACAACTTCAAAACACAACCCCGGACATACTGTGTCCGGAGCATGCACACAGGCCCACATAAATCCAACAGCTCCTGACAGAGTTATGGTCTACAGTCGTGTTCCTAGACTTTTTGTTAGCGTATTAATGCAAGGGATTTTCTGGTATGGTTTTGCAGGTAAACTGGATGAATATAATGAGCCATCAAAGCTTATGGAGACCGATTCCTCTTTCTCCAAACTTGTCACCGAATACTGGTCCAGCTGGAGAATGAACACTGTTTAAAGCTTAGAATTTTCGGCGTCACTAATTATAATTCTAGAATCCGCGAATGATTAAGATTTGAGTTTGTTTGGATCAATTGTTTGAAACAGCAACAAGGAGATGGCCAACACAGAATCAAAGCCTTTCTTCTTCTTCTTCTTCTTCTTCTTCTTCTTCTTCTTCTTCTTCTTCTTCTTCTTCTTCTTCTTCTTCTTCTTCTTCTCAGTGAATATGGTTGTTGGGTCTGCAAATTTTTGCTGCTCGTGACTGGTTCATTATCATATACTCCATGTCACTTGGACTATGGTTTCTTGTTAAAAAGCACAAGGTTTCTTCCAGTGGCAAAAGGCAAAAGCACAAGGTTTCTCCCAATGGCGGACGTAGTATTACCAATTTGGCATGGTTTGCGGGACCACTCTTTAGTAATTTGATAAAAAAAATCTATAAAAAAAAAAAAATGGGAGGAGTGCAGAGGCAAACACCCCTGAGTCCGCCCCTAGTTTCTTCAATTGGCCCCCACAAATAAGTGTAGGGGTCAATATAATCCATTTTTATAAGTTAGATAAAAAAAAATGAATGTGTTGTTTATTTAGCATATAGTCAAAATCACTGGATCATAATTCGAGACAACCAATACTATATAAACAGCTCACGCAAAAAGTATTAAAGATTGGCCTTGTTCACTTCCTTTCTGCCCCATTTTCAAAAAAAAATCCAAAAGATTCTTTCTTTTCAAAAGAATTCTCTCTCCACTCATCACCTTATCATTTCATTTCTCTCTCTATCTCTCTCTAATCATTACATCATTATTCTTATTTTCAAAAATTCAACCAAACATTATCTAAAATTTTTTTCTCAAAACCCATCCAAACACAGCCATTGTGTTTTAACTCAATAACTTGTACTCAACTTTTTATTGTTCTGTGTCCAAAAGATTAAACAAAAATTAAACTAAGAGAAATCATATCAAATGGAAGTAAGGGCTCTTAGTAATATTTTTACGATTACTGAAAAAATAACATTTCAAAAAAAAAATGAAAGAAATTGATATTTCTTTGACATTCCTAGATCCTAGTAAGGCATTTTTTGGACCTATTTCAATTGTTTTTTTGACATAAAATGGTACTAGAATAGGCCCAATTTAACCTAACCCAATAAGCCCAAAAGACTAAAAACCCAATGCCTGACCCAACATTTCAATGTTGCGGGTAAAGACTCGAACATTGCGGCATAACTTCTTAATTTCGCGGCTCAGCGTCGGGTTTATGGTTTTTAAAATACAGTGAGCCCCTTGTTTTTTGTATAATTACACCATACTCCTCAAGGTTAATCTCAAACAGACAACTGGTCCCTGATGTACACTAGGTGCATGGCACCCATGCACTCCATTCGGCTGTTTGTTGCGAAATGCACGGCTCAGATCAAATCCAAGCGATGACTCTCACATGGAGTTGGATTTGATCCGAGTAATGCATTTTCGCAACGGACGAGATGCATGGCATGATGTCATGCACCTAGTGCACAGTAGGGACCCCTTGTCCATCTCAAACAACGTTAACGAAGCCATGTTTTAGCTAAATAAGTCACTCGGCTTATTCTTTTGACTTTATTCAAGTTTTTTCACATTTGGTAGTTTCGCTTCAAAATTTTATTGATTATTGGTTCTTTCTTGAGAGAACTTAGAAAAGTAATACAAAATTATAATCCAAACATTTTTTTTTTTTTGGAATTCAAAATAAAAATCAGCAAAAAAGCCATTGGCTTTACTCAAATAAAAATTGAGTTCGAATTATAATTTCTTATCTGTTCCAACTCTTTTTATCGGAATGAACAATAATTCACAAAAATGTAAGTACAAAAATAAAAATTAAAAATTAAATAAAGATAATTAAAAAAAGAGCCAAGTGGTTTATTTACCAAAGGCCTCCCTTCTTTTCTACCTGTTTCTTGCAAATGCAATTACAGGCCTACTAGCATTGGCTGCTTCCCTCTCAATGTCGTCCTCTTCTAAAGCCTCATCCTCGTGTCCGCATCAGTCAAAATTCCGTTTTCACAGCTGTTATAATAGTGACAATTTTCATTGCCACGCTTTGTTTCTCGGGTATGGCAAACAGAAGTGACTTGCGGAGGTGTTTGGTGAAATGCCCCAGAGAACCGTTCTTGCTTCGATCATATTTTTCAACGCGAACTTCGACGCGCACGTTAGTGGTAAACGGGCATGGCTTTTGGCTTGGGCACAAGGGTGCATTCAATTCTCCATTGCCGTCTTCTGGATATTGTGGGTTCCGACTGTAGTGCCTTTTGCTCTAGAAGTGAGTTTGGCTCTGGTATGGTCGTTGTTTGCTGGGTGCTAGGATTATAGGAACTAAGTTACGTAATGCGCTCAGGTGCGCGAGCGTAAAAGTGTCTTTCAAGAACAGTACGAACTGCTGAAATTCGCGAGAGTAAGGATTGACAGCACGAACGCTAAGAGAAGATTGATAGCACAGAGCAAAGATTGAGAGCACAAGAGGAGCGACCTACTGAAAGATTATGCAAGGATAGAAAGCACAGCTTTTCGGTGGTTTTGTAGCAGACCATTATTAGAACTGAGGATTGCCTGGTATGTGCGTTCTTTTTATGGTTAATTTTAGGTAGACACTTTAGACTTCAATTTTATAACTTCCGTTTAAATCACAATTCGTAGTAGTAAAATTGTGAATTGGGATAAGTTGGGTGTTCGAATGTGGAATGTTCAAAGAGGTCAGAGTACTCCTATGATGTTGACAATGTGGACACGTGAAACAGATGTTTAAGGTTGGTTTCATACTTGATAGTTTAAGAAAAATGGACATATTTTGGGTAATTGATCAACTAATTGCAATTGGGTTGGGGATTTTGAATTTCTGCGGACATGCTAACAACTATTGACTGACAATTGTTAAGGTGAAATTTAGTGTTTTCAAATCAGAATAAGTATCGTGCATTGCTTTTTTATCTTAAGAATCGTATCGGGATACCTATGGCGTATTGGAAGATACAATAACGGAAGCTGATATATAATTAAAAGTTAGTTATACCTGATTACAATCTATAAATTAGTTGTATATTTGAAAAATAAGTATTTTATTTATGAAAAACAAGTCTTTAGGATGAAAAAGTCTGAAGTGTCCCAAGTGGGGTCTATCACATTGTGGCTTTTTGGTGTTTTGGTTAAGGAAAGAGAAGAAGAGCTTTTATCTAATTCACGCAAAACATGATCGAAATATGTTGTTTCCTCTATTCAAACTTTAATGGATTGAATTTTGGTTTTCTTCAAATGGTTTGGATGTCATCTAACTTGATCCACCGATTTCGAATGCATTTGGGTTCCGCTTCCCAACAACATACGGTATGAATTTCTTTCCATAAGTAATTGTCAGATGCGTACCAAATCGGGATACTCGAATATATCGTAGGATACGTCATCGAATCGTAGAAATTTTTATACAAAAAGGATATGGGATGGAATATGTATCGTTTGGGAAGGAGTCGTAGAATACGTATTCCGTATCGTAGGTTTTAACGACTATGGCCGTGAAAACAATGCCAAGAAGTTGTGAAAGCAGTGTTATCCTTACACATTTTGATAAACTTTCAAATTATTTGTCATTGGGATACCTATCAATTTGGTGGGAGTGTGGGACTACCAATAGAGACATCTGTCTGCGATCATTGTTGCAATGGAGTAAGCAAATGAATCCAAAAGATAAAATGAATAAACAAATGAAGTAGGGAAGAGAAGCCATGAAATATTTGGGCATCCCCGTTGGATCTCTGTGAATAAACTTTAAAAGCTTGAAAAGATGTGGCAAAAATGTTCTCAGTTTCTGCTATTCTGGATTTTATTCAAATCAAGTACCCAATTTTTTGTAACTTGTACTAGTCCTTGTAGTGAGTCTATACAACTTTATAGACATCAAATAATACAAAGAACCAGGAATAAATGCAATAAATTGGCTGAAAATGGAACAAACAAGCACCCCAAGAAGCCTAACAGAAAAATAGTAGTACTATTAAAAGGCGTCCAATCAAATTCAAAATATGCCAGAGCAGAAGTTCAATTGTCTTCCATATTCCGGCAAAACATTGCCGGAATTGAAGAATATTTGTATCGCTGGTGGTAGCGAAATTGATGCCGTTAACTCTTTTGGCAGTGGCACCAACTATGGCCTATTATTCTTCGGACAAGAAGATGAAGCGTCAGGGTGGGATAAATTTTCAGATGGATGTCCAGAGGTTTTCTCCATCCTTATGCCTAGCTTAGTTGAGAAGATATGAGAGAGAAAATGGTAGGAAAGGGATACGTTTACAAGACACACTACTGCTTGTTTGAAGTTTCCTAATATATAGGAGCTTTTCTTCTCTCTTTTTTCTTTTGATCCTTCTCTCTTTTTTCTACAGTCTAGATACGCGTAAGTTAGACATAGAATAAACCACAGAATCCAGTGCCGGCTTCACTGCGCTTACTATGCATTGTAACCCTGCAACCTGTAGGTTATTGTGTATGTCTTTAGAGTTATAATATTATGCTTTTTGCAATGAAAAAAATTTCTTGTTTCAGGGAGGCAGTATTTGGTTCGAGAAACGAAGCGTATTAATGCAAGGGATTTTCTGGTATGATTTTGCAGGTAGACCGGTTGAATATGATGAGCCTTCAAAGCTTATGGACACCAATTCCTCTTTCTCTAAACTTGTCGCAGAATACTGGTCCAGCTGCAAAAGGAACTCTGTTTAGAGCTTTGGTTTTCATCGTTACTGATGAATATTCAAGGAAACTGCTGTCAATAAATTGTGTGTTTTCTTTGTGCTAGTTCTTTGAAATAGCAAATATGGAGATGGTCAAGACAGATTCATGCAGTTAAGGGGATGATGAACCAAATGTATCATATTGAAGTAAGTCTTGTTATTAACTTTGCTTTTGTCATTTCTACTTTTGGACTTTTTTAGTTGATGTACGTGAGGAGAATAACCTATCTCGGAAAACGTGAAAAGCAAAAAAAAAAAAACTAAGTTAATGGATGCAAACCTGGAACGTAGTCTAACTTCCCACGCACCAACTTTAGGCCCCCAGATTGATTGAAATGCGCTTAAGCTGACGTCCAACAATTGTGAGGTTAATATAATCCATCTGTTTTTTAAGGTGGGATAAAAAATGGATGTGCTGTTGATTTTGTTTTTGATCAACACCACTTGCTCGTAACCCTAGACAAACAATAAATGCCATAACCAAAACCGTTCTTTAATTCCAGATTTAGGCAAATTAGAACATCTTGTTTCAGATCCTGGCTTAAACTCAAAACTGACTTATTTCGTTTTACGAGACAGGTCATTCTCTCAATCTGACTGAAGCCAATTTCTGACTTAAGTCTGGAATTAAATGATAAAATCACAATCTGTTTTTGTAAACCACCTCAATTTGATATTTAGGTGGCTAACAAACTTTTTATCTCGTACTAACATTAGAGTTGCATACTATAAGGCTCAGTTTGGATGACATCAATCTTGAGGGGGAATAGAAATGTAATGCCTTCTTTTCATGATTCCAATGTTTGGAACAAATAGGAATAGGAATGTGATTTCATGTTTTTCTGATTCCGGCGTTTGGAATAGTCAGGAACAGGAATGTGATTCCTGATGACACATTCAATCAGGAATCACATTCTCAAACTAAGTAGGAATCTGATTCTTCCCTTACCCCATGGGAATCTCAGATTCGTGGTTCATTCAATAAGAAAAGGAAATATTGATTTTAATAAATTTCCAAAATAATTGTTTCCTACGTAAGATTGCTCAATTAATCCAAACACCGTAATGAAATTACTCCAGGTATCAAATTCCTAGGAATTTGATTCCAAGTAATTATATTCCTATTCTTACCCAAGGAAATTCCTAGGAATTTGATTCCCGGTAATCACATTCCTATTCCTACTCAAGATTTTGGTCATCCAAACACAGTCTCACACACCCTCAAACACACTACCAAATGAGTTCCACGACCAAGGTTCAGAATCTCGTACCGGACAGGGTACCGGTTTTCTTACTGGTACAATACAGTACCGGTACTGGGCGGGTACCGGTACCGTTTCGGATTTAGCGGTACTACATATATAAAATCGAAATTTTTCCTAGTATCACCAAATTTTTTTTTTTGGATAAATTATATCATCTAATTCTTCATAAAATTAGCTATAATTAGACAACAAATATCATAAAATGGCCTTTAAACTAACAAACAAATGTTCCAAGTGCATAAGACAATAGCAAAACAAAAGCAATGTTCTCCAAAAGACACGCAAAGTTCTCCAAAACACGCGCAAAGTTCTCCAAAAGACACGCAAAGTTCTCCAAAACACGCGCAAAGTTCTCCAAAAGAGACTTAACAAGTACATATAAAAAGACATAGGATGTCATTCAACATAAACATAAGGATCATTTTCTCCTCCAGGATCCCAATTATATTGGGACATATTCTCAGGTGGGAAATCATAAGCAGCATCATCAAAGATAGGTGGATCATCCAAGTCAATCCTTCTAAAGATGGTGATTCAATAAGCTCCCATGCAATATCCTCATCATCATCAAGTAGACTAGGTTCTTCATACACCCAATCATCCAACACATCTATGTTCTCAAGACTAATTGGATCAAGTGCATCTTTCCTTCGCTTTATAAATCTGCAAAGTAATTATCACAATTCACAAGATCCATATTCGACACATTAAATATAAATTTAGCAACACTTTTTAAAATAATACATTTCTTGAAGTTTCAAATTATAACGAACGTAGACTAATTGTTGAGTCTTTTGTGCGCTAGTCTATGTCACCTTTTAGAATGGATGAACTCAAACGTGCTCCAGTTTCTTTCGCATCCAGTTGCACTACAACATTGACTGGTTTGGCTAAAAAAGCCAACTTAACTTTTTGTTTTGTCTTTATTTGATTTTTTTTGCATTTGTTAGTTTTACATCGATTTTTTGAGTATTATTGGTTAGTCTCGGCGAGAGGAATCCAAAAAAGTAAAAGATTATGACTAGAAGTTTCAATTTTTTGAATAAAATCGAAAAAAGTGTAAAAAGCTGACTTTTTGGCTTATTTTGTCTTTATTAAAAAAAATTAAGCATCGGTCATAATTTTGTACTTTTTTTATTCCTCTCGCCGAGATGAACCAATAATACACAAAAAGTTGATGCAAAACTAAAAAATGAGAAAAAAAATCAAATAAAGACGAAAAATAAGCCAGCTAACTTTTTAGGCCAAAACACTTTAAGTACTCGAACAACAAACTTTTGTAGATGGGGCAATCATTTCCGAATTGCTCCCACCATGTTCTTTGGCCCCACTTCGTCAACAATCTCTTCAAAAATGTGAAACGGTACATCCGCATTCCTAACAACCCCCGACATATCCATTGACTTCAAGAACATAGTCCCTTTAGGACAATAAACAAGAAAATTTATCACGGGCATTTGATTTTGGCTCGTCCATCCATCCGACATAATTGAGCATCCATAGGTTTTCCTGCATTCTTTCATTTCATCAAGATACTTTCTAGTTTCACGGACACATTTATTCAAAAGAGGGCATCTCAAGTCATGATATGGACCCTTGAAACCCGGTCCAACAGCTACCATTGCATCAATCGGCGGTTGATATTATGGAGATAAAGTTGCATTAAATGGAATGTTAGCATCATACCACTATCGAGCAACCGCCATTCTTGCTTCATCAACAATTTCTTTAGATGACAATGCACTTCTTACAGAAGGTTGGGCACCCGGTGTTTTTCTTGGAGCAAAAAATCCAGTTATTTGCCTTCTTTTCTTTTTCATTTCTTCATCGGACATTGTTTTCTCAATTAAACACTCCTCGACATAGTCTTCATCACGCTCATCATAGGAGGGTCCATGTCTTACATCTTTGCTCACTCTTTCCCTTCTTTATTTGTCTTGCTTATACTCTTCAAGCACTTGTTTCATTTGCCATTTAACATCCAACAACATTTTTTTACAAGCTTCAACTTCCCCTTTAATCCCAAAAAGATGTTGTTTTAAATGTTTGATTCCACCACCTTTAAGATGCTTCTCACAAAATGTGCAAATAGTGTTGTTCTTTTTTCCAGGTACCAATCTAGCATATGCCCTAGCAGGGTCATCAGACTTTGTAGGAGCTGAGGATATTGACGGAGCATGGCTAGAACCATGATCACTCATTCACTCATATTGAACAACCTTTGAAAACATATAGAATAATTTCTATCTAAACCAAACATTTAAAAAACTAAGAAGTAACAATAGTGAAAATGTTAATTCATATTCTAGACTACAGATTCAGTAAAATTACTAACGCTAAGTTACCAGCTAGAAATTTCTCGTGATAAAATTCAACTTGTTATGTGTTTGTTTTTTTTTTTTGATTATCAGTTGCCTGACCAACTTAGGGAACCTTCACTAAGAGCATCTCATCAGGCTCAACAAAAATTGGGTCAAATTTAACCTCAAAAACACCTTTTATAAATTAACAAGTCACTTTTTCAAAAACTCAAAAATTAGATTCTCTATTCTAACTTCACTCAGAATTAAAAAGTAATAAAAAAATAAAAATAAAAAGAGATTGAAAGGGGAATAGATGGAGAGAGAGGGAAGTCAGGAGAGAGAATTGCTTTAACCCGTGAATAGTGCCTCAAAAGATTTACCGAGTTACTGTAGCAAAGTTATAAGTTTTGTAGATTTACAAAAAATTTATTGAGTCTGATTTTGGAGAGTTTTTTCCCCTTTCACTCAACAACTTAGCCATCAAGGGGATTTGCCTCCCCTGATGAGGATGCTCTAATAGGGGTTGGACAAATTTTCAGCCGTGTATGATTGACAAAATTCAAAAAGACCGGCATAGTACAATACTACCTGGTAATGTAAAGAACAAGCATTTGGTCAAACATGAAAACGCCTTCCATCATTCGTATTACATGCGCAGATGTAAAAAGTGTTTTGGTACACAAGATCAAATGGAGTAGTAATCTTTTTAGGCTAAATTCCTAAGAGACCCCCTCATCTATACTCATTTTCCCAACAGACCCCCTAACCTTTAAAAGCGTCCAAACTCACCCCCTCACCTTTCACCGTTAGCTATACAGACCCCTTCTGTTACATTACCGTTGAGTTTTAAGGTTAAATGTTACCAATTGGACGAAAATGCCCTAGCTAAGATTAAAACGTAAAGGATTACACCCTCTCCATTCTCCCACTCCATCTACAGTATTTTTCACCATGTTTACGTATGAAATCCAAATCACAACCTAATATTTTCATATGAAATCCCATCCCATGTTTCGTTGAGATTATATGAAATCTGTGGCAAAGAAATCCACATGAGTATACACACGAAGACATGAATTAAACAATAAAACAAATAAAATTGAAATCACTGCCAAGAACAACCACCGGAGTTGAAATCCCAATTTTGAAACCCAAACCTCAATTTCCGAACCCCAATTTCAGAACCAAAAACCTCAATTTCTGAACCCAAACCCCAAATTTGAGTTGAAATCATGGAGTCTCAAAGCCCTTACCTTTGATTTCACCTGAAAATTAAATCAAGATGATGTTGGGCCATCGTCGAGGCCGCCGGCGCCATTCCCAATCGCAACCAATGCCGCCGTCGCCGTTCCCAATCTGGAGATGGGTTTGAGAGAGAGAGAGAGAGGGTTTCTGGATCTTAGTCGAAATCGTCGCCACTTGTGATGCTATTTCCGCTCCGTCTTTTCTACTGGCATCTCTCCAATTGAACCGAACGATGTCGTCGACGGGATGATGCTGGGCTCGAGTTGTCCAGTCTACAGAGATGTATACAAGGTGACAGATTGGAGGGAGAGAGAGAGAGAGAGAGAGAGAGAGGAGAGGAGGGAGGGAGGGAGGGAGGGAGGTAGGTAGGTAAACTGGGTTTCTCTGGATTTGATCAAAGTAACGGTAAGGAAATGGTGGAGAGAGGGGAGAGGTATTTCGGTCGCAGGGAAGGGAGAAGAAGAGGTTGTGTTTACACTTAGAAAATTTTATGAGGGTAAACTTGTCATTTTTTTACTTCTGTTAACGGAGTAAGGGGTTTTGTCAATTTCGAATAGATGAGGGGGTGAGTTTGGACGCTTTTAAAGGTTAGGGGGTCTGTTGGGAAAATGAGTATAGATGAGGGGGTCTCTTAGGAATTTAGCCATCATTTTATTACTCCATCTGTCCCAATTATTTTTTGTATTTTTTTTTGGTACTTTGGATGGAGAAATAAAGTACTCCATATCTATGCATGATTTTCTTGATTTCTTGATACCATTTTTTAAAGAAATAAGTAAGACCTCCATGGCGGCTCTAGGAATTTTTAACAGGGTATTCAAGAATTACTTTAACTCTATCATCTCTAGTTTTTTTTTTTTTTTTTTTGAACGGCCTCTACCATCTCTACCAACTAGTATAGCAGAAAAATCCATATAAGATTAAACGGGCACATAAATCTACTAATATACAGAAACGGAAAGTTGCAACTTGCAAGGTTGGCACAAAACTTTTTTGATGTATTCTCTTGTGTTTTAGTCCACTGTCGTGCGGAGAGAAGAAAGAACACGATACTTGTACCAATAAATCATTCTTTTTCTCTCTATTTTTATTTAATTTGTGTTTGAAATAATATATTAGGTGTTGAACAATGAATAACCCGAACAAGGCTGAGTGTTCAAATAAAGCCTAAACCAAAATTACTACTAATAATATAATATAATTCAAAACAAATTTTGGGTGTTCCCTTGACAACAGCCGCCTACCAGTTTTGGTTTTTACAATACTATTTAAATAATTGACAAAAACTCATATGGTGGTTGAGAGTATGTCACGGCCAGAGCTGAGACAGATCTATGTGTAAGAACAATGATACATACATTTTTGTATGTGTAAAGAGTCTGCAATCATTGTTGCGGTACAGTAAGCAAATGAATCCAAAAGATGAGATGAATAAACAAATGGAGGTAGAGGAGAAAAGGCATAAAATATTTGGATCTCACAGCAGATTTCAACGTGCAAGGGTCAAACTTCATCATTTGCTGGTGGGTTTTGGTTCAGTAGCTGCAGAAGGTGAAGGAGCTGTTCTTCTACAATGGCTTCCTTTGGTACCCCATTACTTCATCTTTGTTTTCCTCTATATAGTTCCCTGCATGCTTCTGGCTTTTGTATATGTGGTTGACAGGTTGAGGGTGTCCATTGTGCTTCATTTTGTACTAAAATCTTTGTTGATGTAGATTTTATTTTGGTCATTGTTTCAATGTTTTCCTTCTCTACATGTTTCTCTTCCTGCCTTAATGAACCACAAGGAATTATGTTTGAACTCCAGTTATATAATCGGATTGTCATACAAAATTGAATTATTGTGTTTTTTTACGAGACAGGTTCACTCTTGAACACTTTGTTAGGTTAATTATGCCATCGTGGGAGTCGATTAGCTATGTGCAATACCTAATCAACATATGTGTCAAACTAATTTATCAGATTGTCTACGTACACAACTTCCAAAAAAAAAAAAAAAATGCTCCGGACATAATTGTGTCTAGAACCGTTCGATGCATGAGGACACATGTGCGTCGGATGATTCCAGACAAAGTTGATGTATGGAGTTGTGTGCATAGCATTGCTCTTAATTTATTACGTGGTGTGTAATCACTCTCATATGAAAAGATTAGAGAAGCATCTTTAGATTAAAGAACAAAAGTTGGGATGAATTTCATCATTTTGAGGCTATTTAATCTTGATTACCATTGAGATACTGTTTGGTTGCTGAAACGACTTGGGGAAAAACCGAAATGATGCTTAATATTAGCTATTCACTAAGTTATCGGTACTAACATGCGACTTACGGTTAATCATGAATATGCAGGAGGATTTTCTTGGATTTGCGAGGGTGAAAATAATTTCATCAGTTCTTCTTGCATTCAGGGAACCATCATATGTGGACTCAACCTGCTATTCCTCCTCGCGTTCTATCTATGTTTGATCATTGGTTATTTAAGAAAGAATAACATTAGTTGGTTCAGTAGAAGAGATTCGGTCACCATAGCTATTTCAATATGCTCTGCTCTTATTAGCGTTGCATATCTATGCTTCAGTTTATGGGATCTGATAAACCAAAATAGAGGATTAAGTAATTTGAGCTGGGTGGTGCAGTTAATTCGAGGTTTGATTTGGATCTCTTTGACTGTTTCCTTGGTAGTGCAAGGATCCAAATGGATCCAAATTCTGGCTTCGGTTTGGTGGGTGTTGTTCTTTCTTTTGACTTCGGCTCTAAATACTGAGGTTTTGATTAGAACACAAAGTATTCCAGTGATGGAAATAGCGGCATGGGTTGCGAACTTGTTGCTTTTCTTCTGTGCATTAAGGAATTTCAGTCACTTCTTTTGCCAACATGCCTCAGAACAGAATTTATCAGAACCTCTACTGACTGAGGAGCCCAACAAAAAACGTCGTAGAATAGGCCAAGATAGTTTTCTTAGTAAACTGACATTTTCTTGGATCAATCCTTTGCTTCAACTGGGTTACTCAAAGATTTTAGCTCTTGAAGACATTCCTTCCTTGGTGCCTGAAGATGAATCAGTTTTAGCCTATGTAAAATTTTCTCATGCATGGGATTCAATTCGAAGAGAGGAGAACTCAAGCAATTCGGGAAATTTTGTTTTCTGGGTATTATTTAAAGTTTACAGGAAGGAAATGATTTGTGTAGGGATATGCGCATTTCTTAAGATGTTATCCGTTGTTTTTGCTCCCTTGTTACTCTATGCTTTTGTGAACTATTCGAATCAGGACGTGGAAAGTACACAGGAAGGTCTCTTCTTAGTGGGGTGCTTAGTTGTTGTCAAGGTGGTTGAGTCTTTGTCTCAGAGACACTTCTTTTTCAATTCAAGGAGGGCTGGAATGCGGATGAGATCAGCTTTAATGGTGGCAGTTTATCAAAAGCAGCTCAATCTTTCTAGTCTAGGAAGGCGAAGGCATTCAACTGGGGAGGTTGTCAATTACATTGCCGTTGATTCTTACCGGATGGGGGAATTTCCTATGTGGTTTCACTTGGGATGGACCTTTTCTCTACAGATGGTTCTAGCCATCGTTGTCCTCTTTGGGATTGTTGGTGTTGGTGCTCTTCCTGGTTTAGTCCCCTTTCTTATCTGTGGACTTCTTAATGTGCCATTTGCAAAGTTACTCCAAAAGTGTCAGCTTGAGTTTATGATAGCACAAGACATGAGACTTAGGTCCATGTCTGAAATCCTAAACAATATGAAGATCATCAAGTTACAGTCGTGGGAAGATAAGTTCAAGAACTTGATTGAATCCTACCGAGAAAATGAATTCAAGTGGTTGGCAGAATCTCAGTATAAGAAGGCTTATGGCACTGCCTTATATTGGATCTCTCCAACAATTGTTCCTTCAATTATCTTTCTTGGCTGTGCCCTTACTGGAAGTGCCCCCTTAGATGCTGCCACAATTTTCTCAGTTTTGGCAATGGTGCGTAGTATGGCAGAGCCGGTCAAAATGATACCTGAGGCTCTTTCGGCATTAATCCAGGTCAAGGTCTCTTTCGGTCGGATTGAATCCTTTCTCCTTGATGATGGAATCAAACCGGAGAAATTAATGACAGTACCATCAAGGGATTCAGATACATGTTTTAAGATTCAAGCCGGCAAATTCAGTTGGGACCCAGAATCTCCAATTCCTACACTTCGAGATGTTGAGTTGAAAGTAAAATGGGGGCAGAAAATTGCTGTTTGTGGGCCAGTTGGGGCTGGGAAGTCATCACTTTTATACGCTATACTCGGAGAAATACCCAAAAGTTCAGGAACTGTGAGTAAGAAAATTGCTTGTACTCATGAATGGTATACTTGTTCAATTTTACTGACTGAGTTTCCTTGTTACTTGGACTCAGGTAACTATATTTGGATCCATTGCTTATGTTTCTCAAGCTTCTTGGATTCAGAGTGGGACAATTTGCGATAACATACTCTGTGGAAAGCCGATGGTGAAAACCAAATATGATAAAGCTGTCAAAGCGTGTGCTCTGGATAAGGACATAAATAATTTTGACCATGGCGATCTCACAGAGATAGGTCAGAGAGGACTTAATATGAGTGGGGGACAAAAGCAAAGGATTCAACTGGCAAGAGCTGTCTACAGTGATGCTGATATTTATCTCCTTGATGACCCCTTTAGTGCAGTTGATGCACATACGGCAGCTATTCTTTTCCATGTAAGGGTGAAGCATTCATAAATACTCATGTGTGTGTGTGCATTGGACACCTTTTTTCTTGCTGTTATTGGGTTCAAATGATGAAATGCAGGACTGTGTTATGACTGCCCTTGAAAAGAAGACCGTGATTCTTGTGACTCATCAAGTGGAGTTTCTCTCTCAAGTTGATAAAATTCTGGTAAGAAAACTCACTTTGAATTGCCACTAATGTACTTACGTATTGCCTTTCAAAGAATTACACACACTGACATGTTTTCTTGTTATCATTTCTAGGTTATGGAAGGTGGAGAAGTTACTCAATCAGGAAACCATGAGGAACTCTTAACGGCAGGGACAGCATTTGAAGAGCTTGTGAATGCTCACAGAAATGCAATTACCGTCCTGGATCCTAAGACTAGCGAAAATAACAGTAAGCACCAAAAAGGAAAAATGGATTGGCCGGAAGAGACTAAAAGGCCAAGGCTTTCTAAAGAAACCAGTGAAAGGGATATTTCTGTCAAAGATTTGCCAGGAGTACAGCTGACACAAGAAGAAGAGAAGGAAATTGGCGATGTTGGGTGGAGGCCATTTTTCGATTACATCCTTGTCTCAAAGGGATTACTTGTTCTCTCTTCTTGTGTGGTCGCTCAGTCTGTGTTTGTTGCTCTTCAGGCTGTCTCTAGTTGTTGGCTTGCATTTGCTGTTCAAATCCCCAGTATTAGTAGTGGCATCTTAATCGGCGTGTACACTGCAATGTCAATTATCGGCGCCTTATTCGTATGCCTGAGGTCTCTTTTAGCTTCTATTCTGGGATTAAAAGCCTCTAAAGCTTTCTTCTCAGGCTTCATCAATTCAATTCTCAATGCCCCCATGTCATTCTTCGATTCCACCCCAATTGGGCGGATTTTGACCCGAGTAAGAGTTTGTTTGTTGTTTAGACAAACTTAGTGGCACCATACTGTTGACTTATTTTGATGATTTGTCTTGCAGGCTTCATCGGATTTGAGCACATTGGATTTTGACATACCTTTCTCCCTTGTCTATGTTTATTCTCCTGGGATTGAACTGCTATTTACCATTATCGTTATGGCCTCTGTCACATGGCAAGTTCTCATTGTAGCAGTCTTTGCTGCTGTGGCTTCGAAGTATGTTCAGGTGGGTAGCATTTTACATCGAAAATGTGAAAGTAATAATCTCTCTTATACTTTTCATCCATGAAGGGGAAACTTTAATCAAGATACTTTGTATCTGCAATGCAGGGATATTATCAAGCATCTGCTAGGGAACTGATGCGAATCAATGGAACAACAAAAGCTCCTGTCATGAGTTACGCAGCAGAGACATCACTTGGAGTGGAAACTATAAGGGCATTTAATATGACAGAGAGGTTCTTCCAGAACTACATAATGCTCATTGACACAGATGCAAAACTTTTCCTTTACTCCAACGCAGCCATGGAGTGGCTAAATTTGAGAATTGAATCAGTTCAAAATCTGACTCTATTCTCTTGTGCTTTCCTCCTGATTTTACTCCCAAAGGGTTATTTATCTCCAGGTAAACTGGTCATTAGAACCACTTTTGAGTATCACTTGAGAATTTCTTTTAGATTTATTAAAAATGTCCTTTTTTTCGGCAGGGCTTGCTGGACTTACCCTTTCCTATGCTTTTGGTCTGACTGGTATCCAAGTTTTCTTTACTCGCTGGTATAGCAGCTTTTGTAATTATATTATTTCAGTGGAACGGATCAAACAGTTCATGCACATACCTCCTGAGCCTCCGGCAATTGTGGAGGAGAAAAGGCCACCATCTTCATGGCCTTCCAAGGGGAGGATAGAGTTAGAGGATCTCAAGGTAATGGAACTTATATATGCTATGTTTGAATGAACGAGTTTTTCTTGAACTTTAAAAAAAAGGTATTTTTTACTCTGATCTCCATATCTCCTCCCTAACTGGAGATATCTGAACAAGCCATCTCTGAAGCACCATGAAGATATAAACCGTTTATAACTCATGTTTGAACTAATGTTTCTAGAACTTAGTTTACAATTGACGAATGGTGCTTAACTTACGTGGATTCATTCCTCGGTTTCAGATAAGATACCAGCAAAATGCTGCACTGGTTCTTAAGGGAATCACTTGTACCTTCAGGGAAGGGGCCAAAGTTGGAGTTGTTGGAAGGACAGGGAGTGGCAAAACTACCCTCATAAGTTCTTTGTTTCGTTTGGTAGAGCCGGACGGTGGGAGAATTCTTATAGATGGGCTTGACATTTGCTCTATAGGTCTCAAGGATCTAAGAATGAAACTCAGCATCATCCCTCAGGAGCCAACACTTTTCAGGGGTAGTGTTCGAACAAACTTGGATCCTTTAGGCATTTATTCTGATGATAAGATATGGAAGGTAAATCCAATGACACGAATTGATCCCGGTATATAGCTTTGTTCTAAATGGCCTTGTCAATCACTCATTTCCATACTTTGCAAAAGATCATATTTTGTTAAATATACATGACCGATCCAGTTAAATTATTGATTTTCAGGCTCTAGAGAAGTGCCAACTTAAGGCTACCATCAGCAGTCTTCCCAACTTACTAGATTCTTCAGGTGAGACTAATTCAAAATTTGGAAGAAAAATGACCTCTTGTTCAGTGGTCAAAAATCAGCCTATCAACCTCTATATTGTTTAGTTCGAGTCTTGAGGGTAACAGGATAACCACTTTGTACATTTAAAGAATTTCTACTTCGTAAATTGAAAGAATTTCTGAGCGGCATCTTTTTCAGCGTGATGCAATTAACCTTATTATGGCTTGATTATCATTGTTTAGAACAATTGCGATCCATGAACAAGCATTTACATATTAACTACCTCATGTTACAATAGCAAATTAAGACCATTGCCTCTTTTTATTCTGCACCTGCAGTGAGTGATGAAGGTGAGAACTGGAGTATCGGGCAACGCCAGCTCTTCTGTCTCGGAAGAGTCCTTCTCAAAAGAAATAGAATTCTAGTTCTCGATGAAGCCACTGCTTCCATTGATGCTGCCACTGATGCTGTTCTCCAGAGAATTATTAGGGAGGAATTCTCAGATTGCACTGTGATAACCGTAGCTCACAGAGTCCCGACGGTCATTGACAGCGACATGGTCATGGTCCTTTCTTTCGGTATGCTTCTATTCCATACCACTGTGGCTTAGATGGAGAGCAATGCTAGGATAACAACTTCAAAACACAATTCCGGACATAACTTGTGTCTGGAGCCATCCGATGCACATAGGCCCACATAAATCCAACGGCTTAACCGCGTTTATTATGCGTTGTAACCCGGGAGTCTGTTGTTTATATTCTGTGTCTATAGACTTATTGATCTTATGCTTTTTCCAGTGATTAATTTTACAATATAGTAGACTTCTAAAAAATCTCTTGTTTCCGGGAGGCGGTTTCTGATTAGTGAAATGAAGCTTTAATATTCCTGTTATGGATTTGCAGGTAAACTGGATGAATATGATGAGCCATCAAAGCTTATGGAGACTGATTCCTCTTTCTCTAAACTTGTTGCCGAATACTGGTCCAGCTGCAGAATGGACACTGTTTAAAGCTTAGAATTTTCGGCGTTACTGATTATAATTCTAGAAACCGCGATGATTAAGACTCAAGTTTCTTTGTATCAATTGTTTGAAACAGCAATAAGGAGATGGCCAACCGAATACTGGTCCAGCTGCAGAATGGACACTGTTTAAAGCTTAGAATTTTCGGCGTTACTGATTATAATTCTAGAAACCGCGATGATTAAGACTCAAGTTTCTTTGTATCAATTGTTTGAAACAGCAATAAGGAGATGGCCAACACAGAATCAAAGCCTTTCTTCTTCTTCTTCTCCTTCTCCTTCTCCTTCTCCTTCTCCTTCTCCTTCTCCTTCTCCCTCTCCCTTCTCCCTTCTCCTTCTCCTTCTCCTTCTCCTCCTCCTCCTCCTCCTCCTCCTCCTCCTCCTTCTCCTTCTCCTTCTCCTACTTCTTCTCCTCCTCCTCCTCCTCCTCCTCCTCAGTGAATATGGTTGTTGGGTCTGTAAATTTTTTCTGCTCGTGACTGGTTCATTACTATGGTTTCCTGTTAAAAAGCACAAGGAATAAGAATACAACCAGACCCACCCACAAAAGGCATAGAACCAAACCAATCCAAACCATTAAAATACGGTTCGGATTCGGTTTCGAACCACGGTTTTCTTAAAATTGAGATATTATTTCCGTAAACTATTTAGAGTACTTAAAATTTAGGTTTATATAGAATACGAATAGGTCCTCATATATAGAAATTTACTGTAATTAAACATTGTAATGAAGGTAATCAAGGAATAAGAATAGGCTATGACCGAATCATGTATAAAAATTTGAAAAAATAGAAACATGTTGTGGAATTAAAATTGGAAAGTGAGAATTTCATCACCGAATTTATTTGCTATGACTAAACCACTATTGGTGTATTGGAATTAGGGGAATAAGTTGTGAATCCTAGGCAAAATAAAATCTTGTCAGAGAAGGAATAATGAATAAATTAAATTTGGAAGTTAGTTGACTATGGCTTATATATATAATATACATGGTTCGGATCGGATTGGAACCGAAACCATGAACGTAAATCCACAAACCAAACCATTGACTACGGATTCTAATTTTTTTAAACCAGGACTAAACCACGCTAAAAAACCTAACCGAACCGATCGGTTTTGATTGGTTTGTTCTGGATTCACGGTTTGACGGATTTTCTGCTCACCCCTAGGTGTAATGAGTGGAGAGAGATAGAGAAAGAAATGAAGGAAATGATAATGTCATCAAAACTAAAACTAAAACTAAAACTAAAACTAAACAGAGAACGAACAAGGTCATTGTGTTTTAACTCAATTACTTGTACACCACTTTCTATTGTTCTGTGTCCAAAAGATTAAACAAATATTTAAATTAAGAGAAATCATATCATTTGGAAGTTAGGGCTCTTAATATTTCTACGATTATTGAAAATGAAATTTTGAAAGAAATTTCCAGCTCTTTGACATTCCTAGATCCTAGTTAGGCATTTATAAGTTGTTGTGGCCCAATTTATACGTTGTTTTTGTTGTTGTGGACCAATTTCAATTCCTCTTTTTTTCGACAAAAGAGCAGCAGAGTTGGATCTATTATTCAATCTTTTGATCGCGGATCCCGAAGACCTTCCCAGACTCGAAGATTTTGAAGATAGGTATCTAGAAGAGACCTACCGAAAAATAGGTGTTTTTAGTTGAAAGTACTTTCACGAAAACAAAAAAGGGTGGAAATATTATGTGGCTCTCATTGAGGAATTAGAAGAATTGGCCCCGAGAATCTATAATTGCCTCAGAAGAGCGAATAGAATAGGAAGATATTATTCCCTTTACTCACAACTACCGAAAATCTTCTGAAAATCAAAGGTTTTCAGAAAGAGTAGATAGAGTATATAAGAGAGATCTACCTACATATAGGCATTTTGATTTTACCTGCACTTACTTTCGTCCTTTGATTTGGTAATAAAGAGAAAATTTCGAATAGAAAATTTGATCGTGTAATTTCCATTCAATTATTTCTTTTCCTGGTACCACGTCTTTTTCTTTTTGAAAAAGGGAGGGTAAATTGGGGGAAAAGTGACAAGAAGATATTGGAACATTAATTTGGAAGAGATGATGGAGGCAAGAGTTCATTTTGGTCGACAATCTAGCCAGAATCTTTTTTCATCTATGAGAATTCTATCTATTATATTATATTTGTTTCGAATATTTTTTCTATTTCTTTCTATACAAATCCGCAGATAGATTATCGATCTGATGCAGTGGAATTAATAGCCACTGTCTATTTTTCCTCCTTTCTTATAAGTGGAATGGTTTTTTCTATTTCTATACGATATATATTAACTCGATTATCTCAGTCATTTTTTTGATGACTTTTTTTTGTTCGATTCGCTGTCATTCCAGTCGAATAAGTGAAATAGAGAATAAGTGAAATAGATAAAGGTTGATCTATTTCACTTATTTTCATTTTAATATTCATCATCCCACCGTATTTCATTTGTATAACAGGTACGTGCCCAATCGATAAAGGGTTTGAACATTTTTAGGAAGAAAAGCATTCTTATAATATGACCCACACCAACCAACAAAACTTGCCAAGCACCCCATCACCATAATGCCCAATCGATAAAGTCAGTAAAAAAAGCCATTACTTTATTCAAAGAAAAATATTTTACTTTGAATTATAATTTCTTATTTGTTTCAATTCTTTTCGTTGAAACGAACAATAATTCATGAAAATCTAATACAAAACTAACAAAATAAAAAAATTAAATAAAGATAATTTTTTTTAAAAAAGAGCCTAGTGCCTTATTTACCAAAGAATAATGATACGTTACTTGACAATCCACTTTTGACTTTATTCATGTTTTTCCCACCCACTTCACCCCAGGAAAAAAGAAAAAAAAAATAAAACAAAAATCTGAAAATTTCAAAATCCCCAGGTTTCACTAGCCATTTTCGCGGCACCCTTGAGAGACAGAGAACAGTGGAGCTTTCGACGACAATGGTGCAGAAATTATGGAGCTTTCGACGACAATGGTGCAGTAACAAATTTCAAAATCCCCAATTTTTCACTCTTCGTTGAAAACGAAAAGCAAAAGGTGCAGAAATTAAACAAGGCAGAGGGAGACATTATACACTGTTCATCTTCTTCGCAGGCCATGTCCGCCGCTGGAGTTTCTCTCTCCTCTGTTTCCTCCTCTTTTCTTCTGTTTCCGGGCTTCTCTTCCCGATCCAATAGATTTTGTAGATAATTACTTGCAAGTTGCAAGTTGCAACTCTGATTAATTTTCGAAGGACCAAATTCATCGTTGGTTAAAAAAAATACGATCGAAGTCCGGACAAAAATCCTCTCTTCTCTGTCTCGCCGGTGAAGGCCAGTGGTGAAGGTCAGTCGAGCGTCGGAGGGTGGGTCGTGGTTCACGATCTTCTTCCTCTCTACGATCTTCTTCCTCTCTTCTCTGTCTCTCAAGGGTGCCGCGAAAATGGCTGGTGAAACCCAGGATTGGGGATTTTGAAATTTTCAGATTTTTTTTTTTTTTTCCTGGGGTGAAGTGGGTGGGCCCCCAAGTGGGGCCCACGTGAACAGTGGCTGGGGTGTGGATGGGAGTGTCTAGCGGGGAGTGAACGTATCATTATTCGGGACTCGGGAGGCTAGTGCCTTAACGGCCGAGGCGTGCACAGCAGCACCTCCCCGCTTCCCTGTCCCTGTTTCTTGCAAATGCAATTACAGGCTTACTCCAATTGCCTGCTTGCCTCTCAATGTCGTCCTCTTCTAAAAAGCCTCATCCTCGTGTCCTCTCCGCATCCGTCAAAATCCCGTTTTCACAACTGTTATAATAGTGACAGTTTTCATTGCCACGCTTTGTTTCTCGGTTATGGCTCTGATTTTGGGGCGCTTCAACTATGATTCTCGTACTCGTTTAAGCTTGTGTGCAGACAGTGGTGACTTATTAAGTGTTGGGCGGAGGTGTTTGATGAAATGCCCGAGAGAACCGTTCTTGCTTCGATCATATTTTTCAACGCGAACTTTGACGCGAACATTATTGGTGGCAAACGGGCATGGCTTTTGGCTTGGGCACAAGGGTGCATTCAATTCTCCATTGCCGTCTTCTGGATATTGTGGGTTTCGAATGTAGTGTCTTTCGGCTAGAAGTGAGTTTGGCTTTGGTACTGTCGTTGTTTGCTGGATGCTAGGATGATAGGAATAAGTCACATTAATGCGCGAAGGTGCGCGAAGGTAAAAGTGTCTTTCAAAAACATTGCAAACTTCTGGAATTCACGAGAGTAAGGATTGACAGCACTAACGCTAAGCGAAGATTGATAGCACAGAGCAAAGATTGAGAGCACGAGAGGGGCGACCTACTGAAAGATTATGCAAGGATAGAAAGCACAGCTTTTGTGGTTTTGTAGCAGACCATTATTAGAACTGAGGATTGCCTGGTATGTGCGTTCTTTTTATGGTTAATTTTAGGTAGACACTTTAGACTTCAATTTTATAACTTCCGTTTAAATCACAATTCGTAGTAGTATAAGTACTTAATCGACTTCCTTTAGTGTAAATTTTTTTTGGAAACCAAGGGTGGCATGTGCCACTCCCCCTCCATAGACCTCCGCCCCTGACATAGTGGGTTGGGCTGAGTTATCAAAATCTAGAGTGGAGTGAGCTGGATTTTAAAATTGTGAATTGGGATAAGTTGGGTGTTCGAATGTGGAATGTTCAAAGAGGTCAGAGTACTCCTATGATGTTGACAATGTGGACACGTGAAACAGATGTTTAAGGTTGGTTTCATACTTGATAGTTTAAGAAAAATGGATATATTTTGGGTAATTGATCAACTAATTGCAATTGGGTTGGGGATTTTGAATTTCTGCGGTCATGCTAACAACTGTTGACTGACAATTGTTAAGGTGAAATTTAGTGTTTTCAAATTAGAATAAGTATCGTGCATTGCTTTTTTATCTTAAGAATCGTATCGGGATACCTATGGCGTATTGGAAGATACAATAACGGAAGCTGATATATAATTAAAAGTTAGTTATACCTGATTACAATCTATAAATTAGTTGTATATTTGAAAAATAAGTATTTTATTTATGAAAAACAAGTCTTTAGGATGAAAAAGTCTGAAGTGTCCCAAGTGGGGTCTATCACATTGTGGCTTTTTGGTGTTTTGGTCAAGGAAAGAGAAGAAGAGCTTTTATCTAATTCACGCAAAACATGATCGAAATATGTTGTTTCCTCTATTCAAACTTTAATGGATTTAGTTTTGATTTTCTTCAAATGGTTTGGATGTCGTCTAACTTGATCCACCGATTTAGAATGCATTTGGGTTCCGCTTCCCAACGACATACAGTATGAATTTCTTTCAATAAGTAATTGTCAGATGCGTACCAAATCGGGATACTCGAATATATCGTAGGATACGTCATCGAATCGTAGAAATTTTTATACAAAAAGGATATGGGATGGAATATGTATCGTTTGGGAAGGAGTCGTAGAATACGTATTCCGTATCGTAGGTTTTAACGACTATGGCTGTGAAAACAATGCCAAGAAGTTGTGAAAGCAGTGTTATCCTTACACATTTTGATAAACTTTCACATTTTTTTCTGCAGTACATGCTTTTAATCATTCTCAATAGACTTATTGAGAGAATATAGTTTTTGAACCTTAACTACCCCTAACTTCGAATAATCAAATGAGACGTCAGCTTTACTTTTAACTGGTGTGGTATCTGGAAATTGCAAAACTTTGGACAATATGTTTTTGTCATATTTGGCCACGCAAGTCACGGGTAATTGTACAATAATGCAAAATTATTCGTCATTGGGATACCTATCAATTTGGTGGGAGTGTGGGACTACCAATAGAGACATCTGTCTGCAATCATTGTTGCAGTGGAGTAAGCAAATGAATCCAAAAGATAAAATGAATAAACAAATGAGGTAGAGAAGAGAAGCCATGAAATATTTGGGCATCCCCCTTGGATCTTTGTGAATAAACTTTAAAAACTTGAAAAGATGTGGCAAAAATGTTCTCAGTTTCTGCTATTCTGGATTTTATTCAAATGAGCATGGAATAAACAAGTACCCAATTTTATGTAACTTGTACTAGTCCTTGTTGTGAGTCTATACAACTTTATAGACATCAAATAATACAAAAACCAGGAATAAATGCAATAGATTGGCTGAAAATGGAACAAACAAGCACCCCAAGAAGCCTAACAGAAAAATAGTAGTACTATTAAAAGGCGTCCAATCAAATTCAAAATATGCCAGAGCAGAAGTTCAATTGTCTTCCATATTCCGGCAAAACATTGCCGGAATTGAAGAATATTTGTATCGCTGGTGATAGTGAAATTGATACCGTTAACTCTTTTGGCAGTGGCACCAACTATGGCCTATTATTCTTCGGACAAGAAGATGAAGCGTCAGGGTTGGATAAATTTTCAGATGGGTGTCCAGAGGTTTTCTCCATCCTTATGCCTCTCTTAGTTGAGAAGATATGAGAGAGAAAATGGTAGGAAAGGGATACGTTTACAAGACACACTACTGCTTGTTTGAAGTTTCCTAATATGCAGGAGCTTTTCTTCTCTCTTTTTTCTTTTGATCCTATGGTGGAGCTTTTATAGAAAACAGAATCTGGGTATTAGTCAATGATAGTGCAAGTGTTGTCGGCAGGAAAATGCTGAGAATATGGGATTATTAATTGAAGCGAATAATGGGCTGACGTCTGCAATTATCATTTCTCCTTGCATTCTATCTGTGTTTGATCATTGATTATTTAAGAAAAATAACATTGGTTGGTTAGGTAAAGGATCCGGTCACTATAACTATTGAAAATGCTAAGAAAGTGCATAGATATCCGAGAAAAGTGTAAGTATATTCTGGCTTCTGTTTGGTGGGTGCTGTTCTTTCTTCAAACTTTGGCTTTAAATACTGAGGTTTTGACAAGAACACACAGTATTCCAATTATGGAAATATCAGAACAGAACCTATCAGAACCTCTACTAACTGAGGAGCCAGAGAAACCCCGTAGCAGAATAGGCCATGCTAGTTTTCTTAATAAACTGACGTTTTCTTGGGTCAATCCTTTGCTTCAACTGGGTTACTCAAAGGTTTTAGCTCTTGAAGATATTCCTTCCTTGGTGCTCGAAGACGAATCAGTTTTAGCCCATGAAAAATTTACTCATGCTTGGGGTTTAATTCGAAGAGACAAGAGCTCAAACAAAATAGGGCCCTTTGTTTTTTGGGCATTATTTAAAGTTCATATGAAAGAAATGGTGTTTGCCAGAATTTGTGCATTTCTAAGGATGTTATCTGTTGTTGTTGCTCCTTTGTTACTGTATGCTTTCGTCAATTACTCGGAACAGGACACAGAAAGTACAGCGCAAGGTCTCTTCTTAGTGGGGTGCTTGGTTGTTGTCAAGGTGGTTGAGTCTTTATCTCAGAGGCACTTCTTTTTCACTGCAAGGAGGGCTGGAATGAGGATGAGATCAGCTTTAATGGTAGCAGTTTATCAAAAGCAGCTCAATCTTTCTAGTCTAGGAAGGCGAAGGCATTCAACTGGGGAGGTTGTGAACTACATTGCGGTCGATTCTTACCGGATGGGGGAATTTCCTATGTGGTTTCACTTGGGATGGACCTTTTCTCTACAGCTGGTTCTAGCCATCATTGTCCTCTTTGGGATTGTTGGTGTTGGTGCTCTTCCTGGTTTAATCCCCTTTGTTATCTGTGGACTTCTTAATGTGCCATTTGCAAAGTTACTCCAAAAGTGTCAGCTTGGGTTTATGATAGCACAAGACATGAGACTTAGGTCTATGTCTGAAATCCTAAACAATATGAAGATCATCAAGTTACAGGCATGGGAATATAAGTTCAAGAACTTGATTGAATCCTACCGAGAAAATGAGTTCAAGTGGTTGGCAGAATCTCAGTATAAGAAGGCTTATGGCACTGCCTTATATTGGATCTCTCCAACAATTGTTCCTTCAGTTATCTTCCTTGGATGTGCCCTTACTGGAAGTGCCCCCTTAGATGCTGCCACAATTTTCACAGTTTTGGCAATGGTGCGCAGTATGGCAGAGCCTGTCAAAATGATACCTGAGGCTCTTTCGGTATTAATCCAGGTCAATGTCTCTTTCGATCGGATTGAATCTTTTCTCCTTGATGATGAAATCAAATCCGAGAAATTAATGACAGTACCATCAAGGGATTCAGATACATGTATTAAGATACAAGCCGGCAAATTCAGTTGGGACCCAGAATCTCCAAGTCCTACACTTCAAGATGTTGAGTTGGAAGTAAAACGGGGGGAGAAATTTTCAGTTTGTGGACCAGTTGGGGCTGGGAAATCATCACTTTTATATGCTATACTCGGAGAAATACCCAGGAGTTCAGGAACTGTGAGTAAGAAAATTGCTTTTACTTGTGAATGGTATACTTGTTCAATTTTACTGACTGAGTTGCTTGTTACTTGGACTCAGGTAACTATATTTGGATCCATTGCTTATGTTTCTCAAGCTTCTTGGATTCAGAGTGGGACAATTCGCGATAACATACTCTGTGGAAAGCCGATGGTGAAAACCAAATATGATAAAGCTGTCAAAGCGTGTGCTCTGGATAAGGACATAGATAATTTTGACCATGGTGATCTCACGGAGATAGGTCAGAGAGGACTTAATATGAGTGGTGGACAAAAGCAAAGGATTCAACTGGCAAGAGCTGTCTACAGTGATGCTGATATTTATCTCCTTGACGACCCCTTCAGTGCAGTTGATGCACATACAGCAGCTATTCTTTTCCATGTATGGTTGAAGTATATATGAATAAAAGAGTTTGTGTGTGTGTGTGTGTGTGTTGTGTATAATGGACTCTTGTTTTCTTGCTGTTATTGGGTTCAAATGATGAACTGCAGGATTGTGTTAAGGGTGCCCTAGAGAATAAGACCGTTATTCTTGTGACTCATCAAGTGGAGTTTCTCTCTGAAGTTGATAAAATTTTCGTAAGAAGACTTACTTTGAATTGCCACTAATGTGCTTACATATTGGCTTTCAAAGAGTTGCACAGACTGACATGTTTTCTTGTTATCTTTTATAGGTTATAGAAGGTGGACAAGTTACTCAATCAGGAAACTACGAGGAACTCTTAATGAAAGGTACGGCATTTGAAGAGCTTGTGAATGCTCACAGAAACGCAATTACAGTCTTGGATGGTAAGATTAGCGAAATTAGCAGTGAGCTCAAACAGTAAAAGTGGATCAGCTGGAAGAGACTAGAAGACTTTATCTTACTAAAGAAAGCAGTGAGGGGGAGATTTCTGTCGAAGGTCTGCCTGGAGTACAGCTAATACAGCTGACAAAAGAAGAAGAGAAGGAAATTGGTGATGTTTGGTGGAAGCCATTTTTTGATTACATCCACATCTCAAAGGGATTACTTTTTCTCTCTTCTTGTGTAGTCACTCAGTCTGCATTTGTTACTCTTCAGGCTGTCTCTAGTTATTGGCTAGCATTTGCTGTTCAAATCCCCAGTATTAGTAGTGGCATCTTAATCGGCGTGTACACTGCAATGTCAATTATCGGCGCCTTCTTTGCATGCCTGAGGTCTCTTTTAGCTTCTCTTCTGGGATTAAAAGCTTCTAAAGCTTTCTTCTCAGGTTTCATCAATTCAATTTTCAATGCCCCCATGTCATTCTTCGATTCCACCCCAATTGGGCGGATTTTGACCCGAGTAAGAGTTTCTTTTTTTTTAGGAAAATTTTGGTGGCACCATACTACCACAATGTTACTTTATTTTGATGATTTGTAATAACATATGTCTTGCAGGCTTCATCAGATTTGAGCACATTGGATTTTGATATACCTTTCTCCCTTGTCTATGTTTATTCTCCTGCGATTGAATTGCTAATTACCATCATAGTTATGGCCACCGTCACATGGCAAGTTCTCATTGTAGCAGTTTTGGCTGCTGTGGCTTCAATATATGTTCAGGTTGGTAGATTTTTCATTGAAAATAATAATCTCTGTTCTTTTATATTTATGAAGGGGAGAAGTTAATTAAGATACTGTGACCTGAATGCAGGGATATTATCAAGCATCCGCTAGGGAACTGATGCGAATCAATGGAACAACAAAAGCTCCTATCATGAGTTACGCAGCTGAGACATCACTTGGAGTGATAACTATAAGAGCATTTAACATGACAGAAAGGTTCTTCCAGAACTACGTAATGCTCATCGACACAGATGCAAAACTTTTCCATTACTCCAACGCAGCCATGGAGTGGCTAAATTTGAGAATAGAATCAGTTCAAAATCTGACTCTATTCTCTTGTGCTTTCCTCCTGATTTTACTTCCGAGGGGTTATATATCTCCAGGTAAACTGGTCCTTTGAACCGCTAGTGTATCACTTGCGAATTTCTTGCATATTTCTTAAATATGTCCTTTTGGGCAGGGCTTGCTGGACTTACCCTTTCCTATGCTTTGGGTCTGACTGGTCTCCAAGTTTTCTTTACTCGTTGGTATAGCAGCTTCTGTAATTATATTATTTCAGTGGAACGGATCAAACAGTTCATGCACATACCTCCTGAGCCTCCGGCAATTGTGGAGGAGAAAAGGCCACCATCGTCATGGCCTTCAAAGGGGAGGATAGAGTTAGAGGATTTCAAGGTAATGGAACTTATATATCTTTGACACATTGATCTTCAAGTCTCCTCTCGTTATTGGATATATCGAAACACGCTACCTCAGAAGCTCCATAAAGCCCTTTGTACTCAAATATTGAAACTGATGCATTCTAAAACGTAGTTTATAGTAGATTGCTATGAAGCACCGACACTCCTAGGAGGCGCCGTATTGCCGTATGGGACACGGGGACACGCCTAAATACGTATGTGGCGTGTACCCCAAATTTTTTGAATTTTTTGAGGGGGACACGGCAGGGGGCAAATTGTAATTTTTTTTAAAAAAATTGGGGTCAATCTGTTATTTTTAATTTTTCATTGGTCAAATTGTAATTTTTTTAAAAATTTTGGGGTTAAACTGTAATTGTCAATCTTTAAATTTTTAAGTTTTTGTTATTTTTTTATAATATATATATATATAGGATAAGCTTCCAATGAGGGTCCCTCATTGGAAAATAAAATGCGGACCTAGCCTTTTTTGTGTTTCCGGACCAAATTTTGACGATCCGAACCGTTCAATGTTTTTAAAATGCATTTTCAAGGGCCTACGCGAAGATTCGTCCAAAAAAAATACCCGGAAGGGCTTCATCCGATCGGTTTTTGTTAAAAACGCTATATATAACGTTTTTAACAAAAACCGATCGGATGAAGCCCTTCCGGGTATTTTTTTTGGACGAATCTTCGCGGGGGCCCTTAAAAATGCATTTTAAAAACATTGAACGGTTCGGATCGTCGAAATTTGGCTCGGAAAGGTGAGGTCCGCATTTAACTTCAATGAGGGACCCTCATTGGAAGTTTATCCATATATATATATATATATATCACAAATTATCCAATCAAGGATCCCGGATGGGAGGTTTTTTGGTGTTTTGATGCTTTTAAAAATTGTTTTTGGGAAATCCGAGCCGTCCAATGTGTTCAAAAGGTGTTTTCCAAGGTCCACGCGGGAAATCTTCAAAAACAAATACCGGGAAGGGCTTGATCCAAGCATTTTTTCGCAAAAACTGTAAATGGAAAACACCTTTTGAACACATTGGACGGTTCGGATCGTCAAAAAAATATCGGGAAGGTGGAGTCCCGGATCCGGGACTCCCGGATTAGATAGGATTATATATATATATATATATATATTGTTGTGTCCCCCGCCGTGTCCGTTTTTCAAAATTGCCGATAATCCGATCCATGTCCGAGCTAAATAGGTAGATTGCACTTTTATCTAATGGTGGTTAAGTCGCGCGGATTCGTTCCTGGTTTCAGATAAGATACCGACAAAATGCTGCACTGGTTCTGAAGGGAATCACTTGTACTTTCAGAGAAGGGACCAAAGTTGGAGTTGTTGGAAGGACCGAAGTGGCAAAACTACCCTCATAAGCGCTTTGTTTCGTTTGATAGAGCCGGACAGTGGGAAAATTCTTATAGATGGGCTTGACATTTGCTCTATAGGTCTCAAGGATCTAAGAATGAAACTCAGCATCATACCCCAGGAGCCAACACTTTTCAGGGGTAGTGTCCGAACAAACTTGGATCCTTTAGGCCTTTATTCTGATGATGAGATATGGAAGGTAAAGCCTACGAATTCGAATTGATGCCAATTCATATCTTTGGTTAAAATGTCCCTTGCAATCAGCAATTCCCCTTCCAAGAAAACAATCAGCAATTTACATTATTGAATAACAATCTTATGGTATTAATATTTCCATGAGCAATCCGGTTAACTTCTTCATTTTCAGGCTTTAGAGAAGTGCCAACTTAAGGCTACCATCAGCAGTCTTCCCAACTTGCTAGATTCTTCAGGTAAATGTTCAAAAATGTAGAAGCTCTAGTTTGGGGTTCGAGTCCGAGGACAGACACTTTGTGCAGTTAACTGCACAACCATATATTTACTAACTACGTGAAGCTGCAATAGAAATTATACCTTTTTGCCTTCTATTCTATGTTTGCAGTGAGTGACGAGGGCGAGAATTGGAGTACAGGGCAACGCCAGCTCTTCTGTCTCGGAAGAGTCCTTCTGAAAAGAAATAGAATCCTAGTTCTAGATGAAGCCACCGCTTCCATTGATGCTGCAACTGATGCTGTTCTACAAAGAATCATTAGGGAAGAATTCTCAGACTGCACCATGATAACCGTTGCTCACAGAGTCCCAACCATAATTGACAGTGACATGGTCATGGTCCTTTCTTTCGGTATGCTTCTTTTCCACACCACTGTGTTAGATGGATGTTTCTACAGCCTAGATACGCGTAAGTTAGACACAGAATCCAGTGCCGGCTTCACTACGCTTAATATGCATTGTAACCCTGCAACCTGTAGTTTATTGTGTATGTCTTTAGAGTTGTAATATTATGCTTTTTGCAGTGAAAAAAATTTCTTGTTTGATTAATGAAACAAAGCGTGTTAATGCCAGGGATTTTCTGCTATGGTTTTGCAGGTAAAGTGGTTGAATATGATGAGCCTTCAAAGCTTATGGAGACCGATTCCTCTTTCTCTAAACTTGTCGCAGAATACTGGTCCAGCTGCAAAAGGAACTCTGTTTAGATCTTGATTTTCTTTGTTACTGATGAATATTCAAGGAAACTGCTGTCATTAAAATTTGTGTTTTCTTTGTGCTAGTTCTTTGAAATAGCAATATGGAGATGGCCAAGACAGATTCATGCAATTAAGGGGATGATAAAAATATTTTGGGCCAAATGTAGCTTATTGAAGTCTGTCTTGTTCTATTAACTTTGCTTTTTGTCATTTCGGCTTTTGGACTTTTTAGTTGATGTACATTTGGAGAATGATCTGTCTCTGGAAAACGTGAAAAACAAAAAAAAAAACTTAGTCTAACTTGCCACACACTAACTTCATGGTTCCAGGATTGGTCGAGATGCGCTCAAATTGACCTTCAACAATTGTGGGGTTAATATAATCCATCTGTTTTTTAAGTTGGGGATAAAAAATGAATGTGCTGTTGATTTTGTTTATAATCAACTCCACTTGCTCATAACCCAATACAACCGATAAATGCCATAACCAAAACCATTCTTTAATTTCGGATTTAGGCGAATCAGAACATCTTGTTTCAATTTTTGGGTTAAACTCAAAATTGATTTATTGCGTTTTACGAGACATGTGATTTTCTAACAATACATCGACTTAAAAACTGGCTGAAGTCAATTCCTAACTTAGGTCTAGAATTAAATTAAAATGACAAAATCAAAATCAGTTTTTGTAAACCACCTCAATTTGATATTTAGGTGGCTAACAAACTTTTTAACTCGTACTAACATTAGAGTTGCATACTATATGGGTAATCCTACTCACAGATTCCACAAACACACTACCAAATGAGTTCTACTACACATCTTGACAATTGAAATCATTTATACTGTAGGTCTTACTATGAACATTATCCATGCAAAATATCAAATTGGTCGGCAATGGTAGCAATCTCAAAATATTACATTTTCTTTGAGAAAAATCGTTCAAATTCTTCCTGTTAATCAATTTGATTTTTGACATAAATGATTTAGACGTCTAGAACTGTACAATGGACAACTCCAATTATCAAAATAGGTAGTGGGCGTGTTTGAAAAATATGTTCGAAATGATGTCTGCGTAGCAAACTTCATAGTATTATAAAGACTGCGAAATCAAGTAAAGACCACGGCAGCTATAATTCAAACATAGAATTTTACACGCCGAGACAAAAGATTTGTTTCTCATTGGAGGCTTCCTAAACAATTACTGGAGTATCTTTTACGCTTACTTTTATAATTAACCAAATCGAAGCTCGTGGTGGGAATAAGTAAGTACCATAATTCAGGGGTGTTCCATTAACAAAAAATTGTTTTTTCCAAATACCGAGACAGGTCATTCTCTCACAACACATGACATAAAAAACCGTGAAAAACCAGTTTTTTCAAAAAACTGAGTTAGTGGAACACCCCCAGTGCTTTTAGAGTTTTATTTAAAAAATCAAGACAAGTCATTCTTTCACAATACATCACATAAAAAGTCGTGAAAAGCCAAAAAAACTAATGATTTTTTGTTAGTGGAAGTGGAACACCCCCTAGTAGTAGATAAGGACAAGCTTTCATCTCACCCTCAAGGCATGTGTCATTGTGTCCCAGTGTGACAGTGTGTATCACCAGTCGAATTATGAAAGAAATTATGGTTCAGTAATTTTCTCAAGACTAATTCCAATCATTTATAGAATGGTTTTGATAAATTGAAAAACTAATCTCAAGTATTGTTTTTATTATATCATTCAGCGAACGCAATATTATTTTCACACGGTATCATTCACCATAATTCAGGGGGGGTGTTCCAATAAGGTTGTTTTTTGAATAAACTGGTTTTTCACGTTTTTTTATGTGACGCATTGTGAGAGAATGACCTGTCTCAGTTAATGGAAAACAAACTATTTTTTGTTAGTGAAACACCCCTAAGTATTTTCGAAATGAAATTTGTTCTTACTTTTTTATTATTTTTGAAATTTTATATATATATTTTTTAAGAAAATCTATCAAAAATATTCAAACTATACTCCAAAATAAATTAAAAAATTGGGAGGGGAGCTCTACATAACTCTACCACTATGTATCACATAGAGAAGCCCCAGTGTGTATCTCACTGAGAAACTATTCAGAAGTAAAATTACGCCAGGTTTCAACGTCTTATAACGTCATGGACGAATTCATCTAACACATTTAATCATTAGTGTAACGTAAATTTGTGGTATTGAAGGGCGTTGTGGTTCACGTAACGATACCCAGAACAACGAAATAACTTTTCCCATCACAATTACATTACCATTTCTAATGTAGACCACTAACACAATAGTTGCATGCCATAAAAGACTATAAGAACCGTAACAAAGACCATTGCAGGAATGATTCAATATACAATCGCGCACCGTAAAAAGAAGATTCTTGTACCATGTGAATATGAGTGCAATTTTGTTCACCCTCCTTAAAAGAGGGTAGGTATTGACTTCCAGCACAGGCAAGTGCCCTAGTATATGTGTCACATTGAGGAATTATTCAATAAATCTCAAATAATTTATTTGATGTCCAAATCTCTTATATTCTAAGTTTATTTCACACACTTTACCAAAAGCCTCATGTATAAATTTGCAGTGCTAAAAAACAGTGTGTGACACAGACAGTATCCATCCAATTTTATATTCGATGAGCAACGCTAGGTATCTAGAAAATTTATTCTGAAAGTGGAATCATTAATTCAAATTCACTTGAATGTTTATCTGAACGACTGATTCTACCAAATTTCAGGGCAATTTTGCAAAGTACTTGACACTTTTCATATTTGAATCCTCATCCCATGGAGTAGTATTATTATGGTAATTGGCAAATTCTAAAGTTAGTCCCATTAAGATATAAAGAGTGTATTGAAAAATGTATAAAAATATGTGAAAATGTATTGAAATATGTGAAAAGTGTGTAGAGATGTATGTATTTTTTGTCTTTATGTGTGCTTAATGGGCTGCCATTGGAAAATCCATAAGCAATAAAGGACAAGGGGTCTCTGCTGTGTGCTAGTATGGCATGGCACCGTGTCATGCACCTCATCCGGCTGTCCGTTACGAAAATACACGACTGTCCGAGCAGTATATTTTCCGTAACAAATAGTCGGACGAGTGTATAGTATAGTGTGATGCACCCTAGTGCACGATTCCCCGATCCGGCATTCAAAGCCATGAGTTGGAAATCCGAACAGATTCATTGAACTTTCAGGGCTTGGTTGGTAGGTACGACCTTCAGCTCATCCTCTCCTCAAAGCAAGTGCCCTCCCTGTTCTATGCACGCTAATTATTCAGCAGTTGTAAATGACCGTCGCTTATTTATCAACAATGCTATGGGTACACTAAACTTGGGAATGGGGGGCCTGCTGTGCACCCAGCCGCATGGCACCGTGCCATGCGGCCATCCGAGCCGTCCATTGTGAAAATGAACGGCTCGGATTTAATACGAGCTCAATTAAATCCGAGTTGTGCGTTGCTTGATCAAATCCGAGCCGTGCATTTTCGCAATGGACGGTCGGATGGCCGCATGGCACGGTGCCATGCGGCTGTGCACAGCAGGGCTCCCGCCTCCCTAAACTTACACTATACATACACACTAAGGTGATGTGACAGATGAGGAGAAGCTCATCATTTCAGGTGGGCCACACATTGAGATTCTCTCATCTGCCACATCACCTTAGTGTGCATATGGGGTGGAAGTTTGGTGTACCCATATCATTTTTCCATATTTTATCATCTCAGTACATACTCATTCCGTTCCATTTTAATAGTCTGATTCGATCTTTAATACAATTTATAAAGGCAGATGTTAAAGCTACGAAGACATTTTTTACTGCTACGACTAATCAATGCTATCATTGACAAAGTGACTCATTTGTCCTTTGTTCTCATAAAGATGTCAAGCCCTTCAAATTTAGTTCCCGAATTGCCCTTTCTTTCTTAGTAGTTTTTTTAACTTCCTTAAATTGGTCTTACGTGACTTTTGGTATGTCTATAGTCTACACCATTTGAACGATTCTACCATCTTGTCTCTTTCTCTTTGATTGACATCTCCATTGACTGGGTCTGCAGTATACAATTGATAGGTTCCTTTTCATTTTTGTTCAAGGTATGCGGCCAATTTAATTTTTTTCTTTTTCTTATCAGTGCTAATTGTATATTACACAGTATACTGTAAGGTTTTTTCGCTTTCCGGTTTCTTACCTGTATTTAGGTTTTCTTGTTGTGAAAAAATATTTAGGGTTGCATGATTCTTTTGTGCTGTAAGGTTTTTTTGCTTTCCAGTTTGTTACCCTTATTTAGGGTTTTATTGTAGTGAAAAAATATTTAGGGTTACATGATTCTATTGTGTGTGTGTGTGTTTTTTTTTTTTGCATGAATCCTGTTTTCTTTGTCATCACGAGATACTATAGTCCTTTCTTTAACATTTGGGTAAATTTTGTTGTGTTTTTATGAGAAGAGACATTTGGGTGAATTTTGTTGTCGTGTTACCGATGTTCTCTTTTTTTTTTTTGGTCATTCGTCATTCCTAATCTATTACACGCGGGAGGAGAGAATGAGACTTGATCCCGGGATGCAGTTTGGGGTATCCAAGAGCTTTACTTCATGAGCTAGCCACCACTTGCGTGTTACCGATATTCAAATGCGTTGATTTTTTAAAAAGGCCTTAAGAAATATTTTTTAAAAGAAATTAAACAGTTTCAATCATTGGTGTGAGCTTCGAAATAAGTTCCACGAATGGTCGTGTTTATTTGGTGTATCGTAATTGGGCTCTAGATTATACAAGCCTTTTTCAGGCAATTAGTATTTTTTTTATTATTCTGGTGGAACAATATGAAAGTACTCCTAAAAGACTTGAAAGCGAGAAGGACGAGTTTTGTTTTTTTTTTCTCTACAATTGGATTTGTTTGACGTTTTCTATAGAGTAAAAATTAAGAAGGCCAGTAGAAGATAGATATCAAAGGGCAATTTGGGAACTAAAATGGAAGAGCTTGACATCTTCTGAGAACAAATGACAAATGAGTCACTTTGTCAATGAGAGCATTGATTAGTGGTGGTAGTAAAAGAAGTCTTCGTGGCTTCTATAATAAATTTTATGGGAGATATGGATCTCATATGATAGATGTCAAGGTCTAGTATTATACAAAGTTTTTAAATTTTTTAAAAACAATGTAGATTGAAAGATAAGAATAACTTAAAAATTATATTGAAGACCTAACCAGACCATTAAAATGAAATAGAGGAGATAAATATGGAAAAGATTAAAATATGGAAAATCTTATGTAAAGATCTTTGATTTTATCAAACGTCTTCTTCGTTATTTTATCATTTGAGAAACTTGGCCTGATTCTATCCAAGGATTATGTGACTAAGCCCAAAACCAGCAAATAACTTTTCTCCTTAGATTACATCTACGTGTTCCACCAAAGAAAAATCGGTGCTTGCACGACATAATCCAAAACACCAAATCCTCATCGTAATTTCCGAAACATATACCCGTACTACTAAGACATCTCTTATCAAACTTTAAAACTCTATTTTAGAAATCGGATATCACATAGTGAGGTGATATTTTATAATTTATCTTATATTTTTTTATTTTTTTTGTATTTTATGGATGAACCCATCGTTTGTTGTAAAAATTTGGTCTCTAAATTTACTTTTAGGTCACTAAATATGAGACCAACATCTCCATTTTAGTCTTCAAATATCTAAAAAGGACAATGTGTTCCTCCAAAAAATAAATAAAAATTAAAGAAAAACGGGTTAAATTATAAGGGTCTTGTTCGTTTTATAGTTTTAGATTTCTCTTCCATATGTCACATCCGGTCTCCAAAATATAAAATGTTAAATCTTGATAGGAGGGATCCGAGGTGGGTGCTATGCGGTAGGTGTTGTGCGGCAAAACTACGTCATTTTGCTTGATTTTTTTGCACACTTCCAAATCTTCTAAGGGCCTTGTTTGGAGAAAGAAAAAACTATTACAAAGTGCCTAAACCGTAAACCTGAAATTCCTAAACCCAAAGTGCCTAAACCCACTATACCTTACCCCAAAGAGCCTAAATTCCCCAAAATTGAACCCCAAAATTAAACCCCCCCACTTAACTCTCCAAACAGGGCCATTGGATATATTAAGAAAATGAATAAAACGACGTAGTTTTATCGCACAATATGGCGCACAATATCTACTGCACAGGCACAGCGCCTCCCCGGATTCTGATTGGAGATGCTCTAAACAGCTTCATAGTTAAGTCCACCTGAATCCCATTAGTCTAATTAAAAAGTCTAAAAACTCTCTCAGACTCTCTCTCTCTCTCTCTCTCTCTATAGTATAGTTTAAACCCTATCTCCTAGTTGCCACCTGAATCCCTCCCCCGACCCGCCGCAAAAATGCCAGTCCAAGACCTCCCCACGCCCTCACCTCCTCCTCCTCCTCCTCCCGCCACCCAAAACGGCGGCGAATCAACCGGAGAATACAACGGCGGAGACGACGAGGCCTGGGTATGGGCCCAGATCAAGGCCGAAGCCCGCCGCGACGCCGAATCGGAACCCGCCCTCGCCTCCTACCTCTACTCCACCATCCTCTCTCACTCCTCCCTCTCCCGCTCGCTCTCCTTCCACCTCGGCAACAAGCTCTGCTCCTCCACCCTCCTCTCCACCCTCCTCTACGACCTCTTCCTCAACACCTTGTCCTCCTCCACCCCTTCCCTCCTCTCCTCCACCGTCGCCGACCTCCGCGCCGCCCGCTACCGTGACCCCGCCTGCACTTCCTTCTCCCACTGCCTCCTCAACTACAAGGGCTTCCTCTCCATCCAGGCCCACCGCGTGGCCCACTCCCTCTGGGCCCAAAACAGAAAGCCTTTAGCCTTGGCGTTACAATCGAGAATTGCAGACGTGTTCGGAGTTGATATTCATCCCGGGGCTAAAATTGGAAAGGGGGTTTTGTTGGACCATGCCACCGGGGTGGTCATCGGGGAGACGGCGGTCGTCGGAAATAACGTCAGTATTTTGCATCACGTGACGTTGGGTGGCACAGGGAAGGTTTGTTTTTTCTTGGATTTAATACTGTTTTACATTTAAAATAATATTTGATTGGTCAGAGCCTTCAGTTTTATATATCGATTATCTTTGCCTATTTTATCGGATGTGAGGGACAGTACCTTTGACTATTAGGCATCTCCCTAAAAATTACTCTTAAGTTGTATCTTAAGGTGTACACATAAGCATAATTGGAATCCACTTTTCACTCCTATAGCTTGTTAAATTTAGAGAGGATGTATGCACTCAATGGGGTAGCAATAGCATTATCTATTTTGTGGGAAAAAAAAATTAGGAGCAACTTTTTCAAAGATTTCATATTAAATTTTTTTTATGACTTTGGCCCCACTTAGAGTTAGCTAGAAGGCCACCTAAATTTAACTATTGTGCTAGGAGTCAAGCTTAGGAACCACCTTTAGGAGTTTGTATGGAGAGCCCATTGAAGGCAATACTTGAGCACATTGCTAAGTACGTTAGGAGCCTCACTTAGGAGCTATTTTGGGAGCCCACTATGGATGTCCTTAGAGCATCTCCAACGGTCACTAGCCAATTTGCTTAGAAAAAGAGCAATTTTTACATTGCCTAGCCACCAAATCAATGTAACACCCAAGTTACCCAACAGTCTAGCTATTTCACTCAACAAAATCACAAAAATATGTATTTTATACACATGCATACACAAATCGCCTGAAACGAAATCAATGTCGAAGTCGCAAATCATCGCCAAGGAAACCCAATCCTCGAAGTCACCGTCGATTCCAAATCACCCGAAACCAAATCACGAAACCCCGTCAAAGTCATCGTTGAAGTCGAAATCGTTGATGATAATTGCTGTAGCTACAAAGGCGGGGGTAGAGAGAGAAGAGGTGAGGGCTACAGTAGACAGGGGGCAAGGTACTGTAGCGGAAGAGGAACTGCAGAGGAGAGACGCGAGGCTGTTTGGTAAGGGTTTTGTGGGTTTTCCTCTCGGCAAAGCGAGGATTTGGAGGGAGTAGCGAGACTCTTGGAGATGCTCTTAGTCTATTATGATACATAGTTTTATTAACTACTCCCTCCGTCTCAATTTTGTTTGTCTGCTTTTTTTAAACCAAAATGTTTGTCCAACTTAATAGTGATTTGTGAAAGTTCCTTTAATACCCTTTCTCTTTAAAAAAATTAGAATATGCACTCACATTTGATGCTAGAAAAGTGAGGGTTTTTCTTGGAAATTTAGAACTTTTTGAATGGTAATTTTGTTCTCCTAATAAGTTGGAGTTCTAAAATTGGGACGAACAAGGAGTATTTGAGTGTTGGGAAACTATAATTTGTTCGGTTTGTATGTTTACTCCGGCACGTTAAGGCCTCATTCAGTTTCACTGAAAGGATGGGAAAGGATAGGAAAATCAACTTTCACGTAATTTTCTGTGTGTTGAATTACCAAGAAAATTGTGGGACCCACAACTTCACCTTTTCCACTAGGAAATAATTTCTTTCAAAATAGATCTTGCCAAATGAGGGATTTTAGTTTTCCTGCAAGATTCCTTGTCAAAAGAACACTCGCAGGAAAATAAATTTCATTTTTCTTTACTTTACCTCACTTCACTTTTCTCGGAAGTTCATTTCCCACGCAATATTCCCGACAACTGAATGGAGCCTAAGAAGCTTAGAGTTAGAGGTCGTTGTATCGCTGTCTTGGGAAAGAGAACCATTCAACCCATCCTTGAAGACCATAAAGTTTGTGCCTTGATCATCTCACAGGCTGCTCTAGTTTGTCTCTCTTAATATTAATTTGGTATAGTTGGTTGATTATTCTGTGTTGAGGCACTTTTTTACTAGCAGAAATTTGCTTATCATATGTTTTATCCAACAGGTGGGAGGGGACAGGCATCCGAAGATTGGGGATGGAGTGTTGATAGGGGCGGGGGCGACGATTTTGGGGAATGTTAGGGTGGGGGAAGGGGCGAAGGTTGGAGCTGGGAGTTTGGTGTTGAGTGATGTGCCGCCGTGGACGACAGCTGTGGGGAATCCGGCGAGGTTGGTTGGGGGCAAGGAGAAACCGAAGGTTCACGTCGATGTGCCTGGGGAGAGTATGGATCATACCTCATTTATTTCTGATTGGTCCGATTATGTCATTTGATGACCTTAGCTTCGGTCTCAACGTACATGCGGTGGGGTGCAGAGACGGTGGTGTGGTGTCACAATTTAATATTTCTGGCGGCCGTGACAGGTACCATACTTGCACTTCCATTTTAAGCATGGAAAAAAAAATGAGGAGTATGTGTGGTGGTGTATTGGATCGTGCTTTGGTTTTTGGTTTTTCGGTTGGGTTTGATGTCTGTTTGAGAATTCTGCTTTGCTAGTATTTGTTTGTTTTGCTTGATTTACTTATTGGATTTGGTGATAAGTAGATATGCGAAGTGAACAAATAGAACTGAATTACCAAATGAGGCCCAAGGGGGGGCTAATAATGTTACAGTAGTATATGAAGTATGAAGTTATGATGGTGCTGGGGAAGGAAGGTTGCTAGAGACAATTTATGAGTTTGTGTATATGTATGTTTGTGAAAACTATGAGTTTGTGTATATGTATGTTTGTGAAAAATATGCGAAATTGTGATGGATTATGTATAATAAGTTCATGGTTGTTTTTTCGAACCCGAATCTTTTACAATCAGCATGTGTGACGTCCAAATGAATGCGAGTATGCTGAAGTATGTGTCATCGTAGTTTTTTTTTTTTTTTACATCACAAGTCCGGCTCGGATTTGATCTCAACGCATCATTTTGTAAATGGTGTAATGTACATTGGATAATTGTGTTTCAGCAGATTCTATAAGATTATGAATGATTAGTTGAAAGCTGAACAAATAGAAAATAGGCTTGTGCTGAAAGAGAGTTGTCGGCTCAACAAATGGAATTGAACTAAACGAGCAAGTCCATCTTTGTGTCAGGGTCAAAATTTGGCTTGAAGAATGACAAAATTCTTTCCATCGTTGTGCCAAATTGAAACCAAATTTTGGCAATGTCATTCGTACCTTCAAAATGTATGGAAGGTGGTCGCAAGGCGACCAGAAATGTGGTTATGCAAAAATGGCTTTGGACTGGTATACCAAGATCTGACACTGTGGCCAGTCAAGAAATTAGATTTCGCAATGCAGTTTTTTCACTATTTGCTCCATTGGCTGGTGAGAGAAGAAAGAGGAATCTCCCTTACTAGTGAGAGAAGAAAATAAAGGGGAGGGGTTTCTCACTTTGTCATCCAAATAACCCTGAGAAATCATTCTCTCCCTCCCATTCCAGTGATCTCTCTCATCTTCGACAACTATTTGGCGACCTCAAAACTCAGGGGGTGTTCCACTAAGGTGGTTTTTTATGTTTTTTTATATGATGTATTGTGAGATAATGACTTATCTCGGTTTTTGGAAAAAACAGTTTTTTGTTAGTGGAACACCCCCTCAGTTTTGTTCACAGATCCGACTTCACCTCGACGAGACGAAGACAACGGTGCAAGTACGATGACGATCTGACGACGGGATGGACCACACGTGCTGTCGGTGATTCATTTCTCACTGGCTCACCATCTCTCTTCCTCTCCCACCACTTTGGTCATCCAAACAAAGGAGGGAGTTCACTCCCTTATCTTCTCCTTTCTTTTCTCGCGTTTTCCCTCCATCCAAAGGAGCTGTAAAGGATGGAATTGGGAATTGCGAATTGCTCTGAGCAAAAGCCTGCAAATCATACCCCATTGCATGCGGATAGGGTAACGCCACGTGGTACCCGTTCGCACATCCGAGCCGTCCAAACATGTTTTGGACGGTCCAGATTTGTTGGGGTAAATTTTGCACATAAACTTTACAAAAAGCCACCTTTCAGTGTAGGCCGTCCAAAATACGTTTAGATGGATCAGATGCGCCGACGGGTACCACGCGGCGGTACCCGTTTGGCATGCAAGTTTTTCTCCACCAAATTAGCGTATTGTACCAAAATATTGATTTCCAAAGAATATAGAATTGGGTGGTCATTGAGGAAGGAAAGCCAAATAGTCTATTCCTGTTAGAGATCTCCACTAATTTTCTTGTGGCTTCAATTGCTCTGTTTTCCCACCATTTCATAAGTCTGCTTTTTAAATCCACTTTATACAGAAAAATGGATACCAAGAAGTTATATCAACGTGGCTCATTATTAGACTGGTAGACATAAATGGGACCAGTTGGGAATCAAGATTGGATTATCCCTGCATATTCTATTTGGGATATTCTGCTTCACAATTTGACTCTCAACAAACCTACCAAAGCTTTGATAAAAGGAAAAGTATAGGAACACAATTCGGGATAGACCTTTATCTGAAACTGTGCGATGTACGTGGCACCACGTGCATCAAACAGTTATGGATGTAGACATGTAGTGGTGTCTTAGTCAGTGGCGGAGTCAAGATTTCTATTCTGGAGGGGTTGAAGTAAGAGGAGAAAAAAAATCGACAAAAAATGAAATTTTGAATATTGATTGAGTATATTAAAATTAAGTATATTAAAATTGGGGAGTGATTTCTCACCCCAAATTGATTTCTCTCTAAAAGATTAAAAAAAGAAAAAGAAAAGAAAAGTGTGAGTATCAATTTGGTTGTGTGAAAATCAATTACCTTAAAAATAGAGTTCATAATTTAATTAAGTACGTTAAAAAAATGTTCTAACTATTAAAATCCTGAAACGTACCAGTATTTTTTGTTTTGTTTTAAAAAGGAAAATTTAAAGTACTATGAGAGTGTTATTCCACTTAAAACATCTGGCCAATTGAGTGACAACCAAGTAATGAATGCACTATACTCCTTGCACTAGGGGAGGGTTCAAATTGTGTTCCTATCATTATTTTTCATAAGAAAAAACATACCAAATGTCAATTTGTGTTTTTAGCTGGACCATAACTATTAATTTGTTTAAAACAAAGCTTAATATGGTTGTGATCTGTTGTTATGTTGGTTTGGTTTGTGACCCCTCTTCCTATGCAAACCAAGGCCATTTCCAGTGTGTCTCTATCCTATTTGTGAGATATTTGTCCCTAGATATCTGTTGCGTGTTTCAAATTAAGTTACGGATATAGCCGGCTCATTGTTCTCTCTCCATTTATAGTAAACCATCTTACTATTTCCCTGTGGATGCACCTTCTTACTTCGTGCTCGAGGGAAACCACGTAAATCTTGTGTTTCGTTCTTCCTTGTTGATTTGTTTATATTCTCATACTTCGAATTTCGGCACCAACACCAACCGTCAACGTTTTGCAAACATCATGAAGATAGATTAAAGTTTGGTAACTTCCAAGTGCAGATACCATTTATGTCTATTTGCCAATGTTTACGGCTCTTTCTTCACTGGTTCACCCCCATTGTGCAAGGCCATGATTTACATAAAAACTTTCAGAAAACTCGAAATTTGTATTTCCATTTTGATCAATGAAGTAGTCACAAGCTTACTCGTCCTCTACAAAAACATAAAGAATACGAAGGGAAGAAAACCCGAAATCAGCTAGTTTTGGCATCAACATAGATATACGAATCATATTTACTAATGTGGGACTGAAAGAGCTTTAGGCAAGGCTTCGCAGGCAGCCATGGTGATGCAGGGTGGATTTCAAGAAAAGTCATATTTTATTTATATTGATTTACATTTAGTATTTTTATTTAATATGTTATAATTTAGTCAAAATATTCTAGAAGTATTTTGTTTCCTAGTTTCTTCTGATTGAGGTTTCCTATTTTATGTTTCTTTGTTTTACAAGAATTAGGGTTGCTAGCTAGTAATTTTATTTCCTTTTTAGTTTTAGGGTTGCGGCTAGTATAAATAATTGATGTAAGCCTTAAGGCAATGGAGTTGATTAATATGTTGAGTTTTTCACAAGAGAGAGTCTCTCTTTTTCCTATAATTCTATTAATCAGAGGGTTATTAGATTGTAGAAGAGTTGTTTCTTATTCGTGGGGGTGATCTTTGTCCTTGTTCATGTTTCTAGCTGCGTCACATGGGGAAACTCCCAAACTTGCAATCAACTGAGAACAACTTGTTAGCCTCCTCCATTGAAATCGCATTAATGAGTTGGAGCAACACGCGCTCTAGATCTTCCCCATCGCTCCATTCGTGGATCTCGGCCTTGATGTGGACACGGTTTTTGCATATCAAGTCCCACAGAGGGTAGTTCTTCCTTGGCATCACATGGTCTCCTTCTCTTAGCTTTAAGCTCGGGCAGAAATCTCCGGTCCCGTCTCCTAGGTAGATGAACTTCTTCTTCCCCTCTTTGGCTACAGAAGCCTGTATTCTGTCCATTATAAAACCCTGTGAAAAAAAAGAGATTAGACTCTGTCAAGAGATACGTATTCACTTAGACTTGGTATACTCATATCCTTGAGCACAACAGCATCTAATATCATTTTGTATCTTCCTCTACCCATAGCATTACTGCCAAAAACTAGGATCCGGGGACTCAATCGTCCGTTAGGGATGGAAGGCCCTACTGACCGATTCGGCCATCCAAACGTGTTTTGGACGGCCCAAATTTGACGGGATTTAAAATACCCAAAACACCCTTCGGCACCCCTCAAATCTGGACCGTCCAAAACACATTTGGACGGCCGAGATACATATTCACTGTAGAGTCATAATAATAATTTACGTGACATAACATGCATACATGCACATGTATTTTCCTGATAATTCAGATGTCCGGCCAGTTTACATACACGTCAACTAACATAATTGTGCGCGTGCTTAATAATTGATTGAAAAAACAGAAAATTGGTCTAAAGGCCAAGTTTAGGGCTTTAAATGGTGTTTAATCCAGTTTAACTTATTTTAATGCTTCTAATACATTGATGGAAAAAATTTTAGGGCTCAAGGACAACATTAGACAAAAATACCCTTAATGAACCACACAACTCACGCTCACCATGCGGAGGGATTTCCTGCGGACAAAAGCAAAGGAATTTCCCCTGGACAAAAGCAAACCCCTATAATGGGGAGGAAAGCGTGATGTGACCCATCACATAGTAACCATTGATATGACCCATCGCATAGTAACCATTGATACCCTGACAATTGTGATGTCACCCGTCACATGCCCAATTGCCCCACGCCGCCTCCTCTCTCTCTCTCTCTCTCTCTCTCTCTCTCTCATGTGGGACAAAATTGATGAGACAAAATTAATTTCTCTACTTTAATTTTTGGGGTGGGTTCAATTTTAGGGGTTTAGGCTCTTTGGGGTAGGGTATAGTGGGTTTAGGCACTTAGGGTACACTTTCCAATTATAGGATTTTAGTGGTTTAGACACTTTCTTAGAGTACCCTAGTGTTTTAGGCACTTTCATAGGGTACCCTAGGGTTTAGGCACTTAGGGTGCACTTTCCGATTTTAGGGTTTTAGTTGTTTGGGCACTTTCATAGGGTACCTAGTGTTTTAGGCACTTTCATAGGGTACCGAAGGGTTTAGGTTTAGGTTTATGGTGCACTTTTCAATTATAGGGTTTTAGTGGTTTAGACACTTTCTTAGGGTACCCTAGGGTTTTAGGCACTTTCATAGGGAACCCTAGGGTTTAGGTTTAGGCACTTTCATTAGGTTTGTGGGTTTAGGCAATTTCATCGCTAATGGGGGTATTTTTGGAATGTGTAGGTGATTTGTCCTCTTGGCATTAAGGAAAAAGTTGATGTCCTTATTGCAATAAAGACCCCTTTACTATGTCCTCCCAAAAAACGGACCCTTGAAAAAAACTAACCATGAGGGTGTTCCAGGGCATGGTAGGGAGGAGTTGGTTGAACAACTCGGTGGCGCGCAACTTGTCGACGACCCAGTTATCGCTATCCAACTCGATAATTGTCTTGTCGAAGTCGAAAACCACAACAATCCAACATTGCAAGATCACGGAGAAAGATTAAAGTTTGGTAACTTCCGAGTAGCAGATACCATCCAACAAACTACAAACTATACATGATTTAATGAGTCATTCGCATGAAATTTGTTTTTGCCGCGTCTTCTAAGTCCTCTTGTTTTGCAACAATTAGAAGCATGCCATTATGTTACAGGAAGGTTTCTTGACAATTTATGATTCTGTGGGTCTATTCGCCAATGTTTAAGCCTCTTTCTTCACCGGTTCACCCCCCTTGTGGAAGGCCATGATTTACATAAAAAAACTTTCAGAAAACTCGAAATTAGTATTTCCATTTTGATCAATGAAGAAGTCACATATTAACTTGTCCTCTACTAAAAGATACAGAAGACAAGGGTAGAAAACCCGAAATCAGCTAGTTTTGGCATCGACATACATACGAATCTTATAAACACTAATGTGGGACTGAAAGAGCTTTGGGCAAGGCTTCGCGGGCAGCCATGGGGATACTCCCAAACTTGCAATCAACTGAGAACAGCTTGTTGGCCTCTTCCATCGAAATCACGTTAATGAGTTGGAGCAACACGCGCTCCAGATCTTCCCCATCGCTCCATTCGTGGATCTCGGCCTTGATGTGGACACGGTTTTTGCATATCAAGTCCCACAGAGGGTAGTTCTTCCTTGGCATCACATGGTCTCCTTCTCTTAGCTTCAAGCTCGGGCAGAAATCTCCGGTTCCGTCTCCAAGGTAGATGAACTTCTTCTTCCCTTCCTTGGCTACAGAAGCTTGTATTCTCTCCATTATCAAACCCTGTGAAAAAAAATAAAGATCAGTACTAATAACCAAACCAAATCAACCGAGCCTTATGTCCAAATCAATTGGATCAGCCAATCTTTTGTTCATTGAGCACAACAGCATCCAATATCATTTTGTATCTTGCTCTCTCTGTAGCATTACTGCCAAAACACCCTTCGGCATCCCTCAAATCTGGGCCGTCCAAAACACTTGAACGGCCGAAATTGGGACGGCAGAGTCCCCGAGTTTGATACTATCAACTATCTTAATTACTGCATCTACAACCGTATGGTAAATGCCAATACTCAGCACTAATGATCACTAGAAATCATGGAATTGAGCGAGAACAAATTTTTTTATTTAGTGATATACCTTGCACATGTTTGGAGGACAGAGGTCGCAACCATGGGGAGATGAGTGAAAATCATGGTAAGGCAAAATCCTCAATCTGCCTTCATCATCCACATAGCTCGTATTCGTGTTGATTTCAGTGAAACAATCCCTCAGCCCTAAATGCTTCAAAATCGTCTCGATAAAAAAGAGATTTGCATCACTTACTACCCTCAAATCACACCTGAAATTCATTCAGAGACACAAAAAAAAACTTAGCTTTCTTGGGGGAAAAACAGGGGAAAAGATGACCTCTAGAAGAACTTTCAAGTACAAGAAAATTATACCCTAAAGCATGAGCTGCTCTAATGGCGGGGACGACACGAGGGTGGATCGGAGCCCGTTTCAGAACCTCCGCAATGTCGTCGATGGTTTTCCCTCGTGAATGAAGTTCTCCCATCATCCTATCCTGTATATATGAAACAGAGCAAGAACAGAGTAAGACTCTGTTTTTTGAAGTTCAAAAAAGTCAAAATTAATTTTGACTATGAGTCATACTAATAGTTTACATGACATAACGTGTTTTTTTGATAATTCAGGTGTCCGGACCAGTTTACATACACGTCAATCAACATATATGTAGATAAATGTACACGTGCGTAATTGATTGAAAAAACTAACCATGAGGGTGTTCCAAGGCATGGTAGGGAGGAGTTGATTGAACAAATCGGTGGCGCCCAACTCGTCGACGACCCAATTATCACTATCCAACTCGATAATCGTCTTGTCGAAGTCGAAAACCACAACAATCCCAGCCATTCTCAGATCAAGAAACGAACCAAACACCGCCTGTAGAATTCCTCCAAAGAACAGGGAACTGGGTAAAGAAGAATTACCCAAGTTTTAGACACTAAAAAGAGAGAGCCTTGTAATTTCTTTGGTTTTTGCAGAAAAACACCCAACGCGCTAGGGTATATATAGGGGGCTTTGGGGAAAAAGGGGTGGTGAATTTTTTAAGATGCCAATGGAATATTACTCCGTACTTGGAATGAATTTGTGGTAAAGGTGGGAAAGGAAAGCCTTTTGGATTCAGAGGAGGCCTTTTTTCGGTTGGCCTCTGGCCTCTGGCCTCTAGAGATTTCCTTATCCCCATAGGACAATACCAGAATATGAGGGAATATTCGGGGTAGTGGGCAATTGAAGGGAATTAAGGCGTTGTTCTCCAATAGATTTTAGGTACATTTTATGAAAATCTCATAAAATGAACATTTTATGTAGGTGTGATAAAATGGAGTTGTTTTCCCAACTGATAAAATGTAGTGGTTTTCCTATAGATTTTAGGAGGATTTTATGAAAATCTCATAAAATCACTTTTACATTTTATGTGTTGAGATTGGAGTGTCATAAAATGTGAAATTTTATGAAAGAAAAATCTGTTGAAGAACAAAGCCTAACCAACCCAGCTGGAGAGATTATTTAGTGATCCTGTCGCACCGTCACGTGATGCTAGTTGAGTTGATCTAATTTTTTAGGAGCTTTTTGGGATTTTTTTTTCCTCTTAATTTTTACTATAAGATTCGGTTTTTTTGTTTCGTCGTATTTTTTTTTCTCAACAAGAGGGATCAAAAAAGTAAAGAAACGTAGGTCAAATTTGGAAAAAATTCATATAAGACGACAAAAAAAACCAAAAAAATTATGTCTTTAAGTTTATGTTTTTCCCATTCCTCTTGTCGTATTGAACAACGTGGTATAAAATTATACCCAAATCTACTTAAAATCAATAGAGAAAGAAAAAAAAAACGTGTTAAAAAGCCTTAAAAAGTTAGGCCGAACGAACACGTTGGGATGTGACCTACATTCTTGTCTTACTCCATCCTAATTTCTGGAGCACCATGTGACCGGACAAGGAGTACTTGCAGTGCACTAGGTGCATGGCACCGTGCCATGGACCTCATCTGACCGTTCGTTGTGAAAATGCACGGCTTAAATCAAATTCAAGTAATGGCTCTCAAATAGAGTTGGATTTGATCTGAACCGTGTATACATTTTTGCAACGGCCGGCAAGACGGGTTCATGTAACAATTCAGAGGCATTGTATAATTTTTCAACCAAATGGGAAACGCACTTCCTAGTTCCTTCCTATTTCCAGGGAAATTGGGAATATTCGGATAAGGTACCGGGCGGCCAACTTTTTGATATTCCGATTACTATGAATGGGAATACAGCTGGAATCTCCCCCAATTAATTACTACTTAACTAGTGAAAAATTGGAATTATACTACTAATACAATTAATTCTTAGAAGAAGTGAAGGAGAAGTTGATATTTGCTTTCTTGGTGTAGATAGAGAGACAAGAAAACATGAAACCAACATTCTTAATTGCAATGTCTTCTTGCGTGTAATATATGCTTGGAACAATGCCACCTGCATATAAGTTTCTTATACACACGTGTTGATACATTTGCGACAGCGACCGTCTAAGAGCATTCGAACATTCGGTGTAGCATGTTTTATGACTCTATGATCGCCACATTTACACGTCTGGGTTAGAGAGATTACTTAAAGAAGAAAGTTGATTCTCATGCGCCTCGATTGGTTATTTTTTTCGATTAAAATTATTTTCATTAAAAAAAATTTAAAGTTAAATCTTGACTTCTTTAGTAATTAGATTTTCCTAATCACCTTATATACTCCTCTATACATTAATACACACACACATATTACCTATACTAATATACAAATAGCTAAAACCCTAAATTCTCTCACCTTCCATCAACTCCTCCTCTCACATCCAGCACCTCCCATCACTCCTCCACCCCTGCAAACAAGTCCTCCTCCTCCAGTCCCTTATCCCGCCACCATCACTCTATCAATTTATCCAAAGCCCATGCCTCACATGGGTTTTTTTTGGTTGTTTCTTTCTGTTGGTGTACGTATATGCAAGAAGTGTTAGTTGTTAGTAAATGTTAGAGAGACTTGAACCTTGATTTAATGCCCGTGGATATAGGTGCCTTCTAACTTGGCTACCACTCCACTTGCCTCTCACATGGGCTTTGTCCCCCACCATTCGGGTTCATACGCCAAATGTGCACAGACAAACTTTCCAAATACTGCATTTGTTCATGATTTAAGTTATGAGCACTGTCAGGACACAAATTCAAACAAGTATATTTAGAGTTGACCGATGCACGTTAGTTCCACAAATATTTTTTTGAACAGTTCTAGCTAGACATATCAATTTATGTATCAGAGTTGTTCGATGCACGTGAAACCCATATTGAGTGGCCTAAATATATTTTTATCCAAATATTTGTATCTGAAATGTTATTAGTATTAGGTTATTGAACACCCAGATAGCAATTTGCAATGTGTGGAGATTTGGAGGTTTTCTTTCTTGTTTTTGCAATAGTTCCTCGATGAGTGGAGGTGTGTGGTCCTCTTGTGGTGTCTTCTTTCTCCCCGGATGGAGACTTCCCTTTTGAAATGGGTTTGTGAATTGAAGACTGATTCAATTTGGTTTGCTCTTTGGTGATGGTTTTGGAGTTCGAAATGTACCTTGTTATTTGATATCAGTGGCGGATCTAGAAATTCTGATGAGGGTGTTCACAAATTCTACTATGGTCCCTCTAGAAATCATAATTGTACATTAAAAAAAACTACTAATATCAACAATGCCATTCGAGTGCACAGATTGCTCTTATGCTAAAAAAACTTATTTCAACTGTTGCAATAGCGACATGAAGAGTCAATACCAATGTCACAAGCTGATAGACCAATCTATATGACATGCTTATTTATAATGTATACTATAGTGGACCAATAAGGCACTAAAATCACATAAGTAAAACTCCACTCACCAAAAGTTTCGAGGATTGACGGTTCAGAGATCTCGAGGGTTCCTCCGGCGTTTACCTGGTCATTGACTTTGGCATCGCTGGTGTTTTCTTGATTCTCTCCATTTTCATTTTGTACAGGTTCTAGTGGACCATAGATTGTGGATTGAGCTAAGTTTGGACCAAGATTTGAATGGGTGGGCTAAAAAAAAATTATGGGATGGGCTAAAATGTATTCGTTATTGGGATTGGATGTTCAAACATTTTCAGGTAGGGTGTTCAAACATTTTGATTAGGGTGTTCAAAATGACAAAAAAAAAATTAAGAAAAATTTACATGTATTTCTTTTATAAAAAAAAAAATCAGAGTCTTTGGGTGTCCACCCTTGGCTCCACATGGAGCCGCCTCTGTTTGATATTTTGTAAATACAATATAATTATGTCCAGTGCTTTTGAAGGGGAAAAAAAAAAATCTTCTACTACGAGCAGGAGTTCTAATTAAATTTTGACAAAATTATTTACTGTACTACTAGAAGTGGTATCTATTTTGAATTTTAACATAATTGGCAATGTTTTCACGTAACAAAATTGCTTCGGTACTCACTGGCAATTTCTTTTATTTAAAGTGAACATGTGCCAAAATAACTTTAATTAATTAAAGAAAACTACAATTCAATATTACTTTGATTTTGCCAAAATAACTTTTGAACGATTGGAATTGCTCATGACGACATGCATTGCTTAAACCCACAAGAAGACACCTAAAATGTGCTGAGATAAGAGATGCCTACACAGTGATACACGTCGGATATGTCAATTAATATTGGAGAATATTTGTTAGAGAAATCACTACACACACAATAATGGAATACGAAAACCAGGGCCGGCCTTGAGATTCTCAGGGCCTAAGACGAACTTGTAAATTTGGGTCCTATGTTTTCTTTTTAAAAAAAATAAAAATAGAACTAACCTCAAAATGATAGTAGTTATTTCGTACCATATATATATATATATATATTTCATGATTCATCCGTTGTTTCGAAAAAAACTAGTTTTTGGTCATATTATTTTTTGCACCAATAAAAAAAATACTATCCCTTTGAAAGTGTGAGTTTGTGAGAGGGGAAAAAAATAGGCCCAGGAATTGAACCAGGTATCTCTTGGATAGAAAAACTAAACTTTTTCACTAAACTAGCTAGCTCATCAATTATGTAAGTGATAGATTAAGTATATATTCTGTACCTAGGTGTACTTATCCGAGACCCTAATTTTGGGCCAAAATTCGGGGGCCTAAGATAGCGGCCTTACACGCCTTAGCTCAGGGCCGGCCTTGACGAAAACAGTAAATAATCGACACAGGAATTTACATGGTTCCCCAAAATTGAGTACCTCCACGGGACCGAGCAAGTCTGTTTATTATGATCGAAATCCGGTGGGTCACGTCGCTCCGCTCGGCATCTGGCCTTTCATTAGAACTTCTCGGTACCTATCCATATGAGCCACAAGCTCCAACAATATTCTTTTCTTATAAGCATATGTCCAGGCCAACCTACGTGCGCACGTGTAAACTAATTCGGGGACCCGGAAGTTAATACCTGAACTGAGTATGATAATATTATACTGTAGTATTTATTTGAACTGAATTTTCTAATAGTATATTAACACTCACACAAGTGTCGCGAATGAAAAGGGGCCGATCGAAAGGCAAGGAATTAGGCATGGCATTGGATAAGTGGTATCTAGAATATGCTAATTCCGGAATTATATTATCCAACCTAAAAAACGGACTTAGGTATAGATTCCACATCCACGATTTCATGAATAATTAAGGTCCACAATCTCCTAAGAACAATCTTTATCATATCACGTGGCTGTTGGAATCTTTCTAGTGTTTTTATTTTAAAAAAACTCAAAGGTAATACAAAATACAGAAATGAACTAAAACTACATTAATCTAGACACGAGGATATGTATATGTTAGACCTACTCAACGCGATAAAAACTTAGGACATGTGACTGGCTGCTAGCTCGCTCGACTCGTGCAGGGCCGGCCCTAGGGTGAAGCCGGAGGTGCGGCCGCTTTAGGGCAACACAATTTAAGCAAAATTTGGGGCCATTTTCCATATAAGACATACATGAATATATTAGAAATTTGTTATTCTATAATCTAGCGCATGGTCAGTTCTGGCATCAGTGGTTCAATGGAACTCATGTTTATTTATTTTAGTTAGATTACGAAACTAAAATACCATAGTTAATGTTTTTTATCTTATATTATTAGCTGTGCACGTATATGGAAAAAAAATTTGTTAAAAAAACCTAGGGCCTATTTTGAAAATTCGCTTTATGCCTCCAAATTGTTTTAGTCCAAAATATCAAGGCCAGCCCTGAACTCGTGCATTAAACGAGGGAAAAAGAGTTACTAGAAAAAAACGAGAACAAATATGGACAGATAATGGACTACTTTTTTTTTTAGCCAAAAAAAAGAGAGAGAATATCCATTCAATCCAACAAAATCGAACCCTTATACAACCTACCAAAAAACCTACAAAAACAGCAACAAAAAAAAAAAAAAAAAGATACCGAAAATACAGAGATAGAAAGTCGCCGGAGCTTCGCCGGAGTTGTCACGTTGCCGCCGATGATGGAAGTCTGGATCTGGAGATCCCAGATCCGGTTTCCCCTTGCCCAAAAATCCTCTCAGATAATGGACTACTTAGATTATGTAAGAATCAGAATCTAGCTATGGCATTTATGCTATTCTCAGTGCAAATGCAGTGTACCTTGGTCAAGATAATATAAAAGAAAAAGAGGAAACGACATTGCCACAAGTGGACACTTGATGTGGATTAGCATGATAGCATCTCAACAAATTTTGCAGCCGTTGCTTTACAAATTTCCTTTGTTGTTTTTGGGAAATCTTCTGCGTTGTACGATACTCCCTCCGTCTCGATTTGTTCTTTTCTCTTTTGACCCGTTTCGGCCCAATTTGTTGTTCTTTCGTTCTATTCCAATTGGATAGAAATTTATATTTACCATTAAATTGATAATACGTTTTACATGCAATATGGTTTGTGTCATTATTAATAGAAATCAGGCAGTTTGTTCAGCTTGGCTTGTTTGTTCGTTGGCGTCGCTTCTCTTGGGTTATCTAGTGGTGGATCAGTGGTTTTGGGTGGTGGTGGCTGTTAGGTTTGGTGGTGGCTATCAGAAGCTCCGGTGGTGGATATTTGCATATTGCTTAATAGAAATTAGGTAGTTAGTTCAGCTTGGCTTGTTTGTTCGTCGGCGCCGCTTCTCTTGGGTTATCCGGAGGTGGAACGGTGGTTTTGGGTGGTGGTGGCTATCAGAAGCTCCGGTGGTGGATGATTTGCATATTGCTTTAAGGTTAGGTTTTGGTTTTCTTGGGGTTGAGCTTTACCCACTTGTTTGGGCTATAGGCTTTTATGTGATTGATTGTTTATATGGTTTTATTGGCCTCGGATGTATTTTCATTGTTGTATATATCAGGACATTTCAGACCCATAGGTGTTTGGGCTCTGCCCATTGGGTGTTCCAACTTTTGGTTGGATTTTTTCTCTTTCTCGATATATCCGTTATAGAGATTCTTAAATAAAATTTTGTTTGCCGATCAAAAAAGTTAGTTCAATTAAATAAAATTTTAAAATCACATGTAAAACTTTATAAATTAAAAGTTATATGTATATAAAATAGCACAAAATACTAAAAAAGACTAATAAATTGGGACGGATAACGTATAAATTACAAGACAATATAAAGTTGCTTTATTTACCTATGTCATGCCTCGTTCCTAACGTGAGACAAGCAGTTGAGCATCAAATGATATTCACGTGGTTTTGTTGAAACCATTTTTGTTCCACACCAGTTTTTGGTGAAACCATTTTTGTTCTACACAGTAGTATTAGCCTCCTAAAAATAGTAAGAGTATCGAATGATACAAAAATGGCGCCACGGTAAGCTCATAAAGACAATAGGAATAGTACCGAACGATACAAAGTGGAATCGAGTGTAATAGTCAAGATTTTTTTGAATTGAATTTTGACGCCAGAGCACTTGATAGCAGTCGTAGTGGTAAAATATCAACCATAAGGCCATGAAGCAGGCCAAATTCTAATACAAAGTGATACGTTTTGGGAATTGACCGATACGCGTGCAAATTTTCTATCGCGCACAAGTATATCGGGGACCCGGGAATTCCGTAGGGCACTTCTTCTAGTACACTTCCGAACTATCTATCTCCGCAATCAATGGTTCAGATTCGTAGAAGCAATCTTAGCAGTAAGAGTTAACAAACATATCTGAACAATTGATTGTCAAGATGGATGGTCCGGATTTGCACTACAAGATCCCTGATTCCGTATATCGGATGACCGCAAAATCAATGCTTAATGCTTAGCGGTCATCACGTTATCTAGTGGCCGCTATTTAAATTTTTGTATGGGACTATTTTTGCTCGTGAGCTACGACTTGAAATTTTTTTGATGGTTCGAAGTTCCTTTAATTAATAATTTAACTCTTGACCACCATTAATCCACTAACTTTTTAAACGTAGTGTTATGGACCAGATCATTCGAGAGGGAAATTGCCCAAAAGTTAAAGAATGGTGACTCTACAAATGTCGGTCCGGTGATCAATGTCGTGAGGTTTGGCCTAAAAAGTTGTCTGGCTTATTTTTTCGTCTTTATTTGATTTTTTTTTCGCATTTTTTAGTTTTGCATCAACTTTTTGTGTATTATTGGTTCATCTCGGCGAGAGGAATAAAAAAAGTAAAAAATTATGACCAAAGCTTAAATTTTTATGAATAAAGACAAAAATAAGCCAAAAAGTCAGTTTTTTTTTTACACTTTTTTCGATTTTATTCAAAAATGGGAGGTTCTAGAGTGCATGGGATAATCACTTGACCTTTGATGTCAGTCTCTGGCACAATGGCAGGAAAAATCAAAAAATCGATTGGACAAATCAAAAAAAACGCAAAAAAAAATCAAATAAAGACGAAAAAAAATCAACTCAACTTATTTTTAGCCAAACACAAATAACCAAATGTGGATTTACAAATTCATTCTAAATTTCAAAACCACTTTTTATTATTTTTGTGTGATCATTTCATATTGAACTTTAACACCCCGACTTAATATACGTCTATGTTAATAGACAATGGAATACTTCACTCACAAATTAATCGATGCATGTAAGATGATCCGACACCTCGCCAAAGAAATTAGGCTAGTGCAATTGACAAAAGGTGAGATTATTGGTGCACAATAATATTACATGACTTCCACTTTGCGATTTAAATATAGCTATGATTGACTTATCTCTATGGGCCAGCTGCAAGAGGAAAACCAAAGTTGCATATGATGCATGTGCCGCTGATGCAAACAAAAAAAATCAAATAAAGACGAAAGAGTATGCAATTAGGTAAACAACTTATTTTCCAAACCACCACATGTGATTTACTTAATTCATTCTAAATTTCAAAGGTACTATGTTTTTGTTTTTTCATATTGAACTTTAAAAAAATATTTATACTTCTATGTTAATTGTTGGATAATACCTCAGCAAATCACAACGCGAGATAACCTATGTGATTGGGTGATTAGAGTTTAAGATCATTTGAAATGGAAATTGACAAAAGTTAAAGATGGTGCCCAAATATTACATGACTTCCACTTTCAATTTAAATACTTACTATGATTGACTTATCTCTATGGGCCAGCTGCAAAAACCAAAGTTGCATATGATGCAATTTATCGCTGATTTTAAACAAAGCACTAGCTAAAGTATCAATTAGTTAAACAACCGAGCCAGGACTAATTATTTCACAAATTAAATTATTATTATTTCAATCTTTCACCTATCTTTATTATTATTTTTATATTGCCGTTCAAAAAAAATATTTCTCTTGTATTTGTTGGATAATACCTCAAATCAAATCAAAGCGAGTTGATATAAGTAAATTGAAGGAATATCAAAGATAACCTATGTGATTGGGTGATTAGAGTTTAAGATCATTTGAAATGGAAACTGCCCAAAAGTTAAAGATGGTGGCCCAAAGTGTTGGTTTTGTGATCAATGCTTAAGACTTACTATTATTTACTCCATCTGAAATGCGATCTTCTTGTGTGATCAATTTATACTGGACTTTAATTCGGTTTTAAATGGGTCTTTGTTAAAAGAACGACGGGATAATTATCTCACAAATTAAATGAGATACCTGCAATATGGTCCGAACACCTGAGTTATGAAAAAGTTAAAAGAAAGGTGACAATTGACAAAAAGGTTAGATTATTGGAGCACAAAACCATTGCAAAGTCTTCCACTTTTTTGATTAAACAATTACAATGATTGAGATATAAGTAGGTGCCTGCATGAAGGAATATCAAAGGAAAACCAAAGTTGCATAATGATGCATGCACCAATGAGCAAGCAAAGCACTAGCTACAGTTAGCAATTAGGCATCTTAAAGAATATTCTTTGATTTCTTTTGTTTTTGGGCTAATAAACCATTTTTGTTTCATGTTCATGGAATTTAGTTTGGGCTTTTCATTCAAGGAATTGGTCCAACTCAAGGAGTGGTTAAATCAAATCATTCTAATGGTTTTTGCAAACTCATGATGCCAATTTGGCCCTAGATGGATCTTAGCTATGGTGACATGTGAAAGAGGGAGTTGGTCCTCGGAATCATGGACACAACTGAGATTTGATATGCAAGGGGCAAGAATATGAACAACGAGATTTTAATTATTAAGTTTCAAGAATCTAAACATTTAAATTTCTAATAAATAACACCACAATATCTAGGTGTCCTTTTTTTTCCTTTGGGATCGGCAAATTAGATATATAGTATAGTAGTATATGACATATTGAAAAAGAGAACATACATGCCTAAACTCCAAAAGCAAACACCAAGATAGCAACAACAAACACCGGAGCAACAAACAACAATGTAAACATCATCAAAAAAAGCTACAGAAATATCAACAAAAATAGAGGTAAAAGCAGCAGAAACACATAAATATTGTAAAGATATGGGTTAATAATCTACTTGCCCCTTAAACTATTCAATTTTTAGTTAAATTCCCCTCCAACTACTAATTGAATTTACTTGCCCCTTCAAATATGTAAACGTTAGTTAATTGATCGAATCCCTCACTTTCCATTCAATTCATGGACAGAAAATTTAACTAGGGAACTAAAAGTGCTTTTGAAGGGCATTTATGTTTCTCACCTAACAATATATGTGTATATGTATGTAATCTCATCTTCTTCCCCAAAAATCAGTCCCCCCATTCTCCCACTCCCGCATTTACGTCTCTCTCTCTCTCTCTCTCTCTCTCTCTCTCACACACACACACACACGCTACCTGCTAATACTGAAGGGCCATCCTCTTCCCCAAAAATCAGTCTGCATTGTATCCTGGTCCTTGGCTTCAGATCCTCCCTATAGACACCTACAAGGCGTTTGGATAAATAGTTGCAGAATATATTCCATAGAGTGTGTGTTATGTCATTCATATAGGATAGGGCATAGATGGAACCAATTCAACAAAAGGTAACCAACCTCATATGGGTGCAAATTTATTCACTAGTTGAAGGCATCTGACCGGATAATGCCGAAACTACGCAAACATGACATGCTGTAGAAAAGCATATCATTGAAAAGCATATCATAATACCGGAACCACGGATTGTTGGAACTGAAACTTGATTTTGGGTGCTTATATGGTTTAGCTAGGACTTGCAAGCATTTTATAGGCACACAATCCAGTCGCTTTTTGGATTCTTACATTTCAATTCCAATCGGTTTCATACTGATTTCTCTCTTTGATCGATTCCTTTGGAGCTCTGAAGATCGATTCATTTGTCTCTCGTCTCTCTTTGATCAAGTAGGTTGTGGAATTAGCAATTAGGGCTGCCGATTTCTCCCAAAATACACGATTGAACGGATTTGGGTGGAAAAAGTCTATTGTACCCTTTAGTTGGTAGCAAATTAAGATGGTTAGGTTTTTTTTCTTACTTTTTCCGTTAATTTGGATGGATTCGACCAATTGACTAACGTTTACATAGTTGAAGGGGCAAGTAAATTCAATTGGTAGTTGGAGGGGGATTTAACTAAAAATTGAATAGTTTAAGGGGCAAGTATATTTTTAACCCGTATATATTTTTAACCCGTAAAGATATTTAGAAGATTTGAGAAGTATCCTGTGATTAGTTAAGAACTACATACTAAGCCCTGACCCGCATTACAAATACATCCAATTAGTTATATTCTTGTCATCATAATCAATTTTATTGATTAGGAGGTGTCATTATTCGTAATTCAATAATGACACCTCTTAAGAAACAAATCAATGATAACATACGGGCCGGTTCAGACCGGACCGAACCAGCATTCTCTGTTCAAATGACTTGCCACGTACGGGCCGTGGCCTGTTCCAGGTATCACGGGCTTGGCCTAGAATGTCTTAGCCCACAATGAGCCCAATTCGAAATTCATTTGCAAAAATAAATCAAGGGTCAACCCCCCTGGTAAATTTTCAGACAAGCCCAAGACAAGGGAATCGTTGGTGGGACCACTGTTTTGTTTCCATTCCTAAAATACACGTATTATCCAATGTAACTTTTGAGGGTATTGGGTACCTAGTAAATGTCAAAAATCACATCAATATCATGGAAAATGATATGGATACTATTTTTCACCTCATCAACATTGACCCTTTGTTACCCGTTCCATGGCATTGCAAGGACTCTTGCAAAAGTAACAAGACTTTAGACGTATCGGAGATAAGATTCCAGTCAATTTATGAGTAAGAAATAGTAGATCATAATTCGAGATTTTCATATGCTAAATCATGATTTCTAACTTCTTCGAGATTTTCATGTGATAAATCATGATTTCAAACTGCGTGCTACGTTGGAAGGAAATTATATGTATTGAATAATTATGGATAGTCCAAAAACATTTATCATCCAAAAGAGGGACCCCGCAAAAGATTCAAAAGAAGTGAGGTAAGAGACGTTTTTTTCCGCATACTTTTAAGGGGGTGTTTGGTTTACTACTATTTCCATTTCCATTATTAAATTTTATGAAAATGCATTTTCATTTGTTGATGTTAGATAACAAAAGGCGTTTTATTAAAATACACTCTGATCATAGTTCACATATCAAAATAAAAAGCAAATATCATGAAAGAGAAGCTCTCAAACACCTTCATACATTCAAACGAGGTATCCGATTGGCATCAATAGTGGGTGGATTCTTTTTATACATGAGTATAGTTTCATAATGTTATTCCACCACTCTCAGTGTCCATAAGAGAGTCTTTTTCTTATGTTAAGCTATGATTTCTATTGAACCATATGAACTTGTCTAAAATCATATGTTGATTTGGATTTTTTATTACATGTAGAAAAAATTGAAAGGTACGAAAGTAATGCAAATGGAAGAATAAAGCAATGCTAAGAACACAAACGTCTTTCAATGCAAATGGAAGAATAAAGCAATGCTAAGAACACAAACGTCTTTGCATAGATCCAAACATAAACAGATAAATGTTGATTTGTGTTTAAAATTATTTTTTACATGTGAGTCTCGCATGATAAATGTAGTGTTCACACACGTCAAAGGGTTCAGACACATTTATACAAAAGGGCTACAAACGATCCGAGTCAACCGAACTTCGATATGACCGAGCTTGACTCATCAAAACTAGTCTAGCTCAAGCTCAACGTGTTTATTATCAATTTTCGAGTTTCATTGGCTTACAATGTGACTCATTTTATAACGAGCTTAAATCTTCACAAACGAGCCGAGCTTATATAACCAAGATCCGCTCATTCATAAAACAAGCTTAAAATCCGAGTTCGGCCTGAACGTGAGCCGAGTCTCGAGTTGCTCGCAAACAGTCAATTACTCATTTTCCCTTGATTAGTTTTTCAGCTGGTAATATTACCGCACCCCGGAGAAAAAAGAGAGAGAGAATCGTTGATAGAGCTGGGACAGAAAGCGAACACTCAATTGGTCGTGCGAAGGCGGAGACACTGGTTGCTCCAAATCCCCATTTTCTTCCTCCTCCTGTAGAACACAGAGAAAATCTCGTCAATCTATGCTCAAGCCTTTCTCTTCTTCTTCTTCCGACTTGATACGGTTGAATCTGAAACCAATGCGTATCTCTCCGATTCCAAAGCCATGATCTTCTGACGGAACGCCGACACTTCAATCCCAACCGCGGTCGTTGATGCAGTGATTTTTTATCCTTTTGCTTCGGTATCTATTTATTGGCTTTAATCTGCAGTGATGAACGGTGGTGACGAGGGAGAAGAGGTAGCGGCAGCTGCGGCGGGCCCACCGCTGCCGCTCGAGTGGAAATTTTCTCAGGTCTTCGGTGAACGGACGGCAGGCGAAGAAGTTCAAGAAGGTATTCTCACTGATTTCGCTTTTCACTTCTTTGGATCCGTGCGATTAGGGTTCACACTTCACGCATGGGGTTTTGATCTGTTTCGCATCCCTGTTTATTGAATGATTTGTTGATTTATGGACGATTGTGGTGGAATTATATTGATTTGAGGTTTGGAATCGTTAGTGCTGTGGACGGCATAGGGTTGTATGTTTTTGACGAATGCTAACTTGTTATGAGGCTATTGAAGCTTTGACGATGAATTGAATGCTCAGTAGAGTGTAAATATTGCTCTGATAGTTTGTATTTATCGCTCTAACTATTTTAAACCATTTGATAACAAGAAGCATCCATGTACTTCATCTTTCCCATTTTCTTTGCTTCTTACGGGAGACCATTTCATTTTTTACCTCGGAAGAAAGTTGCTTTTGAGATTAATTTCCCAAACACTTTTGCACCTTAAGTACTCAATTGAGATTTTTTGAACACACGATGTAGCAATAGAAAGCATATCATACATGTGCGAATTTCCAAATACATTGCGAAGCTCAGATCAACGGAAGATGATTGTTCTCCATACCTTACTGAAGTGTGACTGAGAGGCTGGTAGTGGCACCAGCAGCGCCAGCACCAACGATGATGATGTAGGCGTCATCTCTGCCGTGACTTTCTGATCTCCATTCCCGACTGATTGGGTGGTTGTGTTGGTGACTGTTAATTAGTCGCTCTCTTTGACATGTTAAAATTTGTTGGATGAACTGTGTGCTACTGGACTTGGAGTGACTATTAGTTTGGTGCTCTCTTTTGAGTGAAGTTACTTGTAACTTTGGTATGAGAATGAGTCATTTTTCAGTTATAATTATTGGAGAAGGTACTCTTTAGCGTGGATCTGTAATTGTTTATCCATTCTGTGAATACTACGTTTGGACTTGTTTACGTATTGCAAGCTTTCTGGTAAATATTAAAGTGATTATGTAGCATTTCAGTCACAGCAATGTGAGGGTAGCAGGAATTTGGGTATTAATATGGAGGTTCAAACACCATTGCCTGTCCAACAACAAGTTTAAAGAGGATTGGTTAATTTAGCTGTTTATTTCCTCCATTTACTCATAAAGTGCCATATCTGGTTTGAAGAAAGCATTATGATTCCAAAGGTGCATTTTACAAAGTAATGAGTCACTAAAAGGTGGCAAAGCCATCTACTAGTCATGAAACATTGGCAATAGACTCAATACCAAATTGTGTGCTGCTATTTTCTCAGTGACACTTCGTGCATTATGTAGAATTGGGGAAATTATACGCGAGAAAGTCATTGTTCAGTTTAGGATATACCCTCTGACAAAAATTCACGCTTAGTGTGCTTGTTTAGGATATATTGTTTGGAGAGAATTAATCCAGTTGGTACCGGGATGCACTTTATGAAAGTCCTGCTATGCTTTCTGGCCATGTAGATTTGTATTTCAGGATAAATGTAGGTTTCATTTGTAGATATCAAAACTTGATTTCATTATGCACCTCGTGTAAGGAAACTGTAATGGTTGAACTAACACCCCTGTGAGTTGTAGAGGTCACACTTTAGGCAAAATAACTGGAGTAATGCCCTTACTTGTTTGGATTACTTTCATTTCTTATACTCGATCATAGACGTATGGTTGAACATCAGAACTAGAGATATGTCTTGCATTCACGTTTCATTGTTTTACACTAGTACGATAGGTTTGGATTAGAGGAGGTACATTGCAATGCCACTCTTTATTTCTGTTGTTATTTGTGTACATATAGGGTTGTAGATGGCACTATGTTATGAGCCTTTCATCATTATTCTCTTAACGAGTTTATAGGAAAATTAGTTTCTGCTCTCAAATCAAGTGTCCCAGCAATTATGCATCAACTTTTTGAGCTGAGTAAGAAATTGTCATCAGCAGGCTAGTTCTTTCTATATTGGTTCAGTATGAAGGGAAAGTATATTGGATGTTGACATTCACAAATATGGGATTGCTTGACAAGAACAAGATCGTCATATCTGTTATTGATACTTGGGAGTTTATATGATTGAAGCTTCAGACCGGCTTCCCGTTGTATAAAGGTGTAATCACATCATTTAATATTGACAAAGGTTGCACATTCTAGGAGCCCGAACTACAGGTTGGCCCACCAGCTGATTGGATAACTAAATTTGACATGCTGAATCCCTTGTACCCTGTTAAAAGCTGTTGTTGGGACTGTAGTTGCTTCGAGATTCATTTATGCATTTCTAGAGGGGCTGATTGCATGGAAGTGTTAGAGCTTGTCCCACATTGGTTAACTATAACCTCTGAGTCTAGTATATGAGCCTGGGCGGCCTCTCCACTCATTGCCAATTGGTTTTGAATTGGATGCTTTAACATGGTATCAGAGCTAGGCTTTCAGAGGATTTTGGACAAGACTCTCTTGGTTATTACCCCGTTGTTTGTGTCATAATTGCACCTTGTTTCGTTGTGATCCCAATGTTGCGGATCTGTTGTTTAACTCTCCACGTGCGGGTCAGGGGTAGCACGTGCGGGGAAGTGTTAGAGCTTGTCCCACATTGGTTAATTATAACCTCTGAGTCTAGTATACCAGTCTGGGCGGCCTCTCCACTCATTGCCAATTGGTTTTGAATTGGATGCTTTAACAGAAGAAGTAGGGGATTATTTGGGCATCACATAATGAACTCGTGCAGGGGACCTGTGCCCTCAGTTTGGAGCCTTCCCAGATTCTGTCGAGGGCCCAGCTTAATTAATAAAGCCTATTTAGGTATACCTGGTCCTAACTTGTGACACCACCTGGATTTGCTAATGCATCTCCATTTGACCATCATCGACCTCCAAGTGATCCTTATCTTCCGTCGCACGCAAATCTCAATTAACACTTCGTTCAAAAACAAGATGTTGGAAACAGTGACTAGGATCACCATGGGTCATTGGATACCTTGTGCTTAGAGGATAAGTGGCTAAGAGTTGAAGGATCATCAAAGTTGCTTGGATAATCCCGCTTTGAGCTCCACCTTGAATTGTATTAGGTCAAGAGGGGCTTTGACCCGAACACATGGCACATGGAAGACTGAATTATATAAAAACTTTTACTTGGGATACCTATTTGCTTTTATCCTATTGGGTAACCTGCTATCCCATTGTTCAACCTCAAATACTTAACGTGGGGACAGAGGGTAGCAAGAAATTTGTGGATTGTCAAACCTAGTAGGTTTTGTCGCCGTCCAGGCCCATGGCTCCAGCTCCTCTACAAGGAGATCCCTTCATAGTGCTATCCCTTCTCCAACTTCGGACATCAACCTAGCAAGCTGCTGCCTACTAATCTAATGTCTCAGAGTATTGCGCCGCATACTTTTCTCAAAAGTTTCACCTCACTAATACCATCGGGATGACTTCATCTGTTGGAGGCCAAGGCATGAACATGTAACTTTAACCTATTTATAAAGAGATACAGTCAGACACTAAATTAACATGAAGAAACTAAACCCGGGTTTGATTCGTCCTTACCAATTTACGAACACTTAATTCGTTTTACTTCCTGTTGGAACCCTTAAATTGAGCAGAATTTCATTCGTTATGGGGATCCTAATTTTTTCAATGTTGGGCCATAATTTGTTGTGATATTGAATGAGCAATAGAGAGTGGTGGAGACAAACAGAAGTAGGGGGGAGGTGAATCAACTGCCTGTATTCATCGACGACTCCACCTGGGAAGAGTTGCAGTGATATGATTTGGACTATGTAAGAGAGCGGAGAGGTGAAGAAAATTTGGACCGTGAAGTCGTGAACTTTTAGATGGAATTGGGCAGGGAGGGCAAGGAGACACTTTTTGAACAATGCTAGGGACACATTTTGCAAAATACTTCAAGGTTTGTGAGAGGGTTTGTAGAAGTATATTGGGACATTTCCTTTTCGTCGTTCTCCACAAACAGACATTTTTTTTATAACTCAGTTTCCGGACCAGCTTACCCGAACCCCTATGAAAACAGTTGAGTAGATGAGTGGAGAGATAAATTGGTATGTTGGCTGGTACCATTTCGATGGTAATCTGGTGGGTATGTTTCTAAAATGCACCTTCCCTATTTCTCCTAAGCACCTCTGTGAGACTCAATTTCCGGTGCATAGAAAGGGAGTTGGTATAAAAAGAAGTGAGTGGCTGTACTTGGTATCATTCCCTACATGTAAGAGTGGGGAACACGTCTTTGGGGAGGAGCCATGTCCTTTTCAGGAGAAGTTATAAATATTACACACTTGGGCAGCGGGGCCACAGCTCCTATAGTCTACGACTGGGTCCGTCTCTTCTGCACAGTAGAAACAGGCTTGAAAAATGCTATGTTGTTTTATTTTTGCAATAGTATGAGACTTCTGCATATATGTGTGGGTGTAATATTTGCTATAGGTTGTTTTACATGTTATTTGAAAACTTGAAGCTAATAGTTTTCAAAAAACAGATTCATAGTGGGATTCCTAATCTTTTTGCTTTGAATGCTGCTTTCATTTTTGCAGTTGATATAATTTCAGCAATTGAGTTTGATAAATCTGGTGACCACCTCGCAACTGGTGACCGTGGGGGCAGAGTCGTACTATTTGAGAGAACTGATAGAAAAGATGTATGTTTGTTATCCTCTGGGTCTTTAGTGAATCTGAACCTCGTAGAGTATGTAGTTTTAATTTCTGCTGCAACAAATGCAATGTTTTCCGGTGTTTTATTGGTTCATTGTTCAGGATGGCGGAAGCCGAAGGGATCTAGAGAGGACAGATTATCCAATTAGCAGACATCCAGAGTTCCGTTATAAAACTGAGTTCCAGAGCCACGAGCCCGAGGTTGAATTCTTTTTCTCCAGCTTTCGACTTGCTGGATTTAGGCTAGTTTAATTTATTCTGTGTCTGTGTTCATCTGTGTCCAGTTTGATTATCTTAAGAGCTTGGAGATTGAGGAGAAAATCAACAAGATCAGATGGTGCCAAACAGCTAATGGTGCTTTGTTTCTTCTATCTACCAATGATAAAACTATTAAGTTTTGGAAGGTGAGCAGTTTGATATTTGTGGTAGCATTTTAAATCTTCTGGTTAGTTGAGCTGAGGGTTCTGTGGCGTCATGGTTAATGTGTGATGGTTTTGCATCTGACAATTACCCAATTTATTTCTGAGGTACCAAGTTTGTTGATTGTCTTAATTGGTGGTGGTTGTCACATTAGATGGTACTTAATGTTTAACCAGACAAGGTGTGGGTTGGAAGCTTGCTTCTTTCCCTGGTAGAGCTTTCTATGCTCAGCATTTGTAGTTGTCATAATTCTGAGAGCAAAGCTCTCTCAGGAAAATAAGCCAGCTTCCCAGGAAGCAGGCAGCTTATGCAGATAAGTTTCACAGCTAATATGCATTGATCACAATTATTTGAGTTTCCCTTCTGGTGGTGACTTGTGTGACCCCTTTAGCGTGACCATACTCCATGATCAGATCCCGGAATTTGAATGTGCTGGATGTTCGTTATTGGCCATGTGGTGTCAGACCCTAAATTTTATAAATCCTTTGAGCCTTATTACTTGTTAAAGGCCTTGCTTAGTGTCATTGACTTTAATTTCTTAAAAACTACAGCAAATCTCCTCAAAGTGGAAGATTATGAATGCCAATTCACATTGGGCTAAAACTGTCAAGCTAACTCCTTGTTTGTTTTAGAGGTCTATGTTAGTTAATGGTTGTTACTGTTGTTTTACATATTTCACTTTGATTAGTGCAAAAAGTGTCTGTATAGCTACATGAGTTTTACACTTTTCGTGTTTCTTGCTTATTTATTCCTCTCACTCAGTGGCTCATATGCTAATTTCTTGAGCTCAACAGGTGCAAGAGAAGAAGGTCAAGAAAATTTCTGAAATGAACCTTGACCCTTCCAAAGCTGTTGGAAATGGTTGCTTTCCCAGTTCAAGTGCCTCTTCCAGCCCTAGACCGCATACTGCAAATGGAGGATACCCAGATAAATCGTATAATTATTTGGGCAATGACTTGTCATTCCCACTGGGAGGCTCTCAGTCTCTACGTTTGCCGATGGTAGTTGTACTCAACTAAAGCTGTTTATTTCCTTCAGTGGTTAATGTTTCCAATAAATTTTGTGCGAGTATCATCATGTCATATTATGGTAATTGCTGACTTTGTGCTGGCACAACACTTTATTTAACCGACTTGAGACTATCAAAATTAAATTGTTCTATTCTCCATTTATATGTGCATATCTAGTCATGCTCTACTTTCAGCAAACTAATTATAAGTTATTATTCCACCACGATCATTTTTGCTATATGTGATCTAGATTTTTTTTTATCTTTATTCAAGGCTATTAAAATTACTCCTTTATTTATTTATTATTATTATTATTATTTTTTTTTAAGGATGTGTATCAGTATATGTTTCTACCGTTTTTTGTTACAACTTAGAAGTAATAAATATAATCTGCATCACTGCATGCATGCCTCTGGGCTGAAATGTAATCCACCGATGGAGATAACAATGCTCATTTACTTCATTAATTGGCCATCTGCAGGTAACAAGTCATGAGACCAGCCTTGTGGCGAGATGTAGGAGGGTTTATGCCCATGCCCATGACTATCATATCAATTCTATTTCAAATAACAGGTGCTTGATCCATTGCTTTTATTGAAGTGGGCTTTAAAGAACTAATATGGTCTTCATATTTTGTTTTTGTTTTCGATTTTTGACTAGGAGGGTTGAATCATGGGATTAGAGTTCTAGAATACACCAGTGCATATGAGTCTGAAATTCCAGTGTGTTCATTGGGAAGCAAAAGCTATTTTTATGTTGTGTCTTTACTAGCTTTCCTTCCATATTGATACTGTTTTTGCTAAATCTTACAAACTAACTTTCTCTCTGTCTCATGTACTAGTGATGGAGAAACATTTATATCTGCTGATGATCTGCGAATTAACCTTTGGAACTTGGAAATTAGCAATCAAAGTTTCAATATTGTTGATGTGAAGCCTGCAAACATGGAGGATCTAACTGGTATGGCCAACACAACTGCAGCTTCCAAACAAAATCACACGTTTTGAATAGTTATTTCCATTACGTGGTTCTGGTCATGGATTCTTCAGTGGTGTCTGGTTTATGAGGTGGAAGAATTTTTAGCTTTGGTTGCGCACTGTATTTCTTACCAGACATTTTTTCCCTTTCATCTTTTGTATCTCTTCTGTTTTTTAAGTGATGCGAAACTAGCTAGGGGCTTTCCATACAGCATAAATAATCAATATGAAGTAGCCATTCCTCATAATACGTGTAGGATTTTCTAGTTTGCCATCTAGCCTGGTTTTGGTAAAAATAGAAGGGTTGCAGTTTGAATGTCCTGAATTGTCCTTCTAAGTAGCGTAGACAGATACAATATTTGGCACCAAAATGACAACATGGATGTGGCACGCTAAAGATATACTAAATTTCACTCATGGTCGTATGTCAGATTGTATTGAGTTAACAGGTAATGAAACATATCATTTATTGAAATAGCAAAGAACTATGTATTCCCTAACTTCAGCACAAATATATCATTCACATTCTGTCAAAACTAATAAAAATGAGGCATCCATAATTCAAGACAAAATAGTACTATCAATCAATACATCATAAATCACCCATGCACTTAATGTTACATTATTTGGGAAACCACTGACACGACATGTCAACTTCTTAGAAGTGTATGTGCTTGTTAGCTGTTCATGAGCAAAGGCTCCCTAAATTTGATCAATGTGTTTGATTTCATCATTTCAGTAGATGTTTAATCCTTGAATTAATAATTTTGAATTATGTATTTCCATTTTGCAGAGGTGATAACATCTGCAGAGTTCCATCCTACCCATTGTAACACGTTAGCATATAGTAGTTCGAAAGGATCAATTCGTCTTATTGATTTGCGGCAATCAGCTTTGTGTGATACACATTCTAAGTTGTAAGTTCCTTTGTAGCATTTTTTGTGCTTTGGTTATTCTCATCGTTGATGTTGACTGTTGAGCTTCATGTATCACACAAACCCCTTTGTACGGCTAAGCTATAATAGAAATTCTGTTGACAAATGTAAGCCAGATGATGATATACTTTGAATACAGGTTTGAGGAACAGGAGGCGCCTGGTTCAAGATCCTTTTTCACCGAAATTATAGCTTCGATATCAGATATTAAATTTGGAAAGGATGGAAGATTTATACTCAGTCGAGATTACATGACTCTTAAGGTTTGAATCTTTCGTGTTAATGGATTGAGCCTTTTGTATGTCCAAACCTTTTTTGATCTATCGCTGCTATATATGTGGAGTTCAGAGGCTTCACTTGGTTCGAACTTGTGGTTCTGTTTTAGCATGCTTGATTACAACCTAATCTGGATCTCATGTCATCTATAGAAAAGTACAATTCTGTTCCACAATGTGTTGAAATGGCATAATCTGCACGTGGAGCATAAGCAGCACGAAATACGGCCTTTCTTCAATTCCAAAATTCCTGCCGAAAATATCTTTTCAATTTTCAATTCTCAAGCTCACTCTTCAACTTCAAAATTTGATGCTTCAACGATTCTTCTCTATCTATTTTTCATCTGCACTTATCTCCCTTACTAATGTGAGTGTGAACAAATAGTGGTCTGGTTTCCTTAAATTATCACAGCACGCCAAATGTATTCACGGCTTGTGCTAATGATTGCCACAAGCTGTGTAAAGGCAATTTGAACTCACCTGATACCGTAGTGCCTCAATGTCAATGGTAACCTGTATTAGCCTGTCATGCATATGTTATGCGGTTCTCCTTCCAGTGTCGTTTCTTTTTGGGATAGCTGAGAATAAAGAGAGGAGTTAAGGCCATTATCCTTTGAAGAGTACCTTTATTAAAGGGAGCATTCAATGAGAAGGCATTTTGGCTTTTAAACGCACGAGTATATGACTGCAGATCCAATGGTAAATTTGATGCAACACTTAGAATGACTGGCTTGGAAGTAGAAACTGTGCTGTTGATTCATTGGATTCTCAGATCAACTGATTACATTATGAGTGTGGCCTGTGGGTGTTGTTCTATTAGTTGCCTACGGGTTTGGAGAAAGGGGTGTTTGTCAGAGTTTTTAGATTGGAGGGCGTTTTCTCTTTTATTTCGTTTACTGAGATTGACAAAAGTAATTTCTGAAAGTGAACTTAAGAACTGCCATTTGTTGGGTAGGGAAATTTTAATCACTCTGCTGAGTGTTATCCCACATCAAAAACCCTTGTTCTAGTATGCTTGGATTTATTTTACTGTCCTTGCTGAAATCAATTTTATGTGGTTTCAGCTGTGGGATATCAATATGGATTCAGGTCCTGTTTCAACCTTCCAAGTTCACGAATATCTAAGACCCAAGGTACTAAAGTCTATTCTTCATCGAATCTTTGTGTAAATAATTTGTTCTCTTTCTTTAAGTAAGCGAGCTGACTTTACTTGTATTTGCCCAGCTATGCGACCTGTATGAAAATGATTCCATCTTTGATAAATTCGAGTGTTGCTTGAGTGGTGATGGGCAGCGTGTAGCAACAGGTTCTTACAGGTCTGCTTATTTCTTTCTGTTTTCAGTTTATTGTTCTTGTCTTTTACCTTCATACATGCAGCTAACGTCCAATTTACATGATCCCAGCAATCTATTCCGTGTGTTTGGTTGTTCTGCGGGCAGTTCTGAAGCAACTAGTTTGGAAGCCAGCAAAAACCCAATGAGGTATCTTCGACAAAAAAAAGTCAAGTATCAGATAATATTGAATTCGCCTATATTATTTACGATCTTATGAACACATTGTTATGCTTTTAGGAAACAAGTTCCAACCCCTTCAAGGCCATCAAGATCTCTCAGCAGTATTACACGTGTTGTCAGACGAGGTCTCTCTCTCTCTCTCTCTCTCTCTCTCTCTCTCTCTCCAGCTCTATGTCAAATGGACTCTTTCTACATGCATTAAGTACCTCGGATAACGCTCAAATGGACTCTTTCTACATGCATTAAGTACCTCGGATAACGGTACAGGATTCGTTTCTGGCATATTTAGTGTGGCCATTTGCATAGCAAGTAACATTTGTTTCTCCAGTTTACCATGAAATGGACTGGAACACCTTTGAAACACCTTCTATCCTATTCAATGAAAGATAAATAGTACACTGTATAAGCTCTGTATAAGTATGACTAATTCATTCTATTCCAGTGTCCTTGAGATGAAACTTAGATGAATCTGTCACTTAGACACATGCCCGATGCCCACACCCAACACTTGCATCCCTAACCTCATCTATCTAAGTTAGTTCACTAGTTATATTTGTATTTCTCATAAATGTAAATCTTGGAATATCATTTAACAGGAGCAGAAAGTCCGGGAGTCGATGCAAATGGGAATTCCTTTGATTTCTCTACAAAGTTGCTCCACCTAGCGTGGCACCCATCTGAAAACTCAATCGCTTGTGCTGCTGCAAATAGTCTGTACATGTATTATGCGTAAAGCAAATGATCCAGGAAGAGATTTTTGTTGTCAGTTGTTCAAATTTTTCTGAGTTGCGGTTAGAGAAAGCTCTTTCCCTTTTGGCGCGCCAACCAGCAACATGAAGATTCAAGATTCATAAATGTGTAGAATGTGCATTAAATATCAAGGTCCAGAAGTTGTGGACCCAAAATGGATAACGAAGCAAGCAACCTGTCTTCGTCCCCGGGTAGATTGCTTGCTTCCACTCACCAACTCCCAGTTTCGGATTCACCCTCCCTCTATTTCTTTTATTTTTTGACCCTTTTCTTCTCGAAAGGAAAGAGGCAGTTATGTTCTGTTATTGTGTCGGGTTGAATTCAGGAAACGTATAATTGTAGCTCTCCTACGATAGAAACTTCGAAGGGATGTCCAAAACTGCCACTAGTTTTTAAGATAAGATGTAATTTTGGTGGAATCATGCTGGGAGAAGCTCTGCTAACATGCAGTGCATAAAGTTTTTTTGGTTTTCTTGTTGGGTTATGGTTAAAATTCTTTAATTTAGGATGATCTTTCGTTTCTTTTTTGAGTGATGATCTTACTCTGTTTTTGTTACGTTTTTCGATTCGAGTATATTTTGTTTTTAACAGCAGTTAGGTGGTTCTGGGTTCTATGAATTCTTGCATTGTCGCTGAATTTTGCCACAGCTGTGTAGTTTGGGACTTCAAAGTGTAGCTGGAGTTTGAGGAAACGCCGCGACATTGTTTCTTGTTTCATGTTTTGACTTTTTAGGAAATCAGGTAAAAACTTGTTTGCTAAAGGAAACGACTTTTTTTGGGTAAATTGTAATACTGTATTAGTTAACTAAATGAAGCAAGCATTCTGCAACATTAGGGGTGCAAACGAGCCGAGTGGAGCCGAGTTTTGTAGACCTTGAGCTTGGCTCATTTAGTAAACGGGTAAAAAATCGAGCTTGAACTCAGCTCAAGCCCTTAACGAGCCGAGTTGGGATAATTTACTTAACGAGCCGAGCTGGGGTAATTTACTTAACGAGTCTTCTTTAATGAGTTGAGCCAAGCTAAGGTTTACCAAGCTTGTTTACTAAAAGAGTGTAAAACTTGGGCCAAATGGTTATTTTGTTAAACGTCAAGTCGAAAAACAGCCTGAAATCAATTAGCTCGTAGGGATGGCAATTTCGGCCGGCCCGCCCAAATCAACACGTCCCCTACCCATTCGGGGAGGGGATTTGGGGATTTTTTCGGGGATCGGGTAGGGGATGGGGATTATTTTTAAAAAATTTCGGGGATCGGGTAGGGGATGGTAATAGTTTACCCAATCCCCTCCCTCCCTCCCCATTCCCCGCCCCTCCCCGCATCCCCGTTCACATATATATATATATTATAAGTTTTTAAAATTTATTTTCCACCAGAGAGAGAGAGAGAGAGTTATGACTTGCTTACGAGTGTATGAAGGCAAAAATGACAAGAATCATGACGAAGCCTCAAGCAAAACCTCCACCCTCTACAGGATAGTGATCTCGGAGAAAATTTTTTTATTTTTATAGGAAGAGAGGTAATATTTCAATTAAAAAAAAAAAAATCTACACAGAGAGCAACCATTTTTGGACCATTAAAAAAAAATTGTTAAATTAAAGGTGTTTTTGAGTTAAATTTGGTAAATTTGTCGGGGATGGAGGAAATAATGGGGATTGGGATTGATATAGGTTCGGGGATGGAGGTAGTGGTATCCACCTCTACCCTCCCCATTGCCATCCCTATTAGCTCGGTTCGTTTGCAGCCCTAAGTGCGAGCAAGAACAGTAGCATAACGGACCATGATAATGGAACTACTAATCATGCACCCGCCTAAAGGAAACGACTTGTGTTGTCTGTGGTCCAGATTCCAGTGTGTAGTTTCTATGATCCAGTCGTCCAAAAGTATTTTTAATGAATCAATGATTTGCTAAAAGTATCTAAGATTATCTACAGAATAATCACAAGAATCAATGCTTCTAAGTTCTAAGCATACCCCCAACTTTTTTTGGAGCACAATTAACTAGAGACCTGGTTGGACCAAAAAAGGGCCCTATTAATAGGCATGCTATCATGGGATACATCATGGGATACTTCGGAATTTATCGATTCGTCTTGACGAGAGAAATCTAAAAATTATAAAAATCTAATTAAAATTTTAAAAAAATTCACTAAAGATAAATAATCCAAATTTATTGGATTTTTTTTTGTCTTTATTTACAAAAATTTAGGTTTGGTTAATAATTTTATACATTTTAGATTTCTCTGTTAGGACGAATTTGAAAAGAAAGAAAAAAAAAAAAAAAAACAACGGTGTTGAGTTGGTTACGTAACAAGTTCCATCAGTTTTCATTAGATTTCTCTGTACCATTCTAGGAGCAGCGTTCTTTTTCCATGGCGATTCTTGCGTTCAAAACATTTCTCTTCTTCTTCATAAAACCATCGGAAAAACTTTTACAACCTGCTCTCTCTCTCTCTCTCTCGATACCATGGCGCAGCTGCATAGAGCAGCTTCCCGTACGGCCTTAGTAACCTCCCTAAGGTCAGCCTCAATCCATACGACCTCCCCGTCCAGATCACCATCCAGTACGTCGCCAGCTCCGTACGGAGGATCCCAGCCGCCGGCGATGACGACACCGGTGGGGCTATCGAAGGCGGCGGAGTACGTGATATCGAAGGTGGACGACTTGATGAATTGGGCTCGGCGTGGGTCGATATGGCCTATGACATTCGGGCTGGCGTGTTGTGCCGTCGAGATGATGCACACTGGGGCTTCGCGATAGAGCTTTTTCCCGGCCGCTCCATTTTCAAGGGCCATAGAACAGCCCACTCCACCTGATTTTTCAAAAGCACCACCCGCTCCAACTCATCACTTCGGAAATTCCCGACTTCTGACAAAAGCGGCGAACAAGTACTCTCCCTCTCTCTCTCTCCCTCTCTCACTGACCCACCCCACCATTCAATCTACTAATACAAAAGATATAACCATAAGAAACAAGAATGGAGAAGCCTACTTTAAAACTCTAGACGCGACAAACCCCTTCCAAAAAAGGCCATTGGATTTAATGGAAAGTGCGCACCCTAAACCTTAAACCCTGCAGGGTACTTCGAAAGTCTTTTAATCTATAATGTATTTTATGTCAAATTTCAATCTTATTTGACAAATCTCACTTAAAAATCTATAATACAAAGTTTTTAAATTTTCTAAACAAATCTTAATTAGTTTTATAAACAAAATTTTCAAAATGGAGTTAAAATTAAAAATAGATTGATTGGAGTTAAAATGGTAATAAATATTTGTTTTTGTAGTGGGAGAGTAAGTTTAATCATCAAGTGAAAGGAACATTTTCGTATTGGAAAATAACTGAGAGAATGGTGGATTGCATGATTGGTTGAGATGGCTCTCTTATTTGTGTGTATTTGAAGGTGATCTCCTCCCTTTCTCCATGCTCTACACTGGTATAAAACCCTAACCATTCAATCTACTAATACAAGAAGATATAACCATAAGAAACAAGAATGGAGCATTCCTTCCTCTAGCCCTACAAAATCAACCATGTTAGTTCCTCTTGTTCGGATTTCGATGTAATTTTTAAACTCTTCGTATCTTTTAATCTATAATGTATTTTATGTCAAATTTCAATCTTATTTGACAAATCCCAATTAGTTCTATAATACGAAGTTTTTAAATTTTCTATTTAACAAATCTTAATTAGTTTTATAATACAAAATTTTTAAAATTTTTAAAAATGTTATAGATTGAAAGATACAAAGAGTTCAAAAATTACATCGAAATTTGAACATGACCAACTTTTGTAGTGGGAGAGTAAGTTTAATCATCAACTGAAAGGAAGAACATTTTCGTATTGGAAAAATAACTGAGAGAATGGTGGAAGGAATGGAGAGTTCTTATTTGTGTGTAGTTTTAAGGTATCAAACAAAATGCTCCATGTGGGGTGGTATCCAACTTCCCTCTCCTTTTCTAATGTGACTTTGACCATGGTGGAGCATTCCTTCCTCTAGCCCTACAAAATCAAGAACCATGTTAGTTCCTACCTGGTCGGAGTCGACTAGAAGACACTCTGATGACTAAGTGAGTACCTGAGTGAGAAGGGAAACTCTCTCCGAGGAAAAACAGAGGAGGAAAAAGTGGCATACCTGTTAGGGTTTATCACGTCATATTTATAGGAGAGCCTTCACGTTGAGTGTTAGGATTTCATGTACCACCATTGGGACGGATGATGTCGCCAACATCCTCTTCTCGACAATCAGAACTTGACCACCCGCTTCCTGACCGAACTCCGCGCACAATGCTGCGCAAGCACTGTGTGCTGGGCTCATCTCGGAGACGCGTGTATAGCGAATTGAGGAGTCATGTGGCCGAACCGTACCACGGACGATCTCGGCTAGAGGTAGGGCGTATGGCCAGGACACGCGTCTTGAGGAGGTGATACCACGTCCGGCTCGTATGAAACCCTGATGTTGACATTCCTGCGCCGGGTAGAATCTTTTGGTTCCCTAGCACCAAGCGATCTTCTACTCTTCATCGTGGTCCGAACGTGAGAACCGACCCGACTGAGATGGTGCGGGTCGGACGGTTCCGCGGAACATTCTAGAATGCGGGCCACGAGTGATGGTTGGGGTTGGATTATTTGGGCCTGCTTGTGCTTATTGATTTGGGCTGGGCCGAGCCGCATTGGGCCTAACTATTTCGACCCACTACACTCTGCACCGAATACGATACGATAACTTACACCGTATACTACTTACAACTTACATGAATATGGATTAATTCATTGGTGTTTTACCAAATAATCTTTAACCTCAATGTTTTTGAAATATCAATATAGCCATCAAAAAGTGCCATTCGGAACAGTGGAACGTGATCATATAGAGATCTCTATCATGCATCTATTCCATGTTTTGTTACTTTTTTCTTTTTTGGGTTTTCCCCCTCTCGCTTTGTGTACCAAGCAAGATTTAAGGACTGTACGTTTTGAGTTGGAATAAAGCATCTCACCAATAAACAACACAAAAGTTTTGATTTGGATAGCATATTGAGCTTTGGCAAATACTCAAGTACGAATATTTTTTGGGTGCAAGGGTGTATGACCAAATGCCTGAGCCAAGGTGGGTGATATCGATGGGGAGCTGCGCGAATGGGGGTGGGTATTACCGCTACTCTTACTCTGTTGTGAGAGGCTACGACAGGATTGTCCCTGTTGACATCTATGTTCCTGGGTGTCCTCCCACAGCCGAGGCCTTACTCTACGGAATTCTCCAGCTGCAGAAGAAAATCAACAGGAGGAAGGATTTCCTTCACTGGTGGACCAAGTGATCAAATCCCCATGTTCCTAAAATCCGAAATTTGGCTCCGTTTGCTATAACTTATGTATACAAGTTGGAAGAATGTATTGTTGTACATGTGTTGTATTAATTGTTAAGAGTATGATCAGTTGCTTTATGTGATGTAACCTAGTTTGAAGAGACGTTGTTATGGGTTTTGTAGGGCTCTTGTTTGTTTACAGATCCATGGCCTTTTTTTTTTGTCAATCAATGGAAGCGATGTGAGAACCAAAAACCTACAAAGATAAAGAATCTCAACCATCTGGACAATCTTGGGCAAGACTGGGATGGTGGGATCCATGTTGGGCTGAACAATAGATTGGCCAATTTGAGTGACCTAATTCAAAAGAGCTATTTGGATAACAAATGTTAAAATTTAAGAGATATAGTTGAGTGGGCATGATCCTGTTTTTCACATAATTGTTCCGGACATGAATTTGGAGATGGAGCTGTAGTGGGCTGAATATCACATGATTCGGACCCTGGGCCATCCATCTTGAGCTGAACAATAACGATCAAGCTGTTAGTCAGTGACCGAACTGTACATGGGCCAAATGAGGGCGCATCGCGTTCCGTATGGCCCATTGGCATGACGAGTCTTGGATGGGCCAAAGACCAAGGAGCGACCCATCCAGTGAGAGTGAGTCCAAGTACGCAAATCCGCTATGGCGAACGGTGTTTGGCCAAAGGGATTACCCCTGACCATTTTGTGTGGATCCAAAGTTGTACTAAATGGTCTCCAGGTTAGGTGGTTTCTTTTTGGTCCGTAAGGGCCCGACCCATGAGCCAACCCGAGAAGGCCGTTGGAGGTTTGTTCTAGCACATGAAAGAGGCTACGTGGCAGACGAGTAGGTGTTTCCAGAACCTTCTAGAAGGCCAATGTGGTGAAGTACCATTAGCCATGTCATGTGACCGAAGTGACGTCATGAGCTCGTGCCAAGTAGAAGAGACTTAGAGAGCAAGGCAGCAAGCACATCAATGCCTATAAATACCAAGAGATACTGAGAAAAAAAAATACCAAGAGATAAACCCTAGAAAAGGTACACAAACTTCTAGCTCTGAAACTCTTGTGCTTTACTCTCCCTCTCTATAACAAATACTTGCTCGTCGGAGTGCCCTCTGACAAGTGTGGTCGGAGTGACACTAACCAGGAAGTACCACCGCGGAATCACCCCCACAGGAGCTTACACAGTTATGTAAGTAAAAATTCTAGACGGTGGAGTAAAGTTAAAATCTTAGGGTAAGAACTAAGAACCATACCCCACCCTGGCCATGGTACCAGACTACCAGTAAAAAGTTGAAAATTTTAGATGGTGGAGTAAATGGTACCAGTAAAATTTTAGATGCTGGAATGCGTCAACTTGACGGATAAGCATATGCATCACGGTTGACGAGTGTTTTGAATCTCTTGATATATATGTATGATTGATCGACAACGTTCTTTATATATTACTCCATCAATGATATAAAAGAAATAAGACGAGCAATTTTGATACTATTATCAATGTAGTGCCCCTAACATCATTTAACATCGTAATTTTTTGTCGACGTCATAACTAAGTGTATAAACTTCACATAAATACGTGATTTTTGTGAAATTATTCAACACTCTTGGAGCACCACAACTTGATGTTCTTGATTACTCTAGCACCAGCCGAGGATCCAAGAATCTAGACAGGAGAGTCACCTTGCAAGCATAATTTTTTTTTTTTACAAAAAAATCATAGGCCAAATAATTAATAATATAACAAGAAGATAAAATGTTTAAATTTTGTTCATTAAGCAAAAAAAAGTTCAAATCGCTTTCAACAACTTTTTTTATTCTAATCATTTACAAATCTCCAAATATGCAATATTCCAATGCAATTATAGGTACTTGATCGAACCTTTTAATTTTTAGATTAGTCTTGTAAAAAGTCCAAGCCGTTCAATAAACTCAAAATATTTTTTTGATTGGTCTTGTAAAAAACCAGCTCAATCAGATAATTATAGGTACTTGATCGAACCTTTCAATTCTACATTCAGTATTTAAGACCCTAAGCACTGAATGAATTGTAGAGAAAAGTTTACTAATTGTGTGCTCGGTATTATCGTGATCTGAGCCTTAGAGATTGTAGGGTTTATTGAGAAGACTATTCATGAAAAAGGTTATCTTGAACACAGATCGATAGATATCAATTTAATTCATATTTTTAAAATAATCGTTCCGTTTTGATACCTATCGATGTTGGATCAAAATAATTTTTTCAAGAAATGCTATTTTCAACAAGCCCTACAATATCTATTGTTTAGATCATTGGGAATTTAGGATACTAGCGCACTATTATCAAACTTTTCTTCAAACTTCATTCAGTACTTAGAGTTTTAAATTCTGAATGACAAATCAAAAGATTCAATCAAGTACCTAAAACTATCCGATTTAAGTTGGTTTTTTACAAGAAAATTAAATTCAAAAATTTATTTTAAGGCTTTTGAACGGCTTGGATTTTTTTACAAACCCAAAAAAAATAGTTTCTAAAATTTCAGGGGGGCACGTGATCCCCTCTGCCTGTGGTGGATCCGCCCCTGTCTAGCACTACACATTGTATGAAATTCACAAATAAACGTATAGTCCCAAAGTGATTTGGAACACTGCGTGACTGGTTGCAAAGTTGTTGGGTGACCGGAAAAGTGAATAATCAGTGGACATGTGCAGGGCACGCACAACACTTTCACACATGTGTGAGTATGGGGTCCACGTGTGGAACCCACCCATATGTGAGTGTGTTGTGTGGGTGTTGTGTGAAAAGTGTTGTGCGAGTAGTTTTTTTCTGTTTTATTATACTCGGACACAGTGTGTGTATGCTGACTCGATTGGACAACACACTCGACAGATTCCTACCTCCTGTCATTTTTTACCCCCCCTTGCCTTGCACCTCCCTCTCTCAACAGACAACCCCACATCAAATATATTTGGCACGTCTCTCTGCTCAACCAATTTTATCACATTTCTTACACCCAAAATATGGTTCAATCTGTCTGTATTCTAACCCTAAGCTAAGGAGAAGACTTAGTGGTCAAGGTCATTGACGTACAATTTATTTCCTCTTAAGATATCAGGTTCGAAATCTTTTAGTTGTTATCAACTCTTTTGTAACAGTTCGTACGAGATTTTGTTCTGATTTTAATTAAGTTATCTGCAAGTGAACGATGGAATTGAGCCATCAAGATTAATTGAGGCGTGTAAATTGACCGGATACTCAAATTATCAAAATAATTTGTCTGTATTATTGATTGTGATAGGTGTTACTACCGTCCATTGATGTGAGGTCCGTCTTTGACTCTTCCATTGGGATTTTTTCCACCGAATCTCGCTCTCTGTGTGGACAAAGGTCGCCCAAGGCCGGTAATTCAACATGTACCGACCCCATCGACAGATCATGTACCGGCCGCTCTCGGAGATTCAGTTGTGGGTTACACACAAGTGATCTGAACACTTTTGAATGAAATGGGAGAATTTTGATTCAACCACTTACGTATGTTGTATTCAACTGATTTTTCACGGGACCTTGCAAAAATATGTTTTAAGATGAATAAATGATTTGAATCACTCGTGTGGGACCTAGGGGTGTACACAGTCCGGATCAGATCGAATTGGCATGAATCTAATCCTAATCCGCGAGTCACGGTTTTTAGAAAATACAATCCGTGTCCGGACCAAAAGTCTCACGGTTAGGTTCCAATCCGATCCGCGAGTCACAGATCGGTTCCGGTTTTATCCACGGATTACATGTTACATATAAACAAGTAACAAAGTTACAAATGGTTTAATAAGACATTCTTGTTTACAGTAGTCGTAATCTGGCATAAAAATAAAATCAAGAAGCATCCCAAAGCACATTAAATATTGAAGTGGTTCCGTGTATCATTTTTCAATTTTTTCGCACCAAATTAAAGTACTCCTCGTGTATTTTAATTCGGTGTGAAAAATTCAAAAAATAATACACGGGAACACTTAATTTTTTTATTTGAAATACCACGTTTTTAGCACATGCTGAACTCATTTTCTAAAATCATGGTTGATTTTAGCAACTAGATTACCAAAATCAAATGGAAAACTAAGCCTAAGGACACCACAAGTCCACAAACATAGAAGTTTGTACCACACAAGCATGGAGATATACTATAACAGTTTGGTCTCTAATTATAGTAGAACTTAGTGTAACAATTTAAACCCTAAGTTTTGAAAGAGATCACAGGTTACCCCCTAGTCTGTGTAGTAGAAGTTTGTGTAAAATTGTGTGTGTGTGATCAACTTTTAATGAGGGATCCTCATTTTAAATAAAGTGAGGAAATCATGCTTCCCGACCAAATTTCGACGATCCGAACCGTTGGATGTGTTTAAAATGTGTTTTTAAGGTCCACTACGAGGATTCGTCCAAAAAAAAAAAAACCCGGAAGGGCTTCATCCGATCAGTTTTTGTTAAAAATATATAGCGTTTTTAACAAAAATAGATCGATGAAGCCCTTGCGGGTATTTTTTTTAGACGAATCCTTGCGGTGGACCTTAAAAACTATTTTTAAACACATCTAACGGTTCGGATCGTCAAAATTCAGTTCGGAAAGTGAAAAAATTGCTTGGTCCTCACTTTATTTAAAATGTGGGATTCCTCATTAGAAGTTGATCATATATATATATAGGGTCTTGCTAACGTGTACCTAATAGGCGCACCTTAAGCACACAAACAAACAAAAAAACACACTTCAATACACCTTTTACACTTTTCAATACACTTTCACATATCCTTATACACTTTTCACACATTTCAATACACTTTTTCAACCTTAACGTGTGTCTAATAGGCACACGTTAGTATTTTCCATATATATATATATATATGTGATAAACTTCTTATCTGGACTTTTCATTTCCGGACCTCATGATCCAAACATTTTTTTGGAGATCCGATTCGTCCAATTTACATTTTTTGCGAAAACTGCTTGGATCAAGCTCTTCCCGGTATTTGTTTTTGAAGATTTATCGCGTGGACCTTTGAAAACACCTTCTGAACACATTGGACGGATCGGATTTTCCAAAAATAATTTGCAACACAAAAAAAATCCATTTTTTTCTTATTTCCAGGAGGTGTGGATTAGAAGTTTTTCGTATATATATATATAATAAAAATCTCACGGTCTGGATCGGTTAATCCACGGTTTCGAAATCAAAATCCGTGTCCGGACCGCGAGTCACGGTTTACTACTTTTTCAACCCGTATCCGAACCATTAATCCACAGTTAAAATTCAAAATGCACGGATCGATTCGGTCCGGACCGAATTCACGGTTCACCGATTTTTTGTGCAGCCTTAGTGGGACCCACAAGTGAATCCTTGAGCGGGGCGGTACATGCCTACATGGGGTCTGTGCCCATAGTGCCAAACAGAGTATGTTGTTCCCAAGGACGGAGCCAGAATTTTACTACATAGGGGCGAATCTTTTTTCTAAAATATTTTATAGGGGCGAACCTCTATAATTCATAAGAAAATTTCTTTTTTTCTATATAACACTAGAGGTTTTTTTCTTTTTTTGGAGGGACGACCGCCTCTACTGGCCACCCTCTGGCTCCATCCCTCGTTGTTCCAAATCTGTGTGTTTTAGAGACGTTAAGGGCACGTAACCTAAATATCCCATTACCCTCCCTCTCCAAGGACCAAACAAGGCAGCAAAACAGTTGTTGGATTTTACGTAAACAGTACTCCCTCCCAGAGGGCCAGTACTGAGCTGTCACTTGTTTAAAACACTTCCAAGAAATACCTCTATGGTTACTTTACAGAACGATGGGGGTTGTGACAAGTGTTTCAGGTGATATTTAAAGGAGTTTTACTGTGGTGTGCCCAAATAGGTACACAATAAGAACAAAAATACTCGTAAAAAAAAATACTCGCCCTCGAGTGCACATTTTATAGTTTTCAATTCATTTACATCTATTCTTATGCAGTTTTCATATATTTTAACATACTTTTTCAACCATAACATAAGCCCACTGGGCATGGCACTCGTATTTTCCTATTAAAAGAGCATCTCCAACCCAATACTCTCAAGGGTCGACCTTCTATTGTCAGTTTACTGGGTTGAAAATGAGACAAGAAAAAGACAAAAAGAAAAAACACACTTCAGTGTATTTTTTCACTTTTTATTTTATTTTATAGATTTTCACACATTCCTATATAATTTCCACGTAGGAGTATTTCATTAGACTTTGTAAACCTTAACGACAGTTAAGTGTGATGATTTTAGAATTTCGTACTCTCAAATAGGAGTATAGAATACTATCAAAATAATAATAATTTATAACTAAAAAATAAATTTGGAACACTATTTATTTCTACCCCAACCACACAGCTCTAATTTCATCTCTATTTTTTTTCCAAAACTCAGCAATTATTAATTTTCCTTCCAAATTTTGAATTTACAAACTTAATTGTTTTCTCGTAATATATTCAAGATTGATCTTGTTTTAAAGAAAATATTGGGAACTTTTCAATAATGCTAATTTTGTGAAATACAAGTGTATTGACGAAAAGTTATTTACATTTGAAGATTAAAAATTTCATTCTCTCAAATAGATTATCATCCTCCCTATCCTCTATATTTGAAGAACCAAAATTCATCCTCTCAACTATAGAAGAGTTTTAGAATATGGATTGGAGATGCTTTGAGCTCCCAACTTTAGTTATAGGAGTAATATTTCCATATATGGGACATTCGCTCTATATTCCTTTTTAGTTTTCACATTCAAAAATTCATTAATTTAAAATGTTTTTGAAACGTTTTCACTATCGTTCATGTTCACTTTTAAGTAGTTTATATGTTTATATAGCTGCCATTGGGGTTGGCAACGGGGCAGGTCAATACGGTGGATATCATTGTTTCCATCCCATTTATCTATTCAATTCCATTCTTTGCCCCAATCTCCATTAGGAAATTTTTTCCCCCTCCATCCCCGCCCGCCCTAAAAGGGGAATGGGGACCGAAACCTAAAGAAAATGTTCCACTAATTTCCTAGCAAAACTCCAAAAACGCATCAATTTTCTTAACTTCCATTTTCTGCCATAATAAATCATCTCATATAACTAAAATGTCCAAACCAAAAAATAAGTTTTTTAAACCTTCGATTTCCAACTTTAAGGGAACGGAAACTATTCTTTTTGCTTAGTAAGTAATAAATACTACTCCGTACTAGTATGGGAAAAAGGTCACAAGGTACGTAACAACATTTAGCATCAACAAGTACCCTTTTCATATGTGAATTGTGAAATGAAAGCCTAACTTAAAGCTAATACACACAATTATATAACGGGAATTCAGGGCGAGGAAGGAGCAAAATATATATCCGCCTCCTACCAGTTCCCCATTTTTTTAAAAATGTATACTACCTCATCCTGGAAAATATCCTCGACTCTCCAACTCGTTCGGAACGGAGATCGGAGTGTGTAGGGTCAAATTGGACGAAAGGCCACCCCTAGTTCCCGACGCTTTGATACCACATACCTCATATCGAACCCTAGACAGGTTGACGGAACTTTTTGAACCAACCTGATCCCCAAAAATATTCCTCTTATCGGAGCGTGTATGGTTGGATTGGATGAAGTGACTATACTCATCTCGCAATGCTGCATTTCCCAATACCTCATACCGGGCCCTGGACATGTGGACGAAACTTTTCTAAACCCTATCCGATGCCCGAATTCCCAACCCGTTCGGGACAGATATTGAAAAGAGTAGGTCTAGATAGAATGAAATGGCCATCTTTGACGGATTCGGGGGTGCTGGAGATCAGCCCGGAAATGAGCAGGTCACTGCCTCCCATCGCTGCGATTCCCCATGCCTCACACTGGACAGGTGGACGGCTCACACACCTCCAAAGTACAGCCACAGGGGATAGACAAATGAACGCTCATGATTACGCCGATCGAATAATCCAAAAATGATGCCCGCCGTACCTTCCCTCTGCTTCCTAGTTGCTGCTTCGTTCCCACGCAAGCTTTGATTCTTTCTTAGGCGGCTTATGGCTCATCATCTTGGCTTCGGCTTGGCTTGTCATCATTAGAAGAAGGTGTGGCTTTAATGGACTATTGTTTAGAGGCGTAATTAGTGGTGCGCTTGTTCCTCCAATCAGCCAAGCCAGGTTTAAAGGGATGGGGAATCCTGGAGGGCGGTCCCTGTAGAACACATCCGGATCGTCCATCTCTGCTATTGATGATTCAGATTCATTTTGTTTTTTGACCGATAAGTCCGTTTGCGATCTAAACCATCAATTACAGAGACAAACGATCTGAATTTGCCATGCAGGAAACTGTCCTCCAGAACCCCGGGTCCGGTTTAGTCCCCCCACTCCCCAAGTGAGAGTAATTACATAAAGTTGGTTTGGCCATGTGCATCTCCAACAAATTTTATCACCACTCATTTATACGTGAGACTTATAATAATTAATCTTAGGCATAGACTTCGCATAAGTATGCATGTATGTCACTGTGAGAGTATTCAACCACGATATGAAGATGTGACTCCTTGTTTTGGTACACGAAGATGTGACTCTTTAGTTCATTTGATTGTACGCCTAACTTTTGTGGTGGAGGTCTAAAGTTTGAGGCTATGGAAAAATGTCGAACTCTCTTTTGTTGTTAACTCACTAATTTACCCACTAATCCAAAGGAAAAAAAGAACCATGATATTGCAATGGTTTAAGGACATCTAATAAATTTTGGCCAAATACTTCAGGAAATGTAAGAGAAATAATTTGCAATAATGGTATATGAAAGGACTACGAATCTGATACGGATGATAACAAAAAAGAGGTACACGTAAATTGTTCTAGACATCTGGAATATTGAAAAGCATGTATATGAGAGATTTTAGAAAGTGTGAGAAAATGATTTTTTTTTTCCAACCAGTTTAAGTATGGTTACATAACTTTCACTACTTTTCTAAAAACACAAATAAAATTTATAATCTTGTCAAAGTTATAACCCCTTATGACACTTCTCATAATGCCCATAATTTTTCATATCCTATCATGATCCATATTGTATGCAAGGCTAAGTTAGTAACTAGATAAATCAATTTTGAGAATAAATTAGTTTTGTAAATAGACTCTTAATAACGTGTGATATGATAGTATGTGTGCTTGTTGCAACTTTTAGTGATAATATTGTATTTCACTCAATTAAGCACAATTTTCGATCATCGCCGGCATGCAAAAAGTAATTTAAATAAACTCAAAAAGGTTGATTACCTATGAAAATGAGGATAGATGTTTTGTTTTTCCCATTTGCTTATTCGAATAAATAGTTACAAATACATGTCATTCAATATTAATTACATAAAAAATCTGCATTTAGGCAGAGTTTTCACGAAGATATTTTCAGTATTATTAGACTACAAGTTGTTAAACTAGATGTCCTCAACTTTTGACACCGCAATGTCTCTTCTTTGATTTCATAAATTGTAGTCCAAAAACACCATAGTAGAAAACTGACCCCTAGTATGAACAACTCTTATAAATTGTAACGATAACCCAGCACGTTGGCTTTAAATGTAACCTCCCCCAGTCAACGATTGGATTGATCTTCCGTGATTAGTTGAGACGAGCGTAAACTTCGGTCATTAAAAAAAAACCACAATGTCCAAGGCGTGATTTAAAAAACTGGTTTTTTCGTTTTTTTCGTTTTGTCTTTATTCAAAAAAAAATTGCATTTGTTAGTTTTGCGTCAAGATTTTGTGGTTTCTGGATTTATCTCTTCGAGACGAATCCAAAGAGTATAAAATTATGGTCAAAAGTAATAGTTTTTTGAATAAATCCGAGAATAAACCAAAATAAACTAGTTTTTTTGGATTATTTTTCGTCTTTATTCACAAAACTTTAAGTTTGGTTAATAATTTATACTTTTCAGATTCCTCTCGTCGAGACAAGCCAAAAAATCACAAAAAATCGACCGAAAATTAATAAATGCAAAAAAAAATTGAATAAGAACAAAATGAAAAAAAACCAAAAAATCAGTTTTTTCAAATTAGTCAAACCATGCCCAAATGAGGTGTACCAAACCAAATTAAATGGGGGCAGTTCATTATGTTTCTACACTCAAAAACATTTTTCCCTTTTGACTTTATTTAGTTATCATGCGTGTTTAAGATTAATGATATCTTAGTATGATTACATTAGTTGACATATGTTCCCCTCTTTTGTCTATATTCCTCTACTACAGGCCACAGCCAAGAATAAGGAATGTCTCTCTCCACTGTAATCCAGATTATTTAAATCCTTAATCAGGATTACACAAAAAACAATTTGTGTGCGACTCCACCCAGCTTTTAGCCAATCCCAATTCCTACCAGTACCATAGTCTGTCTGTAGAGTCCTATACTCTAGAGAGAGAAAATTAATAGGTTTCTCTCTCTATATGAATCTGGTCTTCACTCTAGGCGTGCACTGAGAGAAACAGATCATTTTTGCAGCAGAAATCCAAAGCCAAATCTCTGTTCTTCTCTCTCTCTCTCTCTCTCTCTCTCTGTTCTTGATTCTTCATCCAGTGAGACAAATCATCACCTCTCTCACATCGATTTCTTTCAATGGGTTCCTTCATTAATTTGAGAAAGTTTAGGTAAAGGTTCGAAGAAACTCACAAGACTCTGTTTGGATTGAACTTTCTTGCCTTTTTCTTGGAGACTCTGGTGGTGCTCAAAAAATCCATTTTTTTTTCTGTTTGGTCAAAATATTTTGACCCTTTCGTTGTCTTTTTTTCTTTATCTGTTTTGCTTTTTCCCCACTTCACATCGTCAAAAGGTTGAAACCTCTCATAAAATCCAACGGAAAGCCATTTCTGATCTTGGAAAACTCCAACCCTTACACCCCATTAACTCTGGCAAAAAACCCAGAAAACCAAAACTTTGATCTCATCGTCGGTCATTTCTTCACAAACCCACAAATTTCAGGCGATTTTGTTGCCAAAAAATGATTCGGATCTCCAAATCCTCAAACTTTGAACTCAAACCCAGTCATTTTTAACATACCCAATTCAACCCATCACTGAAAACCAAAAGTTCTAGCTCAAATCCATACATTTCATCAAAATACCCTCCGATTCCAACCCATACTGGTGCGTAAACATGCAAGAACCATCAACGTTCACCCAGATCCAGCCCCAATTTCCAGAGCACGAGCAGTTGAAATGCCCACGTTGTGACTCAACCAACACCAAGTTCTGCTACTACAACAACTACAACCTCTCTCAGCCTCGCCATTTCTGCAAGAACTGTCGGCGGTACTGGACCAAAGGCGGCGCCCTCAGAAACATCCCGGTCGGCGGTGGAACCAGGAAGAACTCAAAACGCAGTTCGAACCCAAAACCCAAAACGACGCCGTCTTCTTCTTCTTCTTCCGTGCCCAAAATCGAGCAGCCAAGCGTGTTCAATGCGGGGGTGGATCAGGACCGTCGGATGCTGGACGTCGGTGGGAGTTTCAGTTCCCTTTTGAATGGGCAGTTTGGTAATTTTCTTGAGGGTTTGGATCCACATGGGTCGTTGGGTCAATTGGGTGGAGAGTTTGGGGGAGACCCGAACTTGAATTCGAATTCGGAGCCGGGTCACCATGAGATGAGGAATCCACAGGTGGAGTTGCAGAGTGGTGGTAATAACCCAGAGAGTTATTTGGGTGATTCTAGCAATTGGGGTGGTGGTGGCAGTAATGGGTGGCCTGATCTTTCTATTTACACTCCAGGTTCGAACTTTCAGTAATTATCATCAAATTTACAACTTTTAGAGAGAGGGAGAAAGAGAGTTTGTTTTGATCTAATTTTGTTTCTAAAATGGTAATGGGGTGTGATTAAGAGAACTCTAATTGGTACTTTATTAACTAAATAGTGGTATTTGTGAGGAGGGAAAGAGAAAAGCTTGACATTAGCATTAGGAAAATGGTTCTTTGGTTAGATCTTTTGTGTGGTGCTTGTGTAATTTGCATGTGTTTTAAAAGCAAAGAAGAGAAGAAAGGTTTATTATGGATTGGTTTTGTTTGGTTTTGGGTTTGGTGTGGAGAGATGTGGTATTATCCCTAATGACTTTGACAAGTGTGGTAATGTTAAATGCATATGTAAGCCTTGTATATTGTGTTTGTGTGTGTATGTTTGGATGATTGGTAGGATACATGAAAATTTTCTCCGAAAGTGTCCTTGAAAGAGAATTGAACGGTTCAGATTCACGTGATTGTGAACTTGAACCGTTTATCTCTCTTTCCTGGACACTTTTTGGAAAACTTGTCATGTATCGTAACATTTTTGGTGTGTTTGTGTGGATATATGTGGCATTTTGATCAATTTACATGCAAGATTTGATGTTTTTGGTTGTTTGTGGATCAAGTTATGATCTTGCCTAATTTTGTCTTGGGAGGGCTAGACAGCTCAATTTCTCTCCACTTGGATTATTATTATATCTTAACCTAGCTTTCACTTTCTGTCTGATTGATTTCAAACAACCAATTCGTATCTTATGTTTTTTTCTGTTGACAATTCTTTAATTTAATTCTACCATGGTGGAAAATGAGACTAATGAGACTGTACATGGGGTTGGATACGTGTTTATTTGTACCATGCATGTATGTGTTTACTAGATCTATTAAACTTGACTTGTTTTCTTTAGCTTAGAAATCCAACAATGTTTAAAAGAGAATACTATGAAATCAACCTTTATGTACTTTTATCATTTTACAACCTTGTAACAGTCTTGAACCCTAAAACTTGGCATGATGGATGGAACCCGGGGGCTCTACTGAGCGCTCAGCAGGCCCTGCTAAGCACGTCTCGGTCGTTCAAATGTATTTTGGACGGTCCAGATTTGAGAGATGCCGAAGAGTGTTTACCCTTCAAATTTGGGCCGTTCAAAACACATTTGGACGGCCGAGTTGTGCTCGGCAGGGTCTGCCGAGCGAAGCGCTCAGTAGGGTCCCTCAGTTCGAATGGATGGTAAGTCTTGGACCTAGGGTTTTGCTCCCTTTAAGTCCTAGGTTCGAAACCAGAGTTCATCAATTTCTTTAAGATCTGTCCATACATTACAAAGTCATACTCTAGCTTCAAATGGGACCCGCCTGTGCACGATGAGATTGATCCCGATGAATTAATCGAATTGCGCGTAATAATAATAAAGAAGAGAAGAAAACCTTTTGCAGTCATGGTTAATGAAGTAGTGTACTATAATATTGTTTCTACTTTATAGTACAAGTGGCGGGCAATGTCGTGACAATATTTGTTGTATATTTATTTTCTAAATTTACCACATTTTTTTGCATGGAGCAAGAACTAGTTTTGGCTTAAGCCTTTGATGGTGTATTGAGAAATTTTTTTGGGTGCATTTAAAGGTGAAGATGGTAGGTAGTGGGAACAAGTCCATGTTTGTTAATAGTTGAACGGTCATAAGCGGCTCCTTCACGCGTGGGCCATAGCCCACGATCTACATATATTTACATTGATGGACCATTTTTTTTTCTTTTTTCTTTTTTTCTTTTAGGGGTTCCCGGCCAGTTCACACGCATCTCGACTAGGTCCCTTTCCGGTCCGGATAAAGAAAATTTATTTACGCCCGGACAAGGAGATTCACAAGAAATGTTTTCCTTGCGACCTGACTCCAAAAATCGAATCTTAATCAATTGTGTAGGGAGCAAACTCATTAACCGGACTAATGCTACATGTGGACCAATATAGGGTTTACAAGATTCATCTTCAACCAACCATTGCTGTGGGGCTATGAAAATCAACTAGGGCAATAATACAACATATTGGGCCCACTGAGAAAATTTGATCAATTGTTGAGGGTTTAAATTTGGAAAATCAACGGGGTTAGGACAATTTCGATGGTGATTGATCAATTAGATAAATTTTGATGTGTATTCGGGGTACTCTGTCGTGATCTAGTCCGATGACAAGTGTTATCTCGTGAGATCTTAAATTTTTGGCATTTGTATTAACCTCGTTTTTGGTCATGTATTGGAGGAACTTTACATATCTCAACCCCATTATCATGGTTATAATCTCTCTACATAGAACTTAAACTTACAAAGTCATTGTAGTGGTTATATAACTCTATAACTCATTTGTCAGGCCGTAAAATGTGCTTTGAATCCGAAATTAACTTCAGAATACTCGAACTTCCCTTATTCGCGTTTGCGTTTACTTCTCCATTCAATTGGGCTCGTCTACAAAGAACCGGGCCCCCCCCATAGCGAGGGGCTTATTACAGGGTGTAGCGAGGGGCTCATTACTGGGTATAGTGAGCCCAGTTGACCGTCTATCTCAGTAATGAATGCTCAGATTTTAATCCAAACAATGGATGGCTCAGATCATTTGGAGTTTGGAGAACTTCACACTATCGTTCTTAAACTTACAAAGTTATTGTATTGGTTATATAACTCTTGCGTAGGGTTGCAAACAAGCTGAGTCGAGTCGAGTCGAGCTTTGGAAGACTCGAGTTGAACAGGCTGATCCTCGAGCTGCTCGCGTTTGTTTGCAGCCCTACTATCGGCTCGATTGGGCTCGTCTGCATCTGCATTCACCCTAGTAGGGGCAAAAATGGTATTGTGGGGCCCTCAGTAGTAGTAACTGGCAAGGCACTTCTTCATTTTGTTTCAGAGATGCATTCAAAATGTGACTTTTTACCTGAGTTATTGACTTTGTGTTCTTATTGGTCCTGTGGCTTGCCACCCTACAATAGTAGTGGTCTTTATCAATCATTGACAATAAGGGATCCTACCCCCCAGTAGGAGCATTACCAGTGGCCCTTAACTTACATAAGTAAAATAGTCGGCAAAACCTTTGTGGTCCTCCATTTTCCTGGGATCTAATGCTAGTATTAGGGCAACGAGGTTGCACTGTCCTAGTTTAATTTAGATCTTGGACACATGTTAGGTTGTCGGTTTTACCCCGTTTTTCGTTTTGCAAACAGAAGAAAATTCAAAATTTTCATTGAATTATGAGCGATAAGATCAATCGTGACAAGACTTATGCTTACTAGGACTCGATTATACCAAATCAGACTTCGCGTCTCAATTTTCAACTCGTGTCTTTTCTTATGTCAAGCGTGATTGTAACATTGTTTCAGCAAGTTAAGAATAATACAGTATTGGAGCTAATATGGTTGTTGGACTCTCATACTCAAGCTTACAGCAAGTCTAAGTTTGGTGTCAAAAATTGTCATTGCCAACTTATTTACATCCTGTGTGTGTGAGCAGGAGCACAAATGCACTCATAAAAACGTCTTTCGAAAACATCTAAAATACAAAATCCGCAAGAACGAGGATTGAGAGCGCTAGCGGCGAGTACTAGTGAAGGATTATGTGGCTAAAGTCTTTGTTTGATTGGCTACAGTATCATTGTTTGAGTACTAATAAAACAAAAGTGTCATTTTTTCGATTCGCTGCAGTATCATTTTCTGTTCCGCCAGTGCAATATCAGATTTTAGGGTCACATTGGTTTTCCCTTTGTGATGTGGCAAGTTTGGAAATTGCTAAATTTGATGTCAAATTTGAGACACAGGATAACGTCGTCAAAATTTGACATTGAATTTGGCACGACGGTAAAAAGCTTCCGGCAATTCTTGGTACGTTAATTTCAATCTTAACATAAAATTTGGCACAAAATATACTTGTTCTTATAATAGACTAGAGTGGTGACGCAGCGGAATTCACGAGAAACTAGTTAGCGTACTAGTTTAAACGATGATAGGTCTCGAATCCACGAGGGTTCTTGAATCCATAAGAAGAAAGAGATTAACTCTGATTTATAATTGATTAAAAGCTGAATAATAATAGAGGTTACATGCCATTTTATAGGGAAAACTAGCAAACCCTAGCAAAAACTTACCAAAAAAAAAATAAAGTATCCCAAAAATTGGAGAAACTCCCAAAATTGAAAACTAGAAAGAAAAATAAGAAATTCTCAATTGGAAACAACGTAAACGGAATTATACGCTAAGAGTAATTCGTAATCTAATTATTACCTAAAATAACAAAATTACTAAATTGAAGGCCTAAACGAATGAATTTGGCTGAATTCCACCATCAATCACGATTAGGGTCGTGAGTATTGATCGCAGCGCAATTCTGTTTCAGCCTACCAAGTTTGGGCCTATTCCAGCCTTGTCGATAAATTGCCGAAATTGACAATTTTCAATTAAGAGTTGTTTGGACATCCTAGACTTCGACCGGTCCAATTGATCATAGAACTGAGCTACTACTTGTTATGCATCAAGTGGATATTAGGTTCTCGAACACACCCAGTCAGAGAGATTTCCTTTTGTATTTAGAGTGTCCGAAATTCACCTGAAATTTCTTAGCACAACTGACAGACAAATTCATCTAAAATTTCCTCTTTTTTTTATAATCGGGTGTCTAGACCAGTTTGCGCACACCTCACCTAATCCTGAGAGACTAATTCCAATCCGAAAAGGAAGCTTAGTAGTTGACGACGAGAGCCATCTCCCCTTTCCATCTCTTGAATGAGTTGCAAATATGAGAGGGAACCATATCATTCAAGAAGCAGGCTTAGTGGTGCCCACTGCTACAATAGGTGTGTGAGATTATGGACCATCATCATATAAAACCATCTTTCTTGAAAGAAAAATTGACCTCATTATCACTTCTGGTACTGATTGCATTCATGCCCTTAGGCTACACTAATCATGGTGTTTGTTCATCACAAGCAGCACGTTCAGGAAAATCAAATCATAGCCCGACGTATTCGCCACTGATTAATTCTTCCCACCAACTATTCTTATTTTCCTCGTTTTAGAATCAAAACAAAAGGTCGGCCCAAGTGTTTGCTTCTTTGACGGGACTAATAGTGAAAGAGAGATATAATCTCAGGTTGAAGCGTCAATTGATAATTCAATTATCCCCCTTCTAAAACACATAAGAGAGGATAAGAGTGAATGGATTGGATTTAGATGATGGCAGGATTAATAGGAAAACTAATGCAAGTGGATTATAGACTGGTTCGGATGAAAGAACCACCAAGATTGGCCAAGTCAATGGTATTCAGAAACAGGGTTATGACAGTCGATATCTTGAAATACATTTATGAAGATACGGCAAGGGCGGAACCAAGAATCTAATCTACATTGGGCTAACTCAAACTTGTACATAAATACGTAAATGTTTAAAAATACACAAAAGAAAAACACAAAAAACGTACCCTATTGAAGTTGGACTTTATGATGTTTTTCGAGAGTAGAATTCCAATACCGTTTGATATCTTCAACAAGTTTTTTTTCAATGAAGAAAATCGTCCTCCGTTTGTTACGCAGATTAGTTTTCATAGCTAAAAATGCTCTTTCTGTAGTTGTCATGGTAACAGGAAGAGTTACAGCAAGACGAATCACCCTTTCGATCAAATGATAGTTCTCTGACTTCTTTTGTCTCAACTAATCCTCAACATATATAATTCAGAAATGGTGGACATATTCTAGAATTTCTAGTGATAAGGTACATCAAGCTTGTAGTGTTCCAACTGCAAGTTTAGATAATGTCTCTGTTATATAGAAAAATCATCAAGATAAAATTTCTTGGCAAGAATGCAAATCTTATCAATCTCAAATGATTTAAAGTCATCCTTAGGTTCTAAAGCCGGGCCAAGGATAAGGAGTTCCACTAGTCCCTCATTGAATCTATTATTCAACTCCACAAATTGAAAATCTATTATATAAATGCGGTAATGATGCTCAACTGTGAGGACGTCTTTTTGCTGACAAGTGCAGACCCGTTTTGTAACAAACACTCATATCGTGTATACCAATGTCGTAATGTGTGCAAATTGATTTCACATACATCAAAAGAGGGCCAAAACCATCTTCTCTCAAGATCTGAAGGAGTGCTGTTGAAGTTGAGACCAAGTCCAACTGTCCATGGCATTTAAAATGTACTAGAGGCTTTTCGATGGTTGAGTATTCTTCTAATTTCTGGTGACTCACAACAGGTGTGCAAAACCCTAATTTTTTTTAATTTTTTTTTATTATGGGCTGCTGAAAAGTGAAATCGAGCAGCATACAAGGGTTTCGACCGATTGTATGCCAGAAAAAAAAAATCCGTAATTTATCTTGTATTTCGTTTTGGCCCATATACAAAATATGGTATCGAACTGAATTGTACGATTTGAATCGGGAATCGTGTTGGGTTGTTCAAAGGGGATTGATTAGTGGACAATTTTTTGGGTGGATGTTCATTTAGAATGGCTTGGGCTACACAAAAAAATGAGGTGGGCTATATAACTTTACATATAATTTTTTTTTTCTTTCTTTTCAACCCACCTAGGCTACAGCCCATCTCTTTGATGTTCAGCCATTGTCATATGCATTATGTGACACCCGGCTCTCGAGGGGGAGAGTCAAGTTGTCTCACATTGCGATGTGAAGTTATGTGCTATATATATGACCAAGATCCCTCGCATTAGACGAGCCTTCTCTTCTTGGGGCAATCCATGAGAAATGAAGCCGTGCGCTGGTCATTTGGGCATATATATAGTTGGCTGAGAATACGGTCAAACCAACAAACCCACAATAAACAAAGATAATCAAAATCAGAAAATATAAATTTGAGACACAAAGATTTTTACATAGTTTCCCAATTATATAGTTGAGTACACCCACGGTTCACACCAATCTTTTCTGTGTATCAAATGAAGAAAGAGTACAATTTATCTCGAGCGACCCAAATCAAATCAGACTTCACAAGCCCGACACAGTTACTAGACCGTGTGTTGCACGTGGTTGTTCCAATCCAATTTGCTCAAAACCAAGGTTGAGCATGCAGGCCAACAGGGCAAGGCTACAATTTTCAAGTATGCAATGAACACCACTAGGAATTGCTACAGGGAATTAGGCTTGCCTCCCCGGTAAGTTTCGTGATGTCTCCCTCCTGTAGTGAGATAGGATTGTCTTCATCCTTCTGGACCCATTTTCCTCGTCACCAACAATGATTTGTCAACAATTCATGGCTAAATGAAATGGGAAATTGCACAGAGGGAGCAAATTGCTTTGACTGGACGAACTAACAGCAGACCACTTTCTTGATTAACCCTTACCCAAGCAACATAATGCCCAGAAAACAACACTTCTTCTACCCTTGTGATCACGTGATACTTCAGTGTCGAGCGCAAATGTTTCCGGCACAGTAGCTTGTACTCAGATATCTCTCTTGGAAGTACATTGCATTACAAATGGAAGTATCAAACAGTGTCCGAGAGTTAAGACATCTGGAGTTTCCCTCGCCCTCATCTTGGCCATCCCGCAGAAGCTGAGGCACATCCTGGACGGAACAAAACAAGAGACCTTTAATCCAAGGATAGAAAAGCCTAATCAACATTGATCGATCTTGTCTTGTTCTCGAGTAGGTTTAGATGAATCGTTACTTCAATTTGATGAACGCTCCATAAACAGAAGACAAATTTGAAAGCACGACGGATACTCACAGAGAGTTGGTGTTTTTGTACATTTAGATATTGAGTTAGGTACCGCTGTCTCAGTCATCTTGGCATTGCAGTGAAGCTAGAACCTAAAATCATAAAAGCAAAAGGCAAAGTATATGCCAGGCGAGGAGCTTCGTCTAGGTTCTTGTGGAGATCATCTGAATAGAGATGGCGTAAACGTCCAACTCCAATGGATACTCCACTCGTGCAGAATACATGTAAATATCAGCTTTTTTTTCATTTGAAGCCTCATGAAGCCAAGAGGTGATCAATTGCCCAGTTTTGAGTGCACTGATGCAGTGTTTTTAAGAAAACCTATAAACTCAACCGAAAACTGAAGTTGCCCGCAGAATATTGGCCTTCTGATTTGTTTCCATTTTCCAAGAAAAATCACACAACTTAATGGTGAACTACGTAACATCCTTGCAAGAGCATTTCAAAGTAACTACAGCCATTGATTGATACTCAAACATTTTCAAGAGAATTGCAAATGCAGAATCAGTACGTCGTTAATCGGATCCATTACCTCGGGGTTAAGGCATATTCACCTGCTACAATTCTCTTAGAAACAAATTTGAACTTGACACTTCCATGAGGCAAGGATTACATGTGTCTCGTACTCTTTGAACATTCTACTTCATCTTTTAGTCTGTGTAGCCCTTTGTCATGACACCAAACAGCAGTAGCTAAAATGGAAGACACACACGAGATTTACAAAGGCAATTTGCTTTTTCAGCTTATTCGGTAGAATAATGATAGTGTAAGTCTTACACTCCTTTCACCCGCGCGTGGGGTCAAATTGGTGGGGTTGTGGTTGGTTGTGATTACACTTCTAATCACAGAGTTCGTCTTCGGTAACGCACAAGGTAAGTCTTACACTCCTTTACGAAGTCAAATTGGGGTGTCATTACACTTCTAATCACAGAGTGTCTGCACACTCATTTGCCGGCCTTTCATGCATGTTATAATTTTAGGTATTCAAATTGTAATTAGCATATCGCTACAAACCAAACAAAATTCCATTTATCCTTCAAAATCCAAAAAATTGAGCCTCTCTCCTAAGATTTTGCCTAGTAAATTTTGCAAAATGAAATTTCAGACATTGGTACAGTTCCTTCTTGATTTGGTGCTTCGTATTTCAGTTCTTGATCCATTGAGGAACTGTAACTTTTTGACCACCCACATACTAGTCGATGAAGCAATATCATTCTGTTTGGTCCAGCATCAGTCGCACTCGTTTATGCCTGGGAGGTATACCTCCGAATTTGTTTGTTTTATTGGGTTTTGCCGCTGATCAGATCGCTTGGTTTTTTTCTTTCTGTTGCGTGAGTTCGTATGTGCGCGTGTGCGATTGCTGTGGTTTTGCCTGTGCATGCATGTAGTTGTTCGAACCTCTCTATTCCCCCTCCCCCGTTGAGCAACTTTCCCCGATTGGACCCCTATCCTTTCCGATCGTTTCATGATTGTAGCTAAGGCTATACATGGTTTTGCATTTCTTTATGCCCTCTCATAATACTTTTATTGTCAAAAAGTTTTTTTAAAAAAAAAATCCTCCTGCACGCATGTCACAGGTCTTTTTAAATCATCAAAGTATTTTTGTTGCATGCTCCTTGCATCTAACATGTTTTCTTTAATTCTCAGTCAAGCATTGGCTTTAGGTTGTCCAAAACCAGTGCTAATGTGTGATTGCTATGGTTTGGCCTATGCGTGCATGTAGTTGTTCGACCTCTCTTTTCCTCCTTCCCCGTCGGGCAACTTTCCCCGATCGGAACAGGCCTCCGTCTATTTCGATTGTTTCACAATTGTGGTTGAGGCAATGCTCTGTCGAAGCTTTGTGGACTGTTTGAAATCACAACTTATTAGTCTAGCTCTGTCGAAGCTTTGTGGAGTGGTCGGCTATTTATTTTCAAGTTCTGTCTAGAGTTGCATTGATGATTGATGATGATCTAATCTGTCAGCATTCGGTTTTGGCTCTATGGATTGGCGGCCTGAGAGGTAGGGTTTGGGAAGGGAGTGCTTAATTAGGTGCAATTAGTTGCTAATAAGCCTAGGATACACTTCACAGATGAATAGGGTTTTCTAGCTCGTCGGCAGTTCTCTTCAAATAACCACAGTTGCATTTCTTTTCGGTAGATTGTCTACCGATTCTTAGAGCTCTGTAGTTCGTTTCGGCCATCTAGTTGCATGATATCTACTCGTGCCGCAGAGCTCTCGCCTTAGATGCTTCAGATTTTCAATTTGTATCAGATACTCGGTTGTATCAGTCAGTTTCTGTTTGATTTCAATGTCAAGCATGCAGCTTCTCGACTATTGACAACCGGATGTCTCCTTATATTTCTTTAGTTGTTTATATGTCTTAACTGTGTGTTGGGAGACTCGTCATCCATGGACCTACCGTGGTATAGCAGCGAATCGACACCATACATTGATCATGGACATTAGACATGTAGAAGCAATCTCTTGCTAGGTGTATCATTCATTTGTTTATCTGTCTTATCTTCTTCTTGCTTGTATTTAATGGTGCACATGCACCAGGCTATGCCTGGTTTGGGCCAAGTTTATACTGCATAATAATGAGATTTGTGCATTCCCAAATCCTGCTCATTTATAATCGGGCTTCATTTAATTTGCTAAAGCCCAACTCAAATAAAATTTTAATTTCTCAGATCCGTCCAATAAGTCCATTTATTTTCCTAAAGCATAGTATCATAAATTTAAATTAATCAATCATAACGATTACAATTACAATTCACAACCGTAATAATATACTTAAAGTTCTAAGTTCTTATAAAAATATTGAAAATGGACCTATATATCAAAGTACAATTAAAATACTCAAAAGATGGAACTCTCCATCATCCATCAATCTCTCTATATAGTATTAAAATAAAGTATTATTTAAATCAGGCCGGGACCCACATGCTACTTACTCCAGTTTGCATCCGATCACACTTTTCTTTTTGGAATTTCTCAAACGCAAACAAGGCCTAAGTTCTTATAAAAATATTGATTTATTAAAGCGGGCTAAAATTCTCAACCCAACTTGCCCCTATGAGCCTGAATATTTATTGCAAGCCCTAAAAAAGCCGGGTTGAGTTGGGCCCAGCTCGATCCTATGAGCCTGAATATTTATCCCAATCCCTAAATAAACTAGGCTACTGGGCCGATGTGTAACCCTATCTGTGTTATGTCTTTTCATCAGTTGTCGTTGTTTATATGCGGTAGGTTGTAATAACCATATTATGAAATGAAATTCTATCTCTTTTACCCCCAAAAAATGAAGAATGCAAAACTAAAAAATTACTATATCCAAAAGAGCTCTTTGAATTCTGATTATGCTTTCACATACAAAATATGTTAGTCATACTCAAAATATTTTTACAGACTTTGATCATGCAAATATTCGCGGTAGTCTTATGTATGTTGTTTTCGTTAATGTCACATCAATTGAGAATGACTTATGAAAAAATATTAAAAAATCACTAAGTTTTTAAAAAAAATATCGAAAATATCATGGTGGAAGTTTAATGGAATTACTAGGCTAAATAAAAATAAAAATAAAAATAAAAATATAGAGGTAAATTAGAAATAACACAAAGCATAATTTCCCTTCCGGGTATCACCAAATTCGATTCCCCTCTCCTCTCTCGCAGACCTTTCTTCCCCTTTCAACACCATCACCCACCGGACACAACAAACCCATAAAACCTACCCTATAGCTCGTCGATTCGGCCCCCACAATGTACGGACCCTCCGCAAAGCTGGGCCGCGGCGGCGGAACCAGCGCCCGGGGCGGAAGCGTCGGTAAACGTCCGGTGCCTATCCACCGCCCATCCTCCTCGGGCCGCCTCTCCGTCGGCGGCGGCGGCGCTGGTCCCCGAAACCGTATATCCGGTGGTCCTTCTACATCGGCCCCGTCATCGGCGTCGGGGGAGGAGGAGAGGTTTAGTCTAGTCACTGGAAACCCTCTCGACTTCGCCATGATTATACGCCTCGCGCCGGACCTGCTGGAGGAGATCAAGCGCGCCGAGGAGCAGGGCGGTGCGGCGCAGATCAAGTTCGATTCCAACCCAAACAATCCTTCTGGAAACGTATGTTTCCTTTGAGTTATATAATTATATATAATTGTGCAAATCCTTAAAGTTTGATAATATATGGGATAGTATAAAATGTCAATGAAGTTAAATTGACCTTGGAATTTTTGTGCTTAATGTTGAGTTGTACATACTTTGCTTGATACTTTAGTCACTGCAGTAAATTGTGTTATTTGGAAAACTAGGGCAATTGGTAGCATCAGAAATGTTAGTGAATCGTACCATTGATGGATATCGCAAGAATTGGGTAAGAGGAAGGGGAATAGAATATGAATACATTGCAACTGGTACCTAAGTTTGATCTTAAACTATATATTGTGCAAATCCTTCAAGTTTGATCTTGCTGTAATCTAAGTCACATTATATGCGTGCATCAGTGGGAGTGCAAGCGTGAAAGTGTCTTTTAAAAATATGCCAAAGTATTAAAATTTGCGAGAGCGAGTATTGAGAGCGTGCGCGAGCGTAGAGCAAGATTGAGAGCACAAGTTGCAAGGCCACAATTATTGAACTAAGGTTGTGATAGTATAGAATGTCCATGAAGTTAAACCGAGCTTGGAATTTTTGTGCTTAATGTGGAGTGGTACGTACTTTGCTTGGTGCTTAGTCATTGCAGTGTATCTTGTTTTTTGGATAACTAGGGCAATCAAGACAGGTAGCATTGGAAACTTTAGAGATTTGAACCCTATCTGGTGTATAGAGTTGTTTGGTTAGATTGAATATATATATATATTTGCAGTTCCTTCAAGTTTGATCTTGTAGTTATTATATAAAATGTCAATAAAGTTGAACTGAGCTTGGAATCTTGGTGCTTAATATTGGAGTTGTACATACTTTGCCGGGTGCTTAGTCATTGCAGTATTTGGAAAACAATGGCAACCGAGACTGGTAGCATTGGAAATGTTAGTAAATTGAACCTTGTATGGTGCTTAGAGTTTTTTAGGTTAAATGTTGGAGGGATGTTTTCTTGGCGCTTGGGCATTGCAATTTGTGGTATATTATGTTTTTTTTTGGAAAACTAGGGTAATCGAGACTGTTAGTAAATTGGTCCCTATCTAGTGCTTAGATTTTTTACTAATTAGTTAGCTCAGTTCGGCTTAACATTTTGGATTCCTGGATATGTAATTTTTTTGTTCTAGGTACTTGAGCTTGTTGTGCACTGTTTAGCATCGCCCAGTTAAACGATTTAGTTGACAACTTTGAGAATTAAACCGATTCAGGGTTAATGAACATTATGCTTGAGGCTTCAGTAAACGCGTTAGCACTACGAGCTAGTGGTGGATAGTAGGTGATCACTTTTGCAGGCTTAATGCAGAGGCAGCCCAAAAATTCTGCATCACTAAAGAAGGACAGCATGGAAAGGGCATGTGCGAAGAAAAATATTTTGCTGGGAGAATATTTTGCTTGTTCAGTGTGTTCTTTGCTGTGTTTTGAATTTATTGAGAGGATTATTTCAGCGCATGTCATGTAGCTCAGCCTTGTAGGAATATCCGTTACATTTTACTGAGCTTTGTTCTAAATAGTAAATACTAGGGACAGCTATGTGAATTACGTCTCCGTAAATCAAGCCGCCTAATGTCAGGTAGACCTCCCCTGCACCAACCATTTAGCAATCAATTGATCATAGTTTTAACTTTTGTTGCATCAGGTTATTGATGTGGGCGGAAAGGACTTTAGGTTCACATGGTCACGTGAAATGGGAGACCTTTGTGACACATACGAAGAGCGCCGAAGTGGTGAAGATGGGAATGGCTTGCTTGTTGAATCGGGGTGTGCCTGGCGCAAGCTTAATGTACAGCGTGTATTGGATGAATCAACTAAAAACCATGTTAAAATGCGGTCTGAGGAAGCTGAAAAGAAGTCAAAATCGCGAAGGTATGTTTGGAATTTAATTTTTAGAATGTATTCTTCATGCTATACACTGGATTAATTATGTTATCTCTTTCTCTCATTAGTTAAACGCCAGTTTTACACACACATCTATATGCATTAGTAGTTTCTTTTGCCATAAAGTCGTATTGTTTTGCTAGCCACATGCCTCGGTAAGTTGTAGTTTTGTGGGTACATATAGGGATTTTCACCAGTTGAGATTGGTCCTTCACTGGTCGCCATTCTAATTTCCATTCTCGCGTTTGCATAGAATATTGTGTAATTTATCCATCTTTTCTACTACAAGTACCTGGACAAGGCTCCTGTTTGACGTAAATTTCCATCTTTAGGTTCCTGTTGTGGTTTTATATAATAGCCTTATAATTGGCAATCCAAGCTTAACTGATTCTGGGGATGCTCATGTTATCACACAAAGGATTTGTTACATTGCAATGGTGAAGGCTACAAGTCAGAATTTCTTGGTACTTTGGTACAGTTCTCTCATCTTCGATTCTTAGAAGGCACGTTTCTCCATTATTACCTTGTGACAGAAGTCCAATATAGGTTCTGTGGAACAGCTGCTTTTAGCGGATGTCTTAGGAATCTCTGTGTTGGCTCCTTCCTTCGTGGGATTAGTTTCAAGATATTCTGTCACATCTTTGGTTTTTATGCAAGGGGAATATGCTTCACAGTTCATCGGGTTTAGTTTCTTAGGATCATCTGTTTTGGCAGACCGCATTATAAGTCTAAATGTTAATACAATATGTTAGACAATACGCTTGTTTTAATGTGCCATCCACCCCTACGGTTGAGAGCATGTATTTTCAAGTCAAGGGTATCAGTCACAATGTCGCATCACGAAAAACAGAGATTCGCTAGTCTAGTTGTCCCAAATGCAAAGAAAGCTTGAGACTTAACAGGTTCTTTGTCTCTTCATTTGGTGTATGAATAAACACATCGCTTTTGAATATGTGGAGGTTGATTATCCCTCGTCACATCAAAAAGGTCAGTTAAGAATCCATGCCTCCATTCTTCTTATTAGCATTGGAAATCTAGTCGTTGGGTTTATCTTCCAGAAGTTGTTGTATTGTTGTGTTGGATTTCACTTTGTGATGGGTTGATGCGGAACAATGGTGCCAGCTTACAACTAGCAACATTTTGTACTTTTACTAGCATGCGACATTGTGGACCTCCTCACTGATCATGTTAGGAACGTTTGTCCTGATCCCTTTAGGTCAAGATGTGTTTATTGTGTTGAGAGTCGGTTGATGCCAAAGAATGGTGCCATCTTACAGTTTGGAACATTACTGTTAGATTCATGACTATGCACTATTGAAGACCTCCTCACTGATCATGTTTGAAACACTGTCCTGACTCCGACAAGTGAAAGATGTGTGAGTGATGTTGACAAAGCTTTCCCTAAGCTTTAGACCTTAAGCTTTTAGATCATTTGATGGCTAAGATTTTAACAAGTTGTGAAGCAAGTTGGTCACTATTTTTTCTTCCTGTACCTAGAGTGCCTGAAAACCGGTCTTAATCTTTCAGATTATCTGGATGATTTATACTTAATCTTTCAGATTATCTGGATGATTTATACTTGATGTCATATTGATCATATTTTCTTGGCCACAGAGCGATTGTCTTAGACCCTGGAAACCCATCAATGAAGGCATTAGCTGCTGCGGAGTGTAAGTTTGTTTTTAAATGCTTTTTTAGGTTGATGCTTTCAATATTCTAACCTTTTTACAGTAGCATGTACCTAACATGTTTTTCTTGTCTCTAGCTAACCCATGGAGGAAGCCTTTCAAACAAAAGGAGCCTGAATTCAAAAAGAGGAAAATTGAAACGCCTCCAGGTAGTTGATGTTGTTAATGCACGTTTCAGCTGCTGCTTCATAAATTTTACTTGTTTTTAACAACTCGCATATTTGTGTATTTCGTGGTTACTTTTTTTTTAAATTTTAATATCCCTGTTATTCTTTTGTATCATTGGCAGTTGGGGCCCCTCCTAAATCTGTTTATAAACCTAAATTTCCCTCGGCAACCCCTTTGAAGGGCAGGCCTTCGGTTTCTCCTCTACCTTCCCCACCTGAGCATTCTGTTCCACCTGCGTCTCCGTTTGGAACAGGAAACCTTAGTAAAGGTCATACCAGTGTTGAAGACATTATGTCCATTCATTTTACTAGTAAAGAGAATGCTACAAGCTCTGTGAAAGAAATGCCAAACAGGGCCATTAGCGGAGCACTACTGGGAAAACCAGCACACAAGGGGAATTTAGGACCTAAACCAATGGATATGCAGAGCATGCTGATTTCACTACTTTTGGAGAAACCTGAGGGCATGAGTCTAAAGGTAAGCATGGAATAATTACATGTCGAATTAGTTACTGCAACTAATTCCATCACCTTTGAATAGGAATTCTTTAACTATTAAGTTTTTGTTGCATCCCTTGTGTACAACGGCCTTGTTAACTAATTTTTTCTCTTTCCACCTTTTTTATCCCATCTGGTAGGCTTTGGAGAAAGCTTTAGGAGATACAATTCCCAGCTCTATAAAGAAGATTGAGCCAATAATTAAAAAGGTAAGCAAGCGGTCATAATCGTTCATGCATTGATTGTAAGAACAGTTAACGTATCATGTGTTTTCTCATTTAATTTGAGCATCAGATTGCAACTTTCCAAGCGCCCGGAAGGTATATCTTGAAGCCAGGAGTGGAGCTGCAAAACTACAAGAAACCTTTGTCAGAAAGTGGAAGGTACCTGACCTTTTCTATAGTTCCTACTGCTTTGCCTGATTCTCCCAAGAATAATAGTGACATTGTTTAAATGTCCTATACTATTTTGCATTGAAGTTAATAGAAAACAGAAACCAGTGCTGTTGAAGTGTAGTTTATTGATTCATCTCTACATATGCATCTGCCCTAAGGAAAAGGATGAACTGAACCAGAATAATAAAGAAGCTGTACCACAACAGAGTCCTATATTTTGATGAACTACTTTTAAATTCTGTCCTCCACTCTAGCATAACTTTGTGTTTGCTCGTGCTTATTTTTCTGTGTCATTTGATTGCTTATCAATATGCTGCTACTAGACAGAGCAGTCCCCAACTGTGTGCTCTCAATTCATTAATCTGGGTGCTGTTTATTACATCTTTATCGATTTTCATTTTGTAATTTCTTATTATTTTGTTGTGATAATTAAAGTTTTTGGATGAAATTATCAATGCATCCTGAATTTATTTGATGTTTAATGATATTTCTTTGCAGTTCTCCTGAAGATAATCACCACCAAACACCAGCCCCTGAGGACAAGCTCGACGACATTTTTGCTCCCACTCCAAACTTTGCAGAGAAAGCTGCTCCCGAGGAATTGGAGAAACAGGTGCAGTTAGAGTCTAACAATGGAGAAGAAGTGGATCCCGTGGCAAATAACAATATCCAACATCATGTTCACGATCTTTTTGGTGAGAAAAAGGTTTCTGACAATAGCGAAGGTCCAGCAGGTAGCTCCAGTGACAGTGGAAGCGACAGCGATAGTGAAAGTGACAGCAGTGATAGTGGAAGTGACAGTGGAAGCAGAAGCAAAAGTAAGAGTCCAGTGGGGAGTGGGAGCAAAAGTAGCAGTGACAGTGAAAGTGATGCCTCTTCTAACAGCAAGCAGGGCTCTGATGAGGATGTTGATATCATGACAAGTGATGATGACAAGGAATCAAAGCCGAAATTGCAAACTTCTGAACCAGGGTTTTCTACATTACCAATTCCATGGAGGACTCCTGATGTTGGGTTTGTACAAAACGGAATTGATGAAAAGCAAGATGGCAGCGGCTCTGATCTAGTTGAGATTGAAAAAGATTTTCCTGGTGAGGTATATGAAACTGAATTGCCGGTTTTTGGGAATTCAGTTTCTAATATAGAGGGTGAAAAACCTGTAGAAGACATTAGAATTTGTTCACCTCATTACCATGAACATCAAGAGAGCCAAGTTTACATAGACAAATTGTTTGGTGAAACAGAAAATATTGCTAAGGAGAATTCCAAGAACAAGAAAACTGAGAGCTCCAAGAGGATATCCAAAGGTAAATCTAAAAGGGGTTCTCATTTAGAGCAGCTTCATGAGAAATCTGAATATTCAAAAAGATTAAAAGTGGGAAGTCTGCCTCAACCAAAAATTTCTCAGGGTAGGGAATCTCCCTTCCTGGAGAGTCCAAAAAAATTATCACCTGAAAGGGTCAGTGAAGACCATTACAAGGGCCAAACCACTGAAATTTTGAATAGAGGCTCTAGGGATGGAAATGCTGATTCTGGCTTACAAAAAGGTTACATCCAAGGAATTCATAATGTATCTGCTTTAGATTATCAGGGGTCAGGACGAAAGGGTGCTAATATCAGTGCACGGGTTAAGGCTACTGACACAGCAGAAAGACCTGGAATACATGTAGAGAGCTTGGGACGTGGCACTAAATATTCTGAAAGGACTCATAAATCGCAAGAGGGTTTACCTGCTCAAAAAGATAGACTTTCAAGGGAAATACAAGATGAAGGTTGCAATACCCAAGAGAAAAAGATGCCAAGAAGTTCCAAGGAAAGTGCTATTGGAGACAAACACTCAACAGTGTTCGACTCATATAGCTATGGGAGACATGGTGAACTAGGTGGGAAACTAAAAGAGCCTGGAGAGGTTTCAAACTCATACATGGGGCTTTCCCCAAAGGATAACAGCAGAAATGATGTTGAAAGATTTCCCATCATAAATGGAAGCGACAAAATACTTCAAAGAGAGCTTTCAGACTTGGAATTGGGCGAACTTCGCGAGCCTTTGCCTAAGGAAACACCTAGGGCTAAGAAGAAATTTGAGAGAAAAAGTTCATTTAAACAGTCAGAGAATAGACCAAGCCCGCCAGATGACTTTAATTCAGAAAAGAGCAAGGTAAAACGTACTGGAAAAACAGTTGTAGACTCAGGAAAGCCCTCACCACCAAATTCAAGGGTTGGGCCCCCTAGAAATCCAGAGGGTTCATCTAAGAGGACTCCTGAACATCGTGCTGATGATTTAACAAGACCACCGCACAGAGTTGTGCAATCTCAGGCCCAAGGGCCGCAGCACCTGTCAAGGGTAGATCGTTCAGAAGGTACTCAAAAATCAACAGACGTGAGTGGTAAGCTTAGGCATAATGAAGCTAGACCAACCCACGTGAACGGGCTAGAAGGGTTTGGAGAAACTCATAAGGAAGCATCTGTTATGGCATCACAACTGCATGACACTAAACAGGGGCCAGTTTTTCATCTTGCGAAAGAAAGCAAAACACAGAAGCCAAATACAGTGACTGATTCGAGTGATATACGTAAGCATACATCTTTAACAGAGAATAATGAAGGGGGTCTGAAGAGGACGGAATCTTCTCCTGATGGCAATAGTTGTTCATATTTTAAGTATGAGAAGGAGCAGCCGGAACTTAGGGAACCAATAAAGGACTTATCTCAGTAAGTAGTCTTTAGGGTTTCTTGATTTTGTTATCATGAATTCTTTGTCTTTTATCTTCTCTATGTCACACAGTCACCTAAGGTTATGAACTCTGCTCACATTTTTTGGTTTTCTCTGTCGTTATGAATCATTAGGTACAAAGATTATGTGCAGGAATATCGTGAGAAGTATGATAGCTACTGCTTACTGGACAAAGATCTAGAGAACTACAGGTACTATACCTTTTTATTGCTCATGTTCAAGGGGCCGGGATTTCCACTGCTGACGTGGATGTGTTGGTCCAAATTTTTGTTGGTTACAAACAGTGGTGTTTTGTTTGTTGCAGGAATGAATTTCATAAAATGGGAAGGGACCTTGAAAATGCTAAAGGAAAGGATAGGGAATACTACAGCATTTTGAGGCAGCTAAAGGAATCTTATCGCCAGTGTGGGCCGGTGAGCTTTATTTTGTTTGTATGTTGTTAGTTTTCATATACATTGGGCTTCGTATAATGGTTGAAGTGTGTCGAAATATTCGAACGATATGTTATTCTTCTCACAAGGAGGAATTATTTATAGGCTGGATACAAAGGAAAATAAGGAAAGTAAATAAAATCTAATTATTCTACCTACCTAATTTGGTTTGATTACAATCTTCCTAATTGATTACAATCTTCCTAACAATATACATGCTCCCATATACAACAATTGTTTCCAACAAAATGCTTGCTAAGTCTGTTTGAAGTAGTTGCAGAATCCTTCTAAAATGGGTGCGCTCCCTAGATGGAGCTTGAATCTACACTCCCTAGACAGGGGCCTGCTCCCATCCAGACGGGGGCCCGCTCCTAAATACGATGAGAGCTTTAACATTAATCTTAAGGATGAGATTCTCACTTCTCTTTCCAAATGTATGCAAGGAAGAAGAAAAAGAAAAAAGAAGTAAGAGAGATTTCGGACTCTCTCTTTCTCTTTTTGTATTCTACTACTTATCTACGTGTTTAGTCCATATATTTGGCATTAACAAATCTATTGGGATGTCTTTTCTCACTCATGTTTATATATGGGGGCGGTTTCACGGACACAACGAATAAGACAACATTTGACACAATAATAATCGGAGCTCCACACTTACAATCGGACCAGTTCAAGTTGTTTATAATACGTTTTTAAGATTACCTGTAAAAAATCAACTCATTTGGATATCGGTAAAGGCTTGATCGGTTCATTCAAATTTATCCTATAAAATCTGACAGGAATCAACTAAATGAATCGATCAAGCCCTTACCGATATTCAAATGAGTTGATTTTTTACAGGTAATCTTAAAAACATATTTTAAATAAATTGAACGGCTCCGATCATCCGTTTGAGGTTCACAAAAAAAAAAATTGTGCCAAATGTTGTGTTATTCGTTGTGTTAACGGAACCGCCCCCTATATATATATATACACACACACACACACTGTACATACTCATTTAAACAAGATCAACGGTTCAGAACGTCACAGTGGGGCCCGGAACAAAATCTTGTGTTTTTTTATGTGTTTTTTTAAGTGTGAGGGGAACCGGCCCCATATATATATACAAATTTATTTACATATTATTCATTGAATATTATCTCGCAACTCCCAACCTAAGGAGCTTCTACATACGTCCGTTCCCGCTTTGTGCAACTAAGGACTTTGTACGTTAAAATCATCATAAATCTGTTTGCTCATCAAATACCATGGTTTAGCCAAGTATTTTTTATTCCCCTTTTTTGTTCCAACTTATTCATACTCTCCATCTCCAAATCTGGATTATTATGTATTGTGAATTTGTATTTCCAAAATCTCAAGTGTATTGGAAATCAGGTTGTAAATTTCAGTTACTGACCTTAACTCTTCATTGTGTTCTTGTTTTTGGTTTCAGTCGCCATCTTCTTTTTATTATTCTATCTTTGCTATTCTAGATTTTGGGTATATTGTTCACATATTTGGAATATGATGGATTGTTTCCTACGGGGGAAAACAAGGAATGGCTCCCTCCAAAATCCCTTTTACAATTGCATTGAAGTTCGGTATAGCAATCTGAATAGATTATATAGTTTCTCTTCATTTGGAATTCCTTGTCTGACTCCATTACAACTCATCTTATGCAGAGACATAAAAGGCTGAAGAAAATATTCATTGTGCTTCATGAAGAATTGCAGGTTAATATTCAAATCCAGTCAAATTCACTTTGACTAATTTCTGTCATTCTGCCACTAAATGGTTTCATTTATCTCTGAGTTTAGCCTCCTATGGATATGTATACTTACCACCATCTGACCTTGTTGCAGCACCTGAAACAGATGATTAAAGACTATGCACTCTCAAATACAAGAAATTGAAGCCAACTCTTGTTGTAGACCATACGTTGCCCATTGGAACGTTCGAGGTTTCTTTTTATGACAAGGTTTGTTCCAACGACCGCGCAGCAGTGTGCGTGAAAATTGGTTTGTAAATGGTAAGATGGAGCAAGTCAGACTGTTGCAAGAAGCTTTAAGGTGCTCTTCTCAAGCTATGCGCGGGAATGGCGTCATTCTTGTGGTTTTAGATGTAGCTGGTAAATACGAACGGCTTTAGAGCAATTTGGAAAGAAGAAATGTGACCTTCACCTTCTCAAGGGGGTATCCAAGCCCTAAATTTTTGGGTGGATTTTCATGGCAGTTTGCTGTTGGTCATTCCCCTGGCCCCCCATTTTTGGAGGGTTTAGTGAAGGTTATATAAAAGCTCTCTCTCTCTCTCTCTCTCAAATTCATGTAAATTTTGTTAGATAGTCCAACTAGAGCTAGCTGACTTGGACAAGGTCCAGAGATAGGATTCCAAGGGCTAGCACTTTTTGGTATCCATTTTTGTTGACATTAGTGTAAACAATAAATCAACAACTCTTTCTTCTTGTTGTTTTACTAGGCAAGGGAGAAGCTATTTGATTGATTTTTGAGGCAGTAATATTGCGGCATCTCATTCTTATGGGAAGGGGGGACTTTGCAAACTCAATTGGCAAATCTCTTTATTGCAAGTTTCCAAGAGATATACTTGTATGCAATACATCTGATTAAAAACAAAGTATAATCAAACACTGTCGCGACATCTTTCAAACTTTTTTGAGGAACAGCAAGGCAGATATTCAGTGACTTTTTTTAGTTTCTCGTTAAAATACTTGGGACGATGGTTTTTAAACTTTTTGAATTCCTCTCATGGAAAAGAATACTTGATGAATTTTTTTCAACTCTTTTGTTAAAATATTCGGAACTAAAAAATATGGACCAGAATTTAAAATTCATATAAAAAAAAAAGGACGAACAAAATGAATGTAAAATAATCTTCTTCAAAAAAAATTTAAGCTTTTGGCCATAATTTCATTTTTTTTTGTACTTTTTGTATTTTTTTCATTAAAAGTTTTTTCCCCATTTTTTAAGGCCCACGCATTGAAATAATCTTTTTCAATATGGAGCAAGAGAGGCAGGGGTGCGGTGGAGGATGGCGGGGGAAGTGAAAGCAATCGGTGGTTTCATGTTTTTGTTTTGTTATTTTTTTGTGACAGTTCAAAACGACGTCGTTTTGTGCTATTGTATAAATGTGTTGTGTTTTTTGTTGTGTGTGAGCATTTTTGTGTACAAAATGATGCCACGTCATCCATCCGTTATCCACATGCATTTTTTGTCCAAGTGTTGACAGAAAGGGTGACATTAAACTTCTTTCCAAATTATAAGGGTAAAGTCGAAACTAAACATTTTACAAGGACGAAATTGAAACTAAACATATTTTGTAAGGAAAAAAAGTAATACGCCTGCAATTTTCTCATGAGTAAGGGTTTTGAGGCTCCGGATCAGTTGTCCCAACCTTTGCTGTCCCCATCCCTGTCCCAACCCAAAACGGCACCGTTTTGGTGCAAACTCCCAACCTTTGCAAAATGCAATTTTGTGGGGCCCACTTCCGGGTCTCACACAAACGATCCGAACCGTTGAATAATTTTAAAATAATTATTAACGTGGTCTCAGAGAAAATCAAGCCGATCAGATATTTTTACGTTATTCATCTAATACTTTGATTTTCATTCAGAATTCAGGACCCTACCAATTTGAAAGAATCTTTGGAAAATGTTATAAAATTGTGGGCTCGGAAACTCATAGATCTGAACCATAAGAGTCGTAGGGCTCATTGAGAAGAGCATCCAATAAAAAAATTATCGTATTCGGACATCGATAGGTATCAAAGATTCAAAATACTAAAAATATGAGTTTTTTTCACGAAGAAGCTTCCATTTCCGGCGAGGAGGAGGCCTCCTTCTTGAACTCCGACGAGCTTCGAATCACGCGGATGAGGTTTGAACCATACACAATGAAGGTCTCTCTCTATATCTCCTCGTTTCAAGTAGTTTTTTGCAAAAAGTTTGGGTTCAATTTCAGAAAACCTAGATTGAGTTGTTGGGGTTACAAAAAACGCTAATTTGAAAATTCTCAGTGATAATTCTCTAAATTGCAGTGGTTCTTTGATAATTTAATTTCTTAACTACAAAAAAAACCCTAATTCGCAAATTCTCCCTAAATTGCAGTGGTGCTTTGATAATTTCATTTGTTAACTCTCCATTTGAGAAAACTAGTTTCCTGATATGTTAAGCCTTTTTTCATTTTATTGGTTAGTAGGCGTGTGGTGATAATACGGTTTCATGTGCAGGTTCAGAACCATTCCAAACCAATGCACTTCACGATGAACCATGTACAGATTCTTAGCAAGATATAATTAGGATCCACTCTTCATTTGCTGATTTAGCATACACATTAGCATGCTCTTTTTCAGTCAATTTCAGTGCCCATTAGTTCAATTATAGTGTCAGGTCCTTGTCCTGGATCTGACCATTTCACATAATGTCTGTAATTGCGTTTATGGTGTTTTAGAATTGAGGGGCTGTTTGATAAAGCTAAACGTTGAACGTTGAAAACTGAAAACTGAAAATTAAGTACAGAATGCTGAATTTATTAAGTTAATAAGTTGTTTGATATGTGCTGAATCTTAAGCACTAAAATAAATAAGTTTTTGGTCTGTATAAGCAGCTGAAATATTAAATTCACTAATTTTCTTACTTTGCTTTTTATATATATTCATACTGGAATGCACAAATGAAAAAGAAAATCTTTATTTATGAAAATAATAAAAATATGCAGAATATTGGCAAGATGATAGCATAGCGGTGATAGTATTAAATTCACTAATTTTCTTATTTTGCCTTTCATTTTATATATTCATACTAGAATGCAAAAATGAAATCAATAACTGAAAGAAAAAAAAATACGTTTATCAAAAATATATAAAATATTGGCAAGATTGTGGTATAGCGGTGGCGGTGGTTTTGATTGTGGAGCGGTGGTTATAATTGTGGAGTGGTGGCCTCGTGGTAGTAGGGGAGTGTCAGTGGTGATGGTGGTGTCAATGGTGGTGGTAATAGTGATGGGAGTGGCAGAGTGGTGGTGCGGGTGTAGTGTGCGGAGTGGTGGAGGGGGGGGTGTAGAATGCAGAGTGGTGGTGGTGGCGGCGGTAGTGGGGATGGTTTAGCGGTGGTGTTGGCGGAGTGGTGATAATGGTGTATTGGTGGTGATAGTAGTGGTGGGAGTGGAAGAGTGGTGGTGGTGGGGTGTAGCGGCAGTAGTGATATGAGTGGTGGTGGGGTGGCGGCGGCAGTGGTGGTAGTGGCAGAGTGGGAGTGGTGGTGGTGGTGGTAGGAGTGACAGAGTGGTGGTGGTGGTGTAATGGAGTGGTGGTGGGGTGGCGGCGGTAGTATAATGGCGACAGTGGTGGTGGGAGTGGCAGAGTGGTGGTGATGGTGGTGTGAGTAGTAGTGGTGGTGGTGCGAAGGGTAGTGGTGGAGGAAAAAATGGTTGAATGAAACCACTCATAAATTCAGTCAAAATTAAGTAGGCCGAAGCTACTTAATTTTTGTCAACATTTTATCTTACATTTTAAGTGTCACTTAATCTTTTAAGTAATGTAAAATGAGGTTATCAAACCTACTTAATTACTTATTACTTAATTCATTCAGTTTTAAGTGCTGAATCTGGGTTATCAACAAGGCCTCAAGTTTTCTTATTACTTTGAGCTGGGGAAATTTCAAAAGGTTTTATTACGGGCCGGTACAAAAAACAAATATTTATTACCACTAACTCCAATCATTCTTTTTAATTACCACTAACTCCAATCATTCTTTTTAATTACCACTAACTCCAATCATTCTTTTTAATTACCACTAACTCCGTTAAGGCCAATCACTCTTTTTGGGGGCTTAGGCACTTAGGGTGCACTTTCCTATTATAGGATTTTTAGTAGTTTAGACACTTTCATAGGGTACCCTAGGATGTTAGGCACTTTCATAGGGTACCCTAAAGTTCAGGGTACCCTAAATTTATAATGTACATTTTAGAATTTAGACCGTATATTTAGAATTTAGACCGTACATTTAGAATTTAGAATGCACATTTAGAATTTAGAATGTACATTTAGAATTTAGATTGTACATTTAGAATGTACATTTTAGAATTTAGACCGTACATTTAGAATTTAGACTGTACATTTAGAATTTAGAATGTACATTTTAGAATTTAGACCGTACATTTAGAATTTAGACTGTACATTTAGAATTTAGAATGTACATTTTAGAATTTAGACCGTACATTTAGAATTTAGACCATACATTTAAGAATTTAAAATTTAGCACTTTCATAGGGTACCCTAAGATTTTTTAGGCACTTTCATATGATACTTTAGAGTTTAGGTTTAGACACTTTTATAGGGTATCCTGAGATTTAGGTGGGGTGGGTAGAGAGAGAGAGAGAGAGAGAGAGAGAGATGTAGAGTGAGAGAAATAGCCCACTAAAAATGTTGAGCATGCCTCCACAAAGGTTTGGAGCGCGCGGAGCTTTTTCTCCAAAGATTTGGAGTGGGTTGAGCAGGCCTCCACAAAAGTGGAGTGGCCTGTAAATGCCTCATTTCAAAATAGCCCATGAACTTTCAGCCAATTCTAAAAAAAGCACTTGGACTTAAGCTGTCAACAAAACCGCACCTAGACTTTATATCTCGTCAATAAAAATCCCATGCCGTACCATTCTGTCAATTTGTTGATGGATGACGTTTAACGATAACTTATGAGTAAAATCATGATCCAGTGGCACAACGGATCAAGCAACTATGGTTATCCGATTAAGATGATTTTTCTCAGCCCCACTTAAAAATTATTTTAAAATTACGGGTATCCGATTAAGCTTATTACCCATAAGGGCTTATGGGTAATCCTTTTGGCTGTGTTTGGATGACCAAAATCTTGAGTAGGAATAGGAATGTGATTACCGGGAATCAAATTCCTGGGAATTTCCTTAGGTAGAAATAGGAATGTAATTACTGGGAATCAAATTCCTAGGAATTTGATGCCTGGAGTAATTTCATTACGATGTTTGGATTAATCGAGTAATCTTACGTAGGAAACAATTATTTTGGAAATTTATTGAAATAAACATTTTCTTTTCTTATTGAATGAGCCAGGAATCTGAGATTCCCATGGGGTAAGGGAGGAATCAGATTCCCACTCAATTTGGGAATATGATTCCTGGTTGAATGTGTCATCAGAAATCACATTCTTGTTCCTGACTATTCCAAACGCCGGAATTAAAAAAGCATGGAATCACATTCCTATTCCTGTTTGTTCCAAACATTGGAATTATGAAAAGAAGGCATCATATTCCCATTCCCCATCAAGATTGCTGCCATCCAAACTGAGCCTTATGGTAATCTTTTGTCTTCTACTTCTAACCTGTCTCCCAAAATCCAAATTGAGGTATTTAATCCCATTACTGAACTCAAATTTTGAAAGCCATGGATGGGACTATGTGTAGACATCCAAATTTGGATTCTTTGGATGTCCTTAAGTTGTAGCCGGTAGGCTCTCCATGATGAAATGGATTAAAACGTGTTTCGAAAGTTTTGAACAATGCTCTTTGTACTCAAAATCCGGAAGAAAAAGAAAAAAAAAAACTTTTTCTCAAAACAAACCCAAGCATACACTATCTACTAACATTCCAAAACCCTCTTTATCATCGATATACAAAATATGTCTCAATCTGTTTTGAAATGAGGGAGATGCGAGTGTTTTACCCGAAATCCCTTATTTTTATCATTTTTATCATGATACCATAGTAGATTAATCTCATTTAATTATTTCACGTCATTTTGTCCATATCGTAAGCTGTATATTGTTCTTGTATCTCATGGTGCGTGTTCACTGGTTATCAAATCCCCTTCTATTTGTTTTCCCTCTCCCTTATGCGAACAAAATTAAAGAACGAGTAAAGCATTTTTGCATATCCCACAAACACCAAGTAGAGACAGGCCCCGAGTGGGGCGAGACGGATGCTTTAAAACCCTTCCCTTTTTGTAACTTGGATCCCGAACTTAAGATATAAATTTTCTTATTTAAACTGACCATTTTCTAAATTGCAATTTTTACAATATTCGAAGAAAATATTGGAGTACTAGTTTTTAGGGGACACGATTATTACCTCCTTAACATTGCACATGGACCTTGGCAAAGTTTATGCTTGGGTCAAGTATGTTATGACAATTACTGTATTGATTGGGGAAGAATTGGAGTAAAATACTTTGTTGTTTATACTGAAGTGGGAGAAAAATCGTTCAAAAAGTAGGAAAATAAAAAAAAATCGTTCGTCAGATTTGCCTTGTTAAAAGTTTGTTCGGAAATTTGTCTTTGTAAAAAATTGTTCGGAATGGGATCACTACTCTACACAACACAAGTTTGAGTGCTCTATCATTTTGAATCACTTTAATTGAGATCGAGTCAACGAAAGCTCAATCAATGAGACAAGATTAATCGTAACATTTTCGAGTTTTATCTATAAAATTTCTTTTATCAATAAAAAAAGAAGGAACACTTAGTGCTTTTCATTCAGCAAGCCAAAACCTACTCCTAACAAGTTGCTGAGTTCGACTTTCGGGGCTACCTACTTTAGGGCTTATGTAATATATAAAGAAGAGCCCTCTTAGGGCCTTTTTGTTTAAGGGCTGCTCACCTTTTTTTTTTAATAGAAGGAAGTGGATAGCGGAGGTGATTTCGGTAAACCGATGCATGAGCTGAGGCTCTCATGTCCCGCCGACCCGCCGAAAAAGTCAGGTTGATTCTTTGAGTTGCCTGTGTGAGGCCAATGGCTACTTCTGTTCTAAACAGTAAAGGAAGCTTTTCCATAATGGAATATCGGGTGTGTAGCCCCTATTCCATATATAATCTACGATCAATCCTCCCTAATTCAAGCACTTGTTAACCACTCTGGTCCTCTTGCTTGAAAGCAGTACCTCGCTTACCTTTAGAGGTCAACGAGAACAACTATTAGAGATAGTGAAATTGTTTCAACAAACAATAGGAATTCTGTATTTTGGATATGAATTCGAAGAAAAAGGGCCCGTAAGCAATGAGTCTTGAGTGATGGATTATCCGCTGACCCTGAGCTACCAGATTAGGTGAGGGTGTTCTATTCTGATCTCTGCCCTTTCTGACAGGATTTCTTTCTACGACCTCTATGGCTATGTCCGGATCTAAAGGCTATTAAGGATCTATGAATGCCGGGCTTTCACTCCTATATTATATGCATAAGAATGTTTGAAAGTCGTTCATACAATCAGAAAGGTAGAGAGCGGCGCTCCTCTTTCAGGAATAGAGTTGAGCTCTAATTTTGAACTTCTTTCTTGGTCTCTCCTTCTGTTTATTCCTTTCTTCAGGAAGTTATGGCATCTAACTTAGGAGTCGTTCCTGAATGACTGACTTTTATAGCGGCAATTTCATTATTGCATTCGATGACTGAGTTTCTATCTTGCAAACGAGCTTTGAAACCACCGGGGAGCCTATCATGCTAAAACATGAATTCGAGAACGTCCTATTCCACTAATCAACTAAGGAGCTTAGGCTAGTTTGACTCTGTCCTCGTCTTCTCGGCTTGTCGCTGCTGTCAGCTCTCTCTTCCACTCTATCGTCTATTGGGCTTTCTTTCCTCGCTAAAGTGAAGTCCCTTCTTTCGATATCCAATTTCATTGAAAAAGGATAGAAATAAGGAGCTCGGGACCAGTGCCAACGAGCGGTTAACATCTTCCTTGAGGTAGGACTTCTAAACAGGAAGGAACTTTTACAGGAATTCGGGAAAGAGAGTCCAATAGCATCAGCCAAGACAAGAGGCTGTGTCTAATGCCAGCAGGAGTGCCTGAAGGACTTCTTTTTTCTTTTCTAGTGGCAATTTCATTCTATGACGTTGTATAAGGTTGTTGGAAATGCAGGTTTTGGTATAGAGATTACGGGTGAAGAATAGGGGCATTCTCATTTGATTTTGGCTTGAGACTCTTTCGCTCCTCTTTGTGGAAGAGAGGGAGGTAATGCAATCGACTGGTCGAACGTGGTCGTGGTGGTGCTTGCTGAGTGAATGATCGAGGGCTTAACTTCCGATTTCTCCCTATCTATAGTAGAAGAATGGGCCTTTTAGTAGCTTTTGAGAGAAGTGGTGACAGGCTTGTGATCTAGCCCGATCCCTAATGGGGAAACTAGAGCTAAAGCAAATCCTGTAGTTAGGTTAGGAACATAGCACATCAATCCTCTGTACCGATGGGACAGCTGGGATATAGACCTCGGTGCTTGGTGGGAAAAAACCCTATTCAGAGGAATCAATGTTTGAGAAGGGGAGACAGCCGATCGAGTCACCAAGGCAAGAGAATTCTAGCTGCTTACCCCTTTCATACCTGAGGGAGTACTGGCATTTAAGTCAGGCTGTCTTGCTCTTACTATTAAAGCCCCTCCTTCTGGAAGGGAAGTAGGAATGTCCCTTTGAACTGGATTTGATGAGTGGACCATTCGCCTCGAAGGAATTAGATTCAGTGCATATCGATGAAAAGAACAACATAATACTTCCATTGAGAGTTTCAAATTCTCATGAATTGACCAACTTTCTATATCGAAAAGGGCTTGATAAACTTCCAGTAATAGATGTTATGTTCCTTCCTTATTTCATTTCTTCTATAGACTCCGTATTTGTATTTCTTCACCGCTGAAGCACCTGGAGTGAGGCAGTTAGTTTATTAACTGAGTTAGGAGGTGAGTGAAACTCCGCTGGAGTGAGGGATTTATCGGAATCTCGTTCAGAGTGAGGATGCAAGGTTCGTTGTTTAGGTGTTTGCAATGGGCTTTCGTCTCAGGCTCAGGTAGTTCACGCTGAAGTAGGGTTAGATCAGTCTCAGGGTCCGAAGGAGTTATGGCATTTCTAGGGTTTCTTTCTTTAAAAGAGTGAGTGAAGGTAGGGAACACGGGAGTGAGTTTGTTCCAGTCAATAAAAAAGGTAAGATCTCGCTTAAGTGTGCTGTGGTATCCCCCGAGCAATAGAAGAAGAGGGTCTCTCTCCGGGGTTACTCTCAATATAAGTAGGAGCATCCTAGTGCACAACTGATTGTGTAAGAGAGTAGGTTCTTTCTATTCTTCCGTCAGGCAAGAGGAGCGTGCTCTTCTTTGTCCTCCAAATCTCGTAAGAGAATAGAATAAAGGGCTATTTCCTCCCTCAATGGGGTCCTTTTCCCCCTCGTGATTGGGTTCCCGTCCTTGCTTGTCCGGTATTTTAATAATGGGTCTTTCGCTCTCTCTTTCGTTTAGTGTGAAATCCTGATCCCAGCTAACCCCGCCAATAAAGGGGTCAATTCAAGCCAAGTCCGTGTAAGAAGTTCGTTTTCGCCTCTCGCCCGTGCCTCGATATAGAGAAAAAGTCTTAGCTCTCCCCCAACCAAGATCGGGCATTCCTGGGTAACGATGAAAAGATGAAACCCTGGGCCTCTTTCTGTGTTTTTGGAGCTGGCATATCAACGATGGCTTTGATTTTCGACGGATCTACCTCTATTCCCTGCTGGCTAACAATGAAACCTAACAGCTTCCCGGAGGTAGGACCGAACACACATTTGGCTGGATTGAGACGGAGCTCTTACTTCCTGAGTCTTTCGTTTTTATTCCTCATCTTATTCAAGTGGTCTTCCGCATCGAGGGATTTAGCAATCATGTAATCTACATAAACCTCTATTTCGCGGTGCATCATGTCATGAAATAAGGTCGTCATGGCCCTCTGTAGCCAAAACAGAACAACCAACGGTAAGAGTGGGCTTAATTAGAATTCTTTCACACCACTTGAAAATGCTTCCATTTTTCCTATCTTTTCGACCTCTCTAATCCTGTGATATGAGTTCCAATGCAAGAAGACATAATCTCTAGAACCATAAATAGATCTCCCATCCTCGTGATATGAGTTCCAAAATGCAAGAAAAAGAAAGAGTTCCAAAGAAGGTGAAATATCATGATCGGGTCGAGAATCTAAGTAAAAGGTAGAACCAAGCCCGAATTAGCTTTGTCTCTAAGTGATGGATCAAGATGAAAACTGCCCAGGCTAGTTAATTCAGGTCTGCTTCCCTCCTATTATCTTTCTTTCTAGACCACCTTAACGTTGATAGTGTTTTGGTTGATTGTGGAAGTGTTATAAGCTTTGAATGGAAGCCCCCGGTAAACCGCGACAGTAACTCTAACTAAGGTAGCGAGGGATCTTGCTGGGGAGAAGTTTGAAAGTATGTATGTATGTAGGATCCCATCTAAAGATAAGGCTTTAATAATGAAGGGTCGTCGAAAGAGTAGGCTGTACGCTCTAAAAGTCAAGGGAATGAAACTTAAGGCAGATAGGGCTGGCTAGTCTGCAGGTACATGATACACATCGGTACTTCAGTGCCCGCCTGAGTCAGAATAAATATGTTTTCGAAGAAATGAAAAGATATCATACTGAGCCCTTACCCTATTCTTTGTTCCCAGGCTAAAGCGGAAATGACTGAAAGAAGGGTAGAAGGCTTGGATTTAGGATTATTGGAATCAAGTTATTAATGACTGTACTTAGGGTAGGGGATTCCCAGTTGGAAGGAAAAGGAGTTACACAGGCCCGTTAGTTACACCGTCCGGGGAAGTGTGTAGTGCTAGCATTATCAGTGCAGGGATACCAATACTTCGACGGTGGCTCCATACTGGGGAAAGGTTGTGAGGCCTATCGGCTGCTTTCCAATGCACCTGTCTATGCTTACTTTGCTCTGGTTAGTGCTGCTCGGGCAACAAGATGGTATACTGGATTTCACTGGTGGATCTTAAACAGCCTTCGCTTCTACTGCCTCTACGAGTCCTTATGTATTTAGCACGCTCTTCCTTCTTGCTATGCTATGCAGAATCCCCTGCGGGCTTTGCTTTGGTCTGCGAATGCTACCTCTTCTACAGCCTTCTCAACGGGTGATGAACCAAACGCAGTGTCTGAACGTGAACAATCTGAGATTGCCTCATCCTTCGCGGCTGTCTGCGTTTTTCACTACCTTCCCCGGTCTGTACCTTTGAAAGAAACCTTACCACCAGAAAATGGTGGGATAGTGCGAACAAGGGCCAAGATGAGAGAAAACCCAAAGGTTGTCCAGACCTAAATCTTACAAACTGTGGGAACTGTTCTGATAGAGTAGGGGCAAGGAAGACATTACTTCCGAGCCCAAACTCAATCCAAGCATGAGCCGCCTCTTTATTGAATAGCTTATCAATGATAAGTTTCTGTACTTAAAGTGGGAAAGGATCAGTAGTAGAAGACAGATATCATAAGAGAAGAGATCTTTCTTTCGACCAATTAAAGGCCTTAATGGCTTCTCTTGATCAAAAGTCCCATCCATTGGTATACGCCCTAAAGCGGACATAGACCAATCCAGGTGCCTACGGGTTCTATCTTATTTGAAGAGAAGGAACTTGACGAATAGGCTTTCGAAAAGGGAGTTCTTTTGACTTTACTGATATGGCTTTTTCAGCTGGGGCTTTCAAGCCTACGTTTGCTGGAATGACTGATCTGATTCCAAAGCTGGCTGTATAAGTGACTGATTGGCACTGATTCCCTCCGATTTCGATCTGCTAGCAACTCCGATAGTTAAGCCAATTCCCTCTCTTTGACGGCCAAGCAAGCAAGAAGGGTCGCCCGCCCATTTGTTGCTCGATGAAAGGATCCAGATGACCTGACCATGTTTTATTACTATCTTCCTGTCTACTCGTGTCTCGAGTAGACAGATGGTACAGAGGCCTGCCCGCGACAACGAGATTTCTTCGTTTTTATTTCGAATCAAATCAAATATCAAATAAAGGCTAAAGCGCGAACCTAATCTTTCTTTATTGACTGGATAGGGATACGCATTCGAATCATTGATCTACTGATTGAGTACAAACGAGGAAGCTCTTTATGTTTTAAATGAAAATGAATTTCCACGTGGACATTACTCCGCTCTTCTTGCTCCACCAATAAGCTCCCGTAGCAATAGTAGTCCCTGTGTTAGCATCTTAGGAAGCCGTGATATGATAAGCATCTCTGTCCATGTGAGGCCGGCGATATGGATGAAATGTATCCCCGTCCGTGGTAGGAATCAAGCCAAGCGCTACTTTCAGGCTTTAAATGGCACCAATTGTACACCACCTTTCACGGAACCCATTTGGGTCCCACATTCGAATAATCGGAGCCGCTCAATATTCTTAAAACACTTTTTTTTTTACGAAAAAAATCAATGATTTTAAAGAATCAATTTTTTTTTTTTTTGATTTTTCAAAGAATGAACGATCAAAGAATTTTCTGGCCTTTCTCGATCCAACCGGGTGGGCGCGATTTTTATGAACTTTTACGAGGTTTTAAAAAGCGTTTTGATTTGGAAAACATTTTGATTTTGATTTTGATGCAATATTGATTAAAAGCGTTTTTAATCCCGAATGTAATTTAGGGAACCAAACATGGGGATTGACCAAAACATGGATATCCTAAATGGGTCCCGCCAAAAAACAGGTTTGTGTGAGATTGATCTTAAATTAGGTCCCACACAAAATGGTGTACCCATAGTTGGGACTGTTTTAGTCCATGAATCAAACGTTTAGTATTTCACTACTTTGGGGTCGAAGAACTATGTAATTATGTGTTCACTTTTGTTCTCTTTTGCTTGTTGGAACTATGGGATTATCAGTTGGGTTTAGCTTCTATTTGGTTAATGTTATTTCACTTTGTCTAATGTATTCTATTGGAACCGGCACTTTTGACAAACTGAGCCGTAAAGTACATGTTTACCTCGTTTTGTTTCTCGATGGGATTTTTACCTCTGTTTGAGTCTTATAATTACACAATCAAGGAGTATTGCTTGCTCCTAAAACGCATGTGACGGTACTAGTGGAATATCAATCTGTTAAGCTCAGGCAATGCGTTATGCTCAGGCAGATGTGACTTCAATATCTTGTAATGTTTCAGTCCACCCTAAATTCCAACAGATCTTACTCTCGCGGCCTGAACAAAAACATTTGAACGATCATCACTAACCAAGGCGAAAATAGTCCACAAGTCTACTCAAATGCAATCAATTCAAAGGAGACGGTTCAGTGTGTAGTTGTGTATACACATTCATACACATTTAGCTGCGTATAACTGTTTATGTTGTTGTGAGTACATATATGATTTCAAGCAAAGAGTGGAGTTAAGATTTAGGGCTTTGTGGGAGGACAAGAATGAGGACATGTGGTGTTGTACAACAATATAATAAGAAAAATAAATAAATAAATAAATAATAAAAAGGGACATGGCAGCATTGGATATAGGATTGGAAGAAAGACTTGCAATGCATTTTGGTGGCAGGGAAAGAGGTTGCAAAGTTGCAAAGACGGGTTTCATCTAGTTGGTTTCTTCTGGAGGTGCCTTTTACAAAATCTGAAGTCAGAGCTGTTTTGAAGAAAATGAAGGCTGGTTAGACATGGTTTGCTAGTTTTGGTTTCTACCAACAAAATTGGAGCTGGATTGGTCCTGAGGTGGTTAACATGGTGCTAGCTTTTCTTCACTCGGGGGTAATGCTTCGTGAGCTCAATCATATTTTCATTACTCTCATTCCTAAAGTTATGAATCCGGTTAGTGTCAATGACTTTCGCCCTATCAGTTTGTGTAATGTGTTGTACAAAATCATTGCTCGGGTTTCCAAATTAAAAAGTTTGGAAAATGATTTTATTTAGAAAATGATTTTGGAGTTGCCACCCGGGTTTTTATTTTGGAAAATGGATTCATTACCCGAGAAACTGTTAAAAATGATTTGAAAAATAATGACTCTCATGCCGACAATTTTTGGAAAAAGATTTGGCCTACGAAAAATAGAAAATCTTGGGTTCGGGAGCTAGGTTACGAGTGGGGAAGGTTTTAAAGGCACCCCACTCGCCGCGAAAAGAAAAGCTTTTGGTTTCAAGAAAATATGTCCAATACCCTTGACACTCCAAAATTATCACCTAACTTCAAAGTGAAAAGGACCGGGAGATAAAGGAAAAACAAGTAATAGAACAAGAAAAAATACTTGACCACCGTGCTGCTGTGGTGAATGCCGCACGGCATTCCCTGGTCACTCAGTTACTCATTTCTTTTCTAATAGTACCACTTAAACCCACAACAAACACAAGAATTTATTTTGAGTTTAGAAGTATTCCCCTCAGGTTATAGCTTTCAAATCAAAAAATTTTACCTCTGTAAGAGAAAACTCCTTGAGGAAATGTTGGACACACGAACTTTACTTCCACACCTTCAGACGTCGGAGGAATATAGCTTTGAACCTTGATGCGAGCTTCGAACATGTTTACCGCGTATGAAATGGGATGAAGACTAGAGCCTTGGACTTGAAAATTTGTGGAAGTTTCTTTTGGATAATGCTCTGGATATAATTTTCCTTCTGGGATTGTAAGGTGGCAAAGGTTGAAGTAAAGAACTAAGAATGAGAAGGAGAGAGCTTAAGCCATTTTCAATGGGTTTTTCCGAGGACTTTTTTTCTCATAGGATTTATGACGAAAGGGTTTGGAATGGTGAACCGAAGAAGAAAAGAAAGAGAAAGGCTGTGCCATTACAACCAAAAAAATGATGCATTTATGATGGAGGCAGGGTTTGGAATGGTGAACCGCAAAAAAAGAAAAAACCTTTAGTATTATATTGAAAAAGAAAAAACTTCCTATTAATATCATAGGCTCGCCCAAAAATTTTAAAAAAATAATTATCACATGAAATGTAGTGAAATTTCATCCCGTCGGATGCATCTGACTCACAAGCCACCACACACCTCTCACATGGGGTGTGGGGCCCAGATGTGGGGGACCACACCCCATGTGAGAGAGGGTGTGGCTGGGAGTGACTCCCAGAGAGTGTATGTATCGCCGTTCCTATTGTTTTCAAGAGGACTGAATTTTCCCTCTACTTGCTATTGTTTTCAAGAGGACTGAATTTGCACCAAAATAAGGACTTGGTTCCAGGATATTTTACATTAAAATACTAATAAGAAACCCCCACCCAAAAAACAAAAGGATTAATGACTGATAAAGCAAAATCAATCACTAGTGCTACTCTGAATCAAATTCAAAATCAATCACTAGTGCTACTCTGAATCAAATTCCGTCACCTCTTCCATGCTACACAGTCTCATCACCATGCGACACTGTCTCATCAACTCTTCCATCCGACACAGTACGCAAGACGGCCACAGCCTCCTGGACAAATAACAAACAAAATGTGTGAACGTAGAATCAAAGAAGAGCATGGAAAGAAGGATTTCTAAGGCTCCGTTTGTTTCGGGCGGAAAATGTTTTCTAGAAAGCCTTTTGCCATGGAAAACTTTTTCTAGAAAAAAAAAATGTTTTCCACTGTTTGGTTGTATGAAAACATTTTCTAGAAAACATTTTCCTTTGTTTGGTAGACATGGAAAATCACTAATATGAGAAAATGACCAAAATCCAGCAAGATTAAGAAATGATGAGATGCAAAGAAAAATAAAAACTAGATTAACCTCAATTGTAATAAACCTCATAACTATATGAGAAAATGATCAAATTCAAAATACCAAACTTCAAAGTACCCAAAGCATGAAAACACACAACCAAAAGAGACATAGGAAAAGCATAACAGTAGATTTTAAATTTAAACATAGCCCCAAAAAAGTGATGAAAAGTATCAAACACGTAATACCACAATCTGTGCACACCATAATACTACCAACCAAGGCAGCAGAGACAGAGAGGAGGGAGAAAGCCAAACTGTTTCAGTTGATATGCAGCAAGTTGATGATCTAGCTAATCCCATAGAAGTAGAAAATCCGTCCAGTTTTTCAGCAGCCCAAACAAACAATCATCATAATCTAACTGTTGCTGTGTCAGGTTTGCTAGCCAGAAAAACAACTATGCCAGAATTAGTGAATAGGAAAATCATTTTGATAAGAACCGCATTGCTTGTTTTAGGTTCGTCAACACTGCAGCTTTACAATATACTAGATGAATACTATATGGTTTCAACACTTACCATTAATGCTCCTCTAAACCAAAGGGTACTAGGGATATCATCATATCATCAAAAGGGTACTAGGGATATCATCATATCAAAGATGCGCAAGCAAGATTTTCATTTCAATGTTGCTTTTAAGTCTCATTGCTTTCTGTTACTTCACAACAACAAAGTCAAATACAAAAATCACAACTTCTGCCTACCTTAAACCTCTGGATTCTGGGCTATCTTGGCATGTTAGAGCAAGCCCACCCATGAGCCATTAAGGCTGCCAAAGCTATAATCTAACAGAGTTTTGGTAAAGGGGTACTCCATTTAGAACAGTGCGACTCTCACTATCAGAACACATTCAAGGAGAGAAAGTAAAGTCACCACACCACTGAGATAATGATTCAATGTATCTATCTACATCAGACAGCTTTGGGGGCCCCATGTCCTTTGCTACTGTGACCTAGCAGGAAAGCTTGTTGAGCCCCTTGACTTGTATGTATTGGCCCATGTTCTTAAGCATGCATGAACAGGTTTAGCAGAAAACCACATAAAAGAGACATAGGAAAAGCTAACAGGAGAATCTAGAGCTAATCCACTATCACAACTGGAAGTGAGATATACATTGAAGTCCTTCCCACCAATAACCAATTTTCACTTTCTTTAAATTTCCCTATGAGCTAAATGCTAAAAACAACCTACCGGAAAATGTTATGATGACCTGTGTCGCGAGTCGGGACATCGTGATTCTCAGATCGGGGCAGAGGCAGAGTTATGATGGAAAATGTTTTCTGCCTCTTAAATCTGGAAAACATTTTCAAGGCCTTTTGGTTCATTTTCCTTTTGACTTTTTTATTTTGGAAAAAGTTTTTCATTGACTTTTTCTTTTTTGTGGTACCCAAACACCGGAAAATGTTTTCGACGGAAAATATTTTCCTAGAAAACATTTTCCGCCCGAAACAAACGGAGCCTAAGTATGAAAAAAGCCCTCGTCATTCTAGTTTGCAAAAGGGGTAACATTATTACCTGCTTCTGCCGCAGTTGCACTTTCAAGGACGCTATATCAAGGGTAAAAGCGGTCTTCTCCAACTTCAAAGATTTAATTTGTGATGCCAATGCATCAATTTTGATTCGCTTCAGGTTGGAGTGCTCCATATAAGTTGTTAGCCTGGCATTGATGGCAGCACATTCCGCCAACCGCTCTTCATCACCAAGAATGATAACTCCAACTGCCCCCAACTCTGTCTCCTGCGAATGGACATATTCTTGATATATTATTTACCCCCAAAAAAACTGTTGTTGCTATGTTCTATTAACTTACTAGCTCTTTTTTAGAGAACTCGGACAACGCCTGCTTGTTGCTCATTTTAACTTGTGCAGCTTTTTGTTTCAGCTCTTTCTTTTTGAGATTTTCGGCTTCTTTAGCTATAGCAGCAGTCTCTTTGGCTTTGAGAGCAAACTCCCTAGCATTGAGGCTCTCCTCCCTGACTGCAAGGTCATTGCATCCTGAACAGTGTGAACACCCCGCGGGAACGCGTTATGTCCACGAAAACGGTTGTTTGTTTGGAAAATGATTTGATTGGTTGAATGGAGTCGCCACCCGGATTTGAGGACCGTACCCGAGAAACCTTTTTGAAAAATGACTCTTTTGCCCATAAAATGGAAAATGCTTTACCGGCCTCTCAAAATGAGATTTCTCGGGTCCGGGAGCTAGGTTACGCGAGGGGAAGGAATTTAAAGCACCCCTCGCGCCCGGTGTGATCACCGGTCTCTACTAAATGTTCGAAAGGATTTTGAAAATATTGTTTAAATGGACTTCATACACGAATTTATGTGAAAGCACAACAAATGCATCGGATAAATTGATGAAATATGAGTGGATGCTTGTGCAAAATGTCATGTGTGAATGATTTTTATGCATATATCATTGAAGCTTGATCAAATCATGCTCAAACTGCTCCAAAGTGCCCCAGAAACTGATTACAAACATCAAACATATCACACTGGATGGTACTGGGGCACTGGATTAGGCGAATCCGTTATAATCCAGGGCTGAAGAGGGCCTACCAGACAAAGAACTTCAAAACCTCATTTTCAGCAGTGAACACCAAATGCAATGCTCATGACTTATTCACACATACTCTAAATGATATTTAAGGGTACAATGAGTGGGATGAACATCAAGCTCAACTCAAATGCATGATATGAACTTAGGAATTCGTGATTCTAACATGCTTTGATGGATGGAATGAAAATGCTAAAATGATCTAAGGCATGTATTGAACACTCTTAAGCATAAAATGAATCATGAACTAATTAAACTGCAAGGAAAGAAGAAAATATGACAAAGGGGAAGGGAATCCGGCGCTGCATGGAGTGAATCCAGCGCCCGGACTCAATGCAGGCGCCTGGAAAGTGATGATCCAGGCGCCTGGATTGAGTACTGATGCACAAAACTAAATTCTTTCTTACATGTTTCAAACCTCTTCCTAGTCCTCCACTAGTATAGAAAGACTAGTAAGAACTTGGTTGAGTCCCCCTCAGGGCCTTGTTGAGCAAATTTGGTAGATAAACTACCTTGAGGCTTGATTTGATGAACTTTGGATGGGTTTTTGAGTGGATTTTGTTGGTTTATGGCTCTTTATTTGGGTTTACAGAGCTATTAAGAGCTGATTATAGTTGAAGGGTGGAAGTTTGGGTGTAGAAGATGGAGTATGGATGGTTAATGTAATGCAAGGATAGGTTTTTAGGCTAGAAAAAGGGTTGAAACCAAAGAGGATCAGTTTGGGGATGGAGCTTCTGGGTGATTTTCAGCAGAGTAACAGTAGAGGAAGGAAGGAGAAATGATCTTGATGGATTGTGGTTAAGTTTGGTGGTGGAAGGTTGAAATATGAAGATTTTGGTGATGAAAGATGGGTTTGTAGGCTAGAAATGAGTGGAACTATAGAGGATCGGTTGGGGGATGAAGTTTCGTGTGATTTTGGCGGAATAACAGAGAGGAAGGAGGGAGAAACTGATCCTCTTTCAAGTGGAGAGGGAGTGGCTTAAATAGGCAAAGAAAGGTTCAAAAAGGGGCCACTTGGACCCTTAGAGGTGAGGTTTAGGGGGCCATGGGTCACCAAAATACCTTACTCTCTCAACAATATTCTGCAGAAAAATCCCTGAAAGATCCTCAAGACGCTCCTCCCCACTCACTTGAACTTGGGCAGCAAGTACACTGGTGAGTCCAGGCCTGCATTAAGGCAATCCAGGCCTGGATTGAGTCCCGGACTGGAATAGGGAATCCGGGCGCTGGATGGCGAGACAAAGACAAAAATTCCAAACTTCGCGGGGCCATTCCGGGTGCTACCGAACTCCGTTTTGCGCATGGTTTGAAGCGTTGGAAATCTTATCAAGTCTACTTTCTAACCCAAGTGGTTTTAACCCAATATGATTTGTACATCAAAATATGTGACCATTTTACCCTCAGAAGGTCGGAAGAATGAATCGTTTCGGTAAAATGGGCATATCTCCCTCATTTCAAAATGGATTGGGACGCGTTATATATCGAAAAAGAGGGTTTTGAGTGTACTAGAAGGTGGTGCAAGATTGGGTTTATTTTGGAAAGGTTTAGGAGGGGTTTTCAAGTTCACAATCAAGCTCCGTGTGCTCTTATCAGGCATATTCATCATCGGGGATGCCAAGGACTTTCATGGGTTCAAATTGGGGTGTCTACAAACAGTAAATGGAACATTTGAGCCAAAAAAAAAAAGACAAACCACAGTAATTTGTTATAAATTCAAAGTAAAAAGAGTAATTTGTTATAAATTCAAAGTAAAAAGAGTAATTTGTTATAAATTCAAAGTAAAAAGAGTAATTTGTTATAATATGAACCTACAGCTTTATACCTTGCTATGGGTGTTGATAGTATTGTCACTCTAACGGTGCTATTGTGTGCAGACTCAACCAAGAAAAATCATTTACAAAACCCTGTGTATAATCTCATGTTTAAGCAGTTTCTACTAGTGTGTACATATATTTTATCACACTAGAAATGACAGTGATTAAAGTGGTTTTATCACACTAGTTTTTACAAATGACAGTGATCTGCTTCTGTCACACTAGAAATGACAGTAAATTCTACAAACCAAGAGATGTTTACCATCTAAGTCGTGAGGTAAGCCATCGCCGACGTCCATATGATCGTCTGGATTGACGATGTTAGTGAGATCGGCGATTTGAGGGACGCCATCGTCATTGACGACGAGATTGGGTTGTGGAGCGAACCGATCGTTGTTTGAAACTTCCTGGCCGGACTCCATCTTTCCGAACGCTTTCTCTCTCTCCCTCTCTCTCTCTCTCAATTTCCGATCTGGGCGGCTTACAAATTAGGGTTTCACGCGGAACCTGAACCTATATATGCCTTTCCCGATAATACCCCTTCTTAAAAAAATAGAAAAACCTAAGGGATCGGGCATTTTGCGCTGTCCCTTAGATGTGTGGGCATTAAGAATGATAATATCATACCTGACGATTGCACCGCAACTCTTGCATTCTGTCTTTTGAGCAACAGTTCCTTCATCGTTGTATGCTGTTCCTTAACCTTCGCATGCTCTTCCTTAATCTTCGCAAACTCTTCCTTAGTGCGAGCAAGCTCTTCCGCTTTGCGAGCAATCACTTTATCAAACTCAATATTCTGATTTCTGTACGGTTCAACACGTTTCTACATCAGCGCAATCTCTTCCTCAAACTTCTCCTGAGACAGAATATGTGTTGCAAGAGTTGTCTCCGATCCCATATCCAATGCTTCCAAAGAGCATCTCCGGTCTTTACCCTTTTTTTCCCTCAAATTTAGTTCAAAAATTTGGGTAAAAGTTTAATATGATATCACTCTCTCCAGTCGTTTACTCAGATTTCTAGCCCTAGCCGCCGTACGCCGCCTTCCACCACCAGAATCTCAATCGCCTCCATCACCAAGATCGCCGTCGTCGAGCTCTGAAACCATCGCCTACCACCACGAACGTCGAAACTACCACCGCCTACCACCACGAACGTCGAAACTACCACCGCCTACCACCACGAACGTTGAAACCACCACCACCGCCTACCACCACCAATGTCTGAACCCACCGCCGAAGTCGAAACCACCACCAACGTCAATTGCCACCAGATCTGAAACCACCACCAACGTCAAAACCACCACCGCCTACCACCACCAACGTCTGAAAACAAAGCCGAAGTCGAAACCACCACCACCTCCCACCGTGATATAGCCGTTGGAAATTTGGTTCAGGGTCTGAATCTCCCCAAATTTGGGGGAAAATCTGAGTAAAGCTTGATTTGGTATGGGTTTGGTTCCATGACTGGAGCAAGATTTTGAGGATTTTTTACTCAAATTTAAATTTGGTTCTGAGTTTGGTTCTAGGCTGCAGTTGCTCTAACAATAAACTATTTTTTCCAAACACCGAGACAGGTCATTCTCTCACAATACATCACATAAAAAACCGTGAAAAATCAGTTTTTTCAAAAAACCAACTTAGTGGAACACCCCCTAACATTACAACGCAACTCCACGCCGCAACCGCTCCAAACCCGCTCTATCCCGCTCCCGATAGGATAGGATTTTTTACTATTTTTTGGGTAACGGGTAGGGCCATGGGTGATTTTAAAAAACTGGCTACAAGATAACAGGTATGAAAAAAGCTCATATTTTTAGTATTTTGATACATATCGATGTCCGAAGAAGATAATTTTTTTATTGGATGCTCTTCTCAATGAGCCCTACGACTCTTATGGTTCGGATCGATGAGTTTCCCAGCCCACAATTTTATAACTTTTTCCAAAGATTCTTTCAAATTGGTAGGGTCCTGAATTCTGAATGAAAATTAAAGTATTAGATGAATAACGTAAAAATATCCGATCGGCCTGATTTTCTCCGAGACCACGTTAATAATTATTTAAAATTATTCAACGGTTCGGATCGTGTGTGTGAGACCCGTAAGTGGGCCCCACAAAATTGCATTTTGCAAAGGTCAGGGAGTTTGCACCAAAACGTGCCGTTTTGGGTTGGGAAGGGACGGGGACAGCAAAGGTTGGGACAGCTGATCCGGAGCCGGGTTTTGAACAAGGTGTCTTCGAATCAAGTTGAGAGTGGAAAAAGTTTCGAAGCTTTACAACGCGTTACAGTTCGCTAATTACGGTTGGAGAAGAAGGTAAAGGGGGAGTGGAAGGAAGAAATGGGAAGGAGGATATTGAACAACGCGTTGAGCACGATCGTGAATGCAGAGAAGAGAGGGTTTGCCACTGCTCAAATCAAACCCATTTCCAATGTCATGGCTGCTTTCCTCAACATCATGAAATATCGAGGTACTTCAATTCTATTCTTCGCGCATGTAATACCTGAACCCTTTCTTGTGGGATTGACAGCCCTTTGGATTGAGGGATTTGATAAGAAAAGAAAGGATTATTAAAGTTTCTTTGCCAAATCACTCATTTGGATTGAATAATTTGGTGATAAATAGAGCGAAAAAGTACAAAAATGTATTTTTTTTTATTGGCTCCTTCCCATTTCTTTTGGCGAGATTTTGGTGAGAATCTTTTGTGTTTGGAACCTGGGAAACCAATGGAAAGGTTTCTTTCCATTGTTTGGTTTCTAGAGAAAGATGAGGGAGAATTTAAAAACTTGTTCAACTTTCTCTCTATTTTCTCCTAATTTTCCCTCTAACTTTCCGCTTCATTATTCTCCCCTCCATCCCCAAATCAATAACTTCCTCAAGATTACTAATGTTTTCAAACTGCGTTTTTGTTTTACTTTTTTTTTTTGGGCCGATTTGTAGTTTCACAGTTGGGAAGTCAGAATTGGTTAATGTTGGTTTTCAGATTTTGAGCTGAATGTGTTCCATGGGAAGAACAGATGCGCATTATGAGTTATGGATTTTAGCTTTATGTTTCTGAGTAAGTGCAGAGGCTCGTGAGAGTTCTTCTGTACAGTGATTAGATTGATGCCATAAATAATTCTAATGATGCCGAAGAAAGTTTAATTTAATTTGAGGGAGTTCAGTCGTGTAGATAGCCTAGAATAGGTGGGTTTTATGCATCAACCGATAGTAACAAAGGATTATGTAGAGAAGGAAGATTTAGGCTGATTCGTTTGGATTCGAGAACTTCAGAGGGGAAATTCCTTGAATGCGGGTTGTCAATGAAAGCAAGAGTCTTTAGATAATTTTGGCATAAGTGAGCAGGCCAAAGCCTCTTTGCTCCTGCCTTAGAAGTGGCATTTTCTTCCTGTCTTGTTTAGCAGATATTTTTCTTTTCTAATTATGTTTTATGGAGGCAAGTAGGCAACTCATTAGTATTTGTGTTCTATGCCAAAATATATATTGGCCAATTGTGAGGAAGAACCAAAGACCACGTGTTATGAGATAAAAAAAGACCTATAACTGGATGGCATTTTCGATTCAAACATGTAGATGTAAAATTGTCACATATCTGTAAAAGTTATTTACGCTTAAGTAAATATTTTTGCAATACCCGTACGATCCATGATGCAATAGGCAACATATGACACCATAGATTTTGTTATTAGATCATGTTATATGGTTGGGTGAAGATGTGAACTTTTGTATCGTTGAAGATTTTGTTCAATATATGCAATAGATTTTGCGTGTTACATTGGGTGAAAGTCGTAAAACTAGTTGTTCAAGTTATACTTGCTCTTGTATACGTTCACAATCAACAGCCCGATATGGTCCTTAAAATGAGGAAAACAATACGCATCTATCCGGACGTTGCTCATGTCTGACTGTCTTTTGGATCATTATGGGCTGGTTGGAGGAGTTATGATATGGCTCCTTAAAGGACTTCGAATGCTAATATCAACTTGCACAGCACAGTGAAACTGACTTTTGATTGCTATACAGGATATATCAAAGACTTCCAAGTACATGATCCTCACCGAGTAGGAAAGATTACTGTGGAACTCCAAGGCAGGATCAAGGATTGCCGGGCTCTCATGTATAGGCAGGACATTAAGGCCCAAGATATTGAGAAGTATAGATTCAATAAGCTTCCTACGCATCAGGTCTGTGCAAATTTCTTTAGCAATTGACCTATTTTGTTGCCTGACAAAAAGGACATGTTAGTTTATGTTAGTTTGATTGAGCTATTGTTAGGAATTTGCTGACTTTAAGTCCCCCATTTAAAGTAACCAGTTTACTTTTCAGACTCGGAAATTTTGAAAGTGCACCAAGGGCTATACACCATTTTGATAGGATCAATAGCTAGCAGCGTAGCGTACTGGTTGGTGTACGAATTATGTACCTTGAAGGGGAAAAGATGAATCTCTCTTTTGCAGATGCAGGCTTCATTAGTGCATGTGCATGCTTTGTGCTTTGAAAGTATCCTGATGGTCGCAATCAACTCATACTTTTCTTTATATGCAGTGGGGCTACGTCGTGATTACCACACCCAATGGAGTTTTGGATCATGAAGAGGCAATCCGGCAAAATGTGGGTGGGCAGGTTCTGGGGTACTTCTATTGAGCATCTGTCAGAAGCAATTTTTAAGTGGTAAAGAAGGAGCTTTGTTTTCCTTGCTTCTTGGTTGTACAACACTTCGCATCTCTTTCCAGCAGTGGGATAGTTCAGCATAAGACTCAAAACGTTTCTTGCTATAGTCTCCTGCAGTTCAATTCCAGACAATTGTTTCCATATGGGGACATTGTGTTGATTCAAGTTTCATTTTTTTCCTTTTTGTCTCATCTCTGTTTAGAATTTAGATACTGTGTAAGATATTTGGTTTCATGTGGAAGCTTGAATGAATCGGTGGTTTTTAATATTTGATGATGGCAAGAATACCATGTGGTTTGTTCGTTGCACTCAATGGAGATCAGTTCTCAGGCAAGTTTAGCTATGGATATTATCGATATGATGAGGTTTTCAGATGGTCTCTGCCTATATGCTTTGCTTCTGCGAATCACGTGAAATGATGGTTTAATTTCTTCTCATTCCTATAAAAAGAATGTTGCATTCCTAGTTTTGCAAGGCCCCGTTTGGCGGTTGGCTTTTATTTCGTATCTTGATGTTGCGACAAAATTTACACGGAAATGAACATGAGGTTTGCTGTGCAAAATGTATTTTGTTTACCCTATATCTGTTGTGTTTGGAACGTGCCCTTGAATTAGAATCTCCAAGTGCTTGACGACTCAGGGACGAATTGGCACGATTAACGAGTATAATCTCTCTAATGGCTAATACAAACTTGCGAGTTGCAAAACAAACTGACATGTGTTTGCGGAATATGTCTCATGACTTCCCATTCTTAGAGTCTCGTCTTCTTTTAAAGTCTTTATCTTCTACACAGTCGGTCTCAAGTCTGGATAAAGGACGAGACGATTAACGAGTATAATCTCTCTAATGGCCAATACAAACTTGCGAGTTGCAAAACAAACTGACATGTGTTTGCGGAATATGTCTCATGACTTCCCATTCTTAGAGTCTCGTCTTCTTTTAGAGTCTTTATCTTCTACACAGTCGGTCTCAAGTTTGGATAAAGGACGAGAATTGCACATTAGATAGCTTACAACAAGCACGCGAAGAAACCTGTCAACTCCTTCTGACATGTTTCGTGGCTTCTCTCGGTGGTTTGAGCATTGTAAATCAACTTAGACTTATACGTGGTTCAAATACAAGCATGTCC